>CM037460.1:20098043-20605043 GCA_021014325.1 Plazaster borealis
TGCGCACACATTCGCGATTTGTTTCACGACATTGCATACATGTGGGCACATATTCGCAAATTGTTTCACGACATTGCATACGTGTGCGCATATATTCGCGAATTGTTTCACGACATCGCATACGTATGCAAACACGTTCGCGATATGCGATGTCTCTTCAGGGCCACCATAGAAAGGTCATACCGAGTACCAATCTTCAAACAAATTTATCCGTCTAAGATTGTCAACAACAAGACAACAAAAAAGGAAAAAATAATCAGAGATGCAAGATGGCCGACAAATCATCATTCATGCTTTGCTTATTTCGATTGCCACAAATCCACAATCAAAATAAGCACAAAAGATGCAAAAAACGTGACCTTTAAACAAAAATTCACTCATTCAAACACAATCCAAACTGCCTTATTTGTTTACATTTTTACACGGATAAGCGAAACATGGACACACAGGTTTTGTACTTTATACATGTCCCCGTATTCTCCAATTATTTAGATTTGTTAACAAAATGAAAAGGGATTACACTGAAGTTGGAAAAAAACAGGTAGTACAGAGAAATGGAGGAAAAAATTTCATGATTAACACCAATGTTGTCAAAAAATGTGTGTAAAAAAAGTGAGATTTATTGAAAATCTGAAAAATTAAGTTAAGGATTTATCACAATGTCCAATATTAGCATCAGATGTAAATGAACATTTTAATAGCTGCTTTATGTATGCAGTTACACAGAATTCTCTTTTTGTTAATTTTTCTTTATTCTTTTTAAGAAAGAAATTAAATAGAAACGTGGCAATTGAAATTTACCAAATATTGTGGTTTATTCAAGCTCTTCTGTAGTTTGAAAATTGGAAATGCTTGTGAATCTAGGTAGATGGCAGCAAATAAAGTAAGAACATTTTAAATATGGTTCCAAGGAATTTGTTTTTAATGAGCATCTATACAATGGCTTCTGAAAACATGCTGTTCTGTATTTAAGGCACTGAACACGTTTGGAAATTGTCAAAGACCAGTGTTCTCACTTGGTGTATCCCAACATATGCATAAAATAACAAGCCTGTGAAAATTTGGGCTCAATTGGTCATCAAAGTTGCAAGAAAATGATGAAAGAAAAACACCCTTGTTGTACAAATGTGTGTGCTTTCAGATAAGAATAAAAACTTCTTGCAAGAAGTTTTTATTATTTTGGTGAGAAATTACCTCTTTCTCAAAAACTACGTTACTTCAGAGGGAGTCGTTTCCTACAATGTTTTATACTATCAACAGCTCTCCGTTGCTTGTTACCAAGTAAGTTTTTATGCTAATATTTGTTTTGAGTCATTTCCAAACGTGTACGACACCTTTAAGCCATTATAGAAATGTATACTTTTTGGGAGGGGAGGCACCCCTCCAGATGGCTGCTTGGGACTTTTACTCTAAATCTTGCCCCTAACTTCAGGAAGGTCTGCAGTTGAAAAATACTTTTTAAAGCAAAATATTTAATTTGTTTGTAACGATAAATAAAATAACATCAACTAAATAGTTGACTGGCTTTAAAAATAGGGATTTGGTCAAATGGTATTATTTTGTATAGCCTTAGTGTTTTATAAAAGCAACCCCAATCCTCCTCCCCCCCTAATTTTTTTTTTTTACAAAACCCATGCCCCCCCTCCCCACCTCCTCATCCCCACTCCCTCATCCCCACTCCCTCATCCCACCCCCTCATCCCCACCCCCTCCGCCCACCCCCTCATCCCCACCCCCTCCGCCCACCCCCTCATTCCCACCCCCTCCGCATGATAAGTCATCATTTCCTTCTCATCGCAGCCTCCTCCAAAAACTAAATATTGGGTGTACCACTGTCTTCGAGGAGTGTCTTTCTATCTAAAAAGCATGATGCATATAATTTTTATGATTAAATTAATACCATACCATGGTTTGGGATCTTGTTAAATCTTCAATACTCATTTCAGGCTATAGGCCTACTAAGTGGTTGCTATCGTGGAGTAATCTGCGGATGTGGTAGGGGGCGGAGTCAGCATAGTACGTATGAGACCTATGGCATCAGTTCTTAACTAAACATACGTAGAACCTCCTGTCAAGCTGAAACATCAAAATGCTTCATCACTGTCAATTGCAAGGCATAAGAGAACTATTTTCTTCCAACTATAATTTGAATGAAAAAAACAAGTTTATGAAAATATCAAAAAATATCTCAAATCCGGAAATTCCTCAAATCCATCAGTCGATTTCCGATATGTACATTACATTAAAAACTTCCTTTGGAATTTGTTATTGTCTACACCACATTCACCACTTTTTAAACATTTTCTTTAAAGCTCTTTGGGGGGAGTTCTAAGATAAAGGGAAAAGGGAAACAAAACAAAATTGCATTTGCCCTTTCTTTTGAGGGACTTCTTTATTTTTATTGCTTTTGATTTATTATTGTTTTAACTCTTTCAAAGGGTTTTTTTCTTCTAACCCCTTTTAAAACAAATTCTGCATGTATTTTTTGTAAATTGCAGGCCTGGAATTTGAGAGGGCAAGGCCAGTTTCATTTTGCAAAGGGCACTTCCATTGGGAAAATCATGAAGTCTATGGGAAACTTCTGAAGGGGCACCAAGGCCAAGACCAGGGGCAACAGAGGCCAGGCCTCCGTGGCCTCTGTGTAATTCCAGGCCTGAAATTGGTTAATGTTTTTAGTAATTCTTAATATAATTATGTATGTTTACCTATATCAATAAGTTCTATTTGTAAATGTACTTTTCAGCCTGCTTGGCTGCCAGTGCAGTAAATAAATAAACCAGAATAAATAAATAAATTAATGATGTTATAAACCAAAGGTCAATGACTCCCAGATTTAAGAAGACCAAAATTATAATTTTTGTTTAAGCTTCTCAAATCATAGCTTCAATGACCTCAGAAAATTAAATATTCAACATGATTTTTGTTTTATTTGTTTACCATCAAACCATCAAATATTTCACCAAACATACAGTTTGACAAGTAAACAACAAATGTCCACATGTATTTCTTTGCAGAACTTTATATTGTCATCACATGGTAGTGACCGCCAGTACATTCACACAGTTATAAGCAATCAGCCATACAACTTTACAAGTCTTCACCAGCAAAAGTCTTTTTCAACACTTTGAGTCGCAAGCAGGGACCAATCTCATAAAGCTGTTTCCCGGTAAGCAAATATTAATGGTTATTATTGCAGAAAAAATGTCAAAGTGATGTAAACTCGAAGTGTATTTTCACAAACGATCAAGAAGATTTTACGACGCATGTGCACGTTCACAATGGTTTTTCATAATACACAAACCACCAACAAATAGGCTCCTTTTTGCAGGTTGCTTACATTAAGCAGAGATTATGAAATTCTGCTTAGGACTGCTCCGTAAGCAGAAATTGTCTGCTTACATATTTTTTTGAAATTGGACCCAGGAAAAAAAGTAAGAATTTAAATGAACAACAAATATTCTGGGAAAGTGGTAATTGCACAGCTAGACAGGATTTCATAAGTGAAAAATAAGAATATCAGCAATTGTATCCTTGCTGAGAATAATAGCAAGGAGTGTTACATTTAAATGTCAGAAGTTAGCTGGTTAAATGTGTAGCTTTATAACTTGCATATTCGTACTTAGGCAAGAATGAAAAAAATGTAGATGTTCTTTATCTTTTTACTCCCATTCTTTGTTGTAACTCTCTTTCTTTTTTCAGTGAAAATTGACAAACAACTTATCAAAACAAACAAGCATCATATCAATATTTGTATTAAACAGGTTGTGTTTTTTGTTTTTAATAGGAGAAATCAACTGAGCAATGTCACGATAACACAGGACACATTCTCCAGTTGACTTGGCAATCATTTGATACACCGTCTTTGATGTTCAGAGCTCAATCAATCAACCAGTACGATGGATTCACATGAAAACAGTTGGGCCATGGACAATGCCCTTCATTGCCTCCCTGCCCCTGTTTCTGAAGTTCAGACTCCAGGACTGTCGGGGAACTCCTTTGGGATTCAGGATTACCGAGCAGACAGTGCGCCTCGAGGACTTTTACTGGCACCGTCATGTGAAAGTAATCTGCTACAAAGTGAGGATAATACTGATAACTTTCAAAAGCATCCGACTAGTTCTTTATCTTCGAATTATTCAGACCATAACATGAGCTCTCAGCCAATTGAGTTCAGTTGGGACGCTGAAGTAGCGGAACCGGTTTCTCCAAATTTGCTCAGTTTGGAAAACATGGATGCTGACAGAATACAAGAAAGCTTGTCATCATACCAGGAGAGCCATCGGTTAGAGCCGGAAGCTTTTGAGGAGGATATGTCCTGGACAAGTGATATTTTATCTACCGATTCTCAATTGAATCTAGATGACCAGTCCTTTAAAACCCACAATGAAGTGACGGTCGAACAAAGGGAAGCTAGCCTTGCTGATGAACTCCTGTTTTCTGACCCTATCACTGAGGACAGCGCTGAGCCTTGTTCCGCTCAGGACTCCAGTACTATTTCTCAGCAGAATTCTCCACTTCCACAATTTGCTACGGCATCTGCTGGTGAGTCCATTGACATGATTAAAGCAACATGGCAAGACGCAGATGAAACTGATTCACAACTTGCAATAAATTGTCACGATTCCTTTGCTCAAGGTTGCAATTCCTTGGAGAGGGACCAGCTTGCCCTCAACAGAGTGCAGCCACAAGTACCGGGATCTCCCTTACACCTGGAACAGTCTCGTTCTGGGAGCTCTACTACCATAACAACTGATATGCCAGAAGCCCTCAATATGCAAGACACAGAAGACATTCGCTTGGATGATTTGTCTGTACCTCAAAAACCAAGCGGAATCGATCCTAGTAATATTCAATCAGTAGGCTTTACAGTAGATCCCTCTATTAGCGCTAACAGCACATGTCAGCATCGCACAGGAAATGGCAAAGACTGCATCTCCAATGAAATCACGTATACTTCCAAAAGAGTCACAGACATGCAAAATGTTACTGAGCAACATTCAGAAGAAGTCATCGATCCGCATGGTATGCTCGATGAAGTTGAGAGTCAAGTGGATGAGGACAAATTTTCGTTACAGGACAGAGGTGTCTTAGAATGTGATAAAATTGAGGAACAGCAAACTGAAATGATCAACAGCGTAACAAAGGGTGAACAATCTCAATCTAATCCAAACAAGGAGAATGAGCAAGATGTAGATGGGCAGTGTAAGGATCACAGTACTGGGAAACAAGATGCTTGTCTTGTACCGCAACCTTCTGTTTCTGTTCTGACACAACCTACAGAAATTAACAGAGATAATTCCAGAGGGTTAACAAGTTCGCCCTTGTCTGTAGGGTCTATCATGTTTCTTTCTGACATAGAAGATCAGGAGGCAACAGACGAGGAGCAGGATGTACAAAATAAGGGGGATGCAGAAAACATGAATGACAATTTCTATGATATCCTGTTTAAGGCAACAGAGCCTGACTCTACCACATGTATCGCAGATGAGCCATCACATGAAGATCCTGAGGATGACAGAAAATGTGAGTCAAGAATATCTGGAGATTCACCGGGTGATGGCAAATCATCTCATGGAGTGGATAATGCAAGGAGCCGTATCGGAAAAGCAGAGTCATCTGAAGCAGGTATAGAAAAAGAGTCTAGGCAGCGTCACCAAGGTTATGCAACCGATACAATTCAACTTGAGAACGAAATGCAAAGCAGAGAAAACAAGGACACTGTTCTATCTGATACAAGTGAGGACATTCAGAACGACTCTGGGAGCATTTTAAATGTCGATAAAGAAACTGCAAAAGATGGAGAGGGAACGGTCAAGAAAATACACCAAAGCATTCAGAAGGTTCCTGAGATAAAAACGGCAGGTCAAGAAAATTTGGAAAACAGTACCAAAGAGGTTTCTGACCTCATAAGTGATGATGAAAAAAAATGCTATAAAGGTTTGGTACATGTAGGTGATGATAACACAATCGATGGACATGACACTTCCAAGCAATGTGAGAGTTGGAATAATGATGACCAGTCTCTTGGAGAAGGTAGCACTAAAACTCAAGAAGGTGATGCTGATATTATGCTGCAAGAAAGAGTCAATGTTGGCGAGCATGATGGAGAAGAGGACACTGATGATGCAATTCAAGACAGAGGCAGTGTAGCCAAAGATCAAGAAAAAGATAATATCATCCAGGACCAGGAAAGAACTGTTGATGAGCACTCTGAGAGTGAGCATAAAGATCGAGATGATGTTGCCAAACCTCAAGAGGGGGATAGTTTTGTTGGACATAGGGAGTCGCAAGGAGATGGCAATCTTACCAATGCAGCTACTGGCTCTGACTGTTTAAACAGCAACCAAGATGTGGATGAGTCACAAGAAACCATTTGCCTTTCAGATTCAGATGAGGAACAGAGACTGGGTTCAGTTCCCCTCGAAAAAAACAAACAGTCAGCAGATTCTGCTTCAGAGGTGAGTGAGGATAACCAGACTGCTCAAAGCAATGTTGAGGAAAAAGAATCAGACTCCACTTCCAAGGGGAACAACGAAGATGGACAGGAAGAAAGCGATGACGATGTTCTTGTTATTGAAGATGATTCTCCAGAAGTGATAAGTGTTGATGACAGCTCAGATGAAGATGATGCAAATACAGGCCAAACCACCGGACCAAAGACAGTGAAAGCTGCCAATGATGGTAAAAAAATAACAGTGAAAAGTGACTGGTCGTGCCAAATTTGTGGAAACACCAACAAGTCACTAAATTCACTAAAGTTGCACGTACGACGTATGCACAACTTAATTATGGTCCACCGAAAGGAAGAGATGAAATGCAAAATGTGTTCCTTCACTGGGACATGGCAGAAGATTAAAGAGCATATAATTAAGGACCACCAGACTCCTCTTAAGTGGTATGTGAAGAATCAAGCAACGACGGAGATAACCAAGTTACCAGCAGCAGCCCTTGAGCTCCCTGAAGATTCCTTGTTGGCACAACCAGTATTAGTGGATCCAAAGGCCAGTAATCAGCTTGGATCTTCCGACTCCAGGAAAGCAAATACTTCATCATCTGGCCTCAACAAGCAAATCTACCTCATCAAAAAAGTCACTTCAATTGAAGCACAGAAAAAGACAAATGAGCGATCAGGACCTGGAACACCCCCCTTGGCAAATTCCTCCTTCCAGCCAATAGTCACTTCAATTGAAGCACAGAAAAAGATAAATGAGCGATCAGGACCTGGAATACCCCCCTTGGCAAATTCCTCCTTCCAGCCAAGTAGAGTTCAGACCATAAGAAAGTTGAAAAGTTCTTCTGAAACTTCGGTGTTAAGTAGGCCCACTCAAAGTCAACAGATAGCACCTGAAAAACTTCCCGTGGTGAATGCTCCCCCCCAACCAAGTAGAGATCAAACCAAAAGTACGCTGGAAAGTACTCCTATACTTTCGGTGTCAGGTAGACCGCCATCTCAAAATCATCCACCGGTAACGTCATTTCTAGCTCCAGGCACAATCATTCGTGATTCAGGCCCATCGGTAAGGACAATGACGATATTAACTGCAAGACCAGATACTGACGTGCACGATAAGACACGAGCAGTTGTTAATAGAGAACTCAGTGCCAAAGTAAGAGAAGTGTTCCAACAACAGTCTGTCGGTGGGCCTCCGCTAGTGACCAAAATCTCTGGCACGACCTACGTGATATCGTCCACAAACACAAAGATACTCATGGGAGCAAAAGCACTCCCAGTAAACAGCTCATCTCTGCCAATTAACAGTCAAGTTCCGTTGCTCACGAACATTGCCCCTAAGCCTCAGGAAGCTGCTAAATTGACCTCACCTCCACAAGGTCAGACTGCATTTATAATGCGCAGTGTCGCACCCAAGAACCCACATGTTTTGAGCTTCAGCCCATCATCTCTGAATAGCGCCGTTTCAGTTCCAGTAGTTATGCCGCGTCCAGATACTGTAGCAAATCAACAGCCATTTCAGATGAAAGCATCCGCTGCTTTGCTAAATGCTGCTACAATGTCTAATGTAAGTCCTTCACCTGTACAGGTATCAGTTGTTCCAGCAATCTTTAATCATGAGTATTGTAAGAGAACGGTGGCTCCTGCAGTACCGAACATACAACAATTTGATTCTATAAAGACTACAGCTGCTCCTCGAGTGGGGTCGTCAACTCAGCTTACCTCAATGGGTCCTCATGCTGTACATGCTGATAATCAGGCACAATTCTCAAGGGCGAAGACTGCAACCATATCCACCACCCAAACTTCATTTTCAACAATGAGCAGCAAAACACTCAATACATCCAGTGTGCAGAGCAAGGCCAGCACCCCAGTGGGACCACCCATGGTGTCTTATGTGATCAAAGTACCCAAAGGACAGAGTAACGGACCTTCCAAGGACAATGACGATGGTCTTTCCTACCTTGTGAAGGTGCCTGTCAACCAGACTAATGTTTCAAAAAAACTCATGGTACACCTTCCTGTTGACAAGAAATCTACAGTAAAACATGCTGTTTGCATTGTTCAACCCCCTCTGTACACTATTGATTCTGCGGCAAATCTTCCAGTGGTAGGCAAACCTCTGCAATCCACCTCGAAGGCGGTCACTCCTTCTTTTGTAACCAACCAATCACAAAATACAGGCAGCATTAACAGCAGGATAAGTGCACTTGCAGCATCCCCACTTTCACAGTCCCTTGGAGGTAAAACTTTGGTGGACAGTCAACCAAGCAGTTTTGTTGCACCATCAGAGCTTGTTGTTAAAAAGGCTCAAAATACTGTGCCTGTTTTTGAACCCATGTTTGAACCAGTAGGTGATCCATCGGGTAGGGTCAGCTTTCTTGCCCGTTTGAAAGAACCAGCCTTGGATATTCAGCTTCTAAAATCTCAGTTCGAAGACACACAAACATTCAAAGCAGCTGATCTCATAAACATTGACGAAAGAGTACAGTATGAGTGTGCCCGCTGCAAGGAGTACTTTCCACAGCTGATGTTGCTGCAGCTCCATCACATTGATTGTACAACCCACCCTCCGGCAGGGAAAATTTTGCCGATAGTTCACATTCCGACAGCCATGCTGGCATCCTTCTTCATGGTCTCCACTTCTGGTTACTCCAGTGCTTGTGCTCTGTGCTCCACATTGCTGCTTGGGAATGCAAGAAATGTTGAAGACCAGCAAGATTTTTCAAGTCACTTGAGCAAACATGCTGAGCCGAGTGTTGCCATCACCTGTCTTGATGATACTAGGAAACTAGGCATCCTCCAGTCAAGGATGACAAGCCAGCAGGCCAAGGAGTGGGTGGACTTCATTGCACCACCCTTCAGGATGGGTAACAAACCAACATCAACGCAGGAGGGTAACCTTGAGGAGTTCATTAATACCACAGGAATCTTGCATAAAGAATCAATGCTATTAAGAAGGCGCTCTCGAAGGAACTTACATGCACCACCAGAACATGACAAAAGACAAAGCAAGCACAAGCATAAGAAGCACAAACATAAACATCGCCACAGTAGAGACCATGAACCGGCCAGCAAGGAAGGCGAGAACACACCATATAGAAGTTCAGTTAAAACACAAGAAGGCTGCGAGGGGGAGTGGATCGAGCCAAGTCCAAAAGGTTCTTCATCTTTGTTGGTGAGGAAAAAATCCCGTCCAGGTGCTCTCAAACAAAGCATAACTAGCAGCCCATCACAGCCCAAACGTCAACTGCATAACTTGACACCTGTGAAAAAGAAAAATCTCACACCCTCAAAAGTCAGGCAAAGATTTCTGAATGCTTCTGTTCCAGGGAGACGAAGCTTGCGAGGAATGGGACTTGACTTTGGATTGGGATTGATGATGTTGCCATTGGAGAAGAAGAAAAGGAAAGAAAAGTCTCCAAACTCAGAGGACAGACGGACAGTGACTGATACACAAAGAACCCAAAGCAATTTGCCATCCCAATCAACGGACAGAAAGGAAGATGAGGTTATTGAGATATTTTCCAGTGATGAAGAAATGGTAAATACTCTTACATTTGACGAACAAAGAAAGAGAGGACATACATCCAGTACATCAGCAAGTCCTATTAACTCACAAAAATCCAATCTAGAAGAGCCAGATGCTCTGAAAACAAAGAAATTGGAAGGAAATTCCGGGGAACTGTCTGCAAATGATGTTGACAGTGACAAAGAAAAGATGAATGCTGACGGCAGTGATTCTAAAGATGCCAATTACTCAGATAATGTGGAAGGAGAGGATTCCTCAAGTTACGACGAAGAGAATGCAAATGAGAATCAGAGCAACGTAGATCATTCTGAGAAAGAGGTTGAGAGTGACGGGGAGGATGCGACCCCAGCAGACCTCCCTCTGACTATGATAGCTCTACATTACCAAAGGGTAAATAAGGACATGGAATATGACGACATGGACTGTCAACCTTCAACCAGTAACCACTCAGTTGGTCATGAGACAGAAACCATCATTTCCAAAGAGGTAGACGGCTCATTTTTAGAGGGTACCAGCTCAAGTCATTGCCAACCGGCACCACCCTGTCCATCTGAGGTGGTTCCTTGTATTTCATTGGAGGACCCTACGTGTATATCTGCAAGAAGTAGCAGCAGCGCAAATGATGACATCCGACTAGAGAGTGATGAGGAGGAAGACAAGATACCCTTGTTGGAATGTCAAATAACTGAAACTGAACAAGTTGTTGATATTCGTCCTTTGAGGGTTGAAAAGATAAGTGGCGAAACAGAATCCAAATCGCCAACTGCAGAGTCTGCTGCTTTCAACTTAGACAGAGACTCGGGAGAAAGGGAGGACAAAGAAGGTCATACATCGAAGATCTTAGAGAATCACAATATGGGAGAAAGTAGAGATGTTATCTTGAGAGATACCGCCCATGATGGAAGAAATTCCAAGGACACCTTTCCCACAAGCAGATCACTTGAGGTTGTTATCCAAGATGACAACACAGCACAAACTGAGAACAGTCATGAAAATCGTTCCACGCGACGAGACAGTAGTAGCTCAGGGGACAGCTTTCCATCAAAACAATCTTTGAATGATGACTTCCAACAGGAAGACAGCAGTAGAAGCAGTTTCCAACAAGTGATTGATTTAGAGGATAGCTTTCCAATGAAAGATGATATGGTGCTGGATGGTAGCATTTCACCAAGTAGCATCAAAGAGGATAATGGAGATGATAGTAAGATCAGTTTTGAAGAGGGCAGCATACAGCTAGAAACTAGCTCTGAGATAGAGCTTTCTAAAAACAGTTCTCAGAGAGATGATTTTCCACAGCAAGACAACAGTTATGAACAGGAGAGTAATTCCAAAGGCAACTTTCCGTCAAGCAGGTCTCTTGAAGCTGTCCCAGTAGAAGATACCAGCACGAATAGTTTCCTAGAGGACAGCAACTCTGCAGACAGCTTTCCTACTAACAAATCTCCGGCGGATGACTTCCTCTCGGAAGACACCAGTCTGAACAGTTTTCAGCAGATTAGTAACTTCCTTGACTCTTCCCATGAGAGCATTCCACAGAAAGAGAGAGGTGGAGACAGTTTCCAACTGGCAACCAGCTTACCAAGACATGAATCTCCTGAGCAGGAACTCATTGGGGCAGATGACGATGCAAATCTTGACAATGACATCTTAGAGGTGGACTCAACTGGGGACGAGATTACCGGGGATTGGATCCTAGAAGACAGTGTATCATCAACCAGCAACCCTGATGAGAATAACTCACCCACAAACTCCTCAGAGGAGGCTGCACGAAGAAGCCCATTGCCAAATGAAAGTATCACAGATGATTCCATTGAAGAGGGTTGGACTCAAGATGGAACCCACGGATCTCAACCAGATGTAGAGACAAGTAAATTCTCAACTCAAAGCCTCGTAGTGATGGAAAATATTCAGCCGGACATAACTGTGCAAAATACTTCTAAGAGAAGCCAAAATGAGCTCCCTTTGGCAGAGAGTAATCTCTCTGATGGTGACGGTGTTCAAGACATCTTCCTGGACAATGAGAGTAAATCTTCCTTTGGAGATGGTTTTGACGTTGAAGATTGGGAGGAGGAAGAGGAACTTAATGAAGATGAGGTGGTGCATTTATCTGAAGAAGATGATGCCATCTTAGAGGATAATCCAGAGGAAGTGGAAGAAGCTCCTCTCGGTGTGTCAGAGTCCAGGTCCAGATTAACAGGTATGGTTTACAGTGACTTGCACATTTGTTCATACATGTACACTGGTCATTTGGATTCGAACTGGCCTCCCGTCACCGGGTATGCTCGGGTGTCTACCTAGTGGTTACGACATCTGGGTTCAAATTCTTAGAGCTGCTTAAACAGCAAATATTGCTTAACAATTTCCTGCTAAGCAGAAATAAGCAGGATACCAGTCACAAATTCTACATGTGACATGGTAGTTTGGCTGGTACCCTTATTCTGGTAAGCATAATGTTGATGTGCTTAGCTACTTTTTATGCTTAAGCAGCTCTATGAAATTGGGCCCTGCTCTGGAATGCAAGGGCCATGGGTTCAAATCTCACCACTGTGGATTTTGTTTTCCGCAGGACTCAGGAAAGCACAAGTATACAGTGCTTGTCACATATCAGTGTAAGGGTTAAACCCAAATTAATAATGATAATACAGTCCAAATCAAGCTGCTAAGCAGGTGACAACTAAATATGGAACTTTAAAACAGTCAAAACTGAACCAGTCAACCACAATAATACAGGACTGGATATTGTGGTTAAATAACGATAGTGAGTATATATACATTGTGGGTTTAAGTTTCTCAAGAAAAATTTGAGTTTGGCCAGTAAACAACAGACCTGAGGCCAGTCATTTTAGAGTATGGCAAGTAAACTGCAGCCCTGAGGCCAGTCATTTCAGAGTTTGGCTAGTAAACTGCAGACCTGAGGCCAGTCATTGTAGAGTTTGGCCAGTAAACTGCAGACCTGAGGCCAGTCATTGTAGAGTATGGCCAGTAAACTGCAGACCTGAGGCCAGTCATTTTAGAGTATGGCAAGTAAACTGCAGACCTGAGGCCAGTCATTTTAGAGTATGGCAAGTAAACTGCAGACCTGAGGCCAGTCATTGTAGAGTTTGGCCAGTAAACTGCAGACCTGAGGCCAGTCATTTTAGAGTTTGGCCAGTAAACAGCAGACCTACGGCCATTCATTGTAGAGTATGGCCAGTAAACTGCAGACCTGAGGCCAGTCATTGTAGAGTTTGGCCACTAAATAGCAGACCTGCGGCCATTCATTGTAGAGTTTGGCCAGTAAACAGCAGACCTGAGGCCAGTCATTTTAGAGTATGGCAAGTAAACTGCAGACCTGAGGCCAGTCATTTTAGAGTATGGCAAGTAAACTGCAGACCTGAGGCCAGTCATTTTAGAGTTTGGCCAGTAAACAGCAGACCTGAGGCTAGTCATTGTAGAGTTTTGCCAGTAAACTGCAGACCTGAGGCCATTCATTGTCGAGTTTGGCCAGTAAACAGCAGACCTGAGGCCATTCATTGTAGAGTTTGGCCAGTAAACAGCAGACCTGAGGCCATTCATTGTCGAGTTTGGCCAGTAAACAGAAGACCTGCGGCCAGTCATTTTAGAGTATGGCAAGTAAACTGCAGACCTGAGGCCAGTCATTGTAGAGTTTGGCCAGTAAACAGCAGACCTGAGGCCATTCATTGTAGAGTTTGGCCAGTAAACAGCAGACCTGAGGCCATTCATTGTCGAGTTTGGCCAGTAAACAGAAGACCTGCGGCCATTCATTTTAGAGTCTGGCCAGTAAACAGCAGACCTAAAGGCCAGTTCATTTTAGAGTTCAGCAAGTTAACTCATGACCAAACAAGTCCAAAACAAGTCCAAACAAGTGTTTTTCAATTGATTGATAAATTTGTTTGCCAAGGGCTGCATCCCTTTTATCATCTTAACTTGGTGTCTTTTGCTGTAAAACTCATATGATATAAATGTACGTACCCATAATATGACAAGTAAGATAAATTGTATACTGATTGTTCAAATCAAAACAGTTTATATGTGAAACTGTGCATTTTGATTTTGGTCTTGTAAAAACTTATTGTCAAGTAGTAAACATTTTGAGCTACAAGCCCTGTGGTCTATCTTATTGATTTTGCCCCAAAAAATCAAGCCTTGATACTAACAGCAATAACTCATTCTTATATAGCGCATTTTACTTCATTAAAAACCCTCAGTGCGCCGCTTTTACACTGTAAGATCACACAATACAAAAATTTAACTTAAATTGCAACAGTGCTTAACACACACACATCAATGGATGGGTAAACACAAATGATAATTTTAGTTAATTACTCATTAAGTTTTTAGCAAAAATAGTTGAAACCCTTTAAGTTCTATCCTCAGACAGGCCCGATTGACATAGTCTATGACCCTAAAGGCAGTGTGACTCATGGGCTCGGAATCTCCAGTTATTTTGCAATGTTTATGAAAGGAAAGGAATAGGTTGACATCTAATTTACAGAAAAACGTGTGAATTGCAATCTAACGAGTCAAGTAGGACTAGAACATGGGCAGGAGCAGTGCCAAGGTCACCTTTTATCTTATTTAGTTTACTGGATCTTTAACTCAATTGTACCTTTTTGTTTTTAGTCTAGGCAAGTTGGACCAGTTGGAAAATAGAAAGCTTCTTTTCCTATTTCAGTGCTGATAATTACTGTGCATAGGGAAACAGACAAAGATGGGCGGTGGGATAAAAATCAACTATTAAAGGTATCATGTTTGGTAATGACTCAAAACAAATATTAGCATAAAAACTTACTTGGTAACAAGCAGCGGAGAGCTGTTGATAGTATAAAACATTGTAGGAAACGACTCCCTGTGAAGTAATGTAGTTTTTGAGAAAGAGGTAATTTCTCACTAAAATAATAAAAACTTCTAGCAATTGAGCCCAAATTTTCACAGGCTTGTTATTTTATGCATATGTTGGGATACACCAAGTGAGAACACTGGTCTTTTACAATTTCCAAACGTGTTCAGTGCCTTTAAAGACGGCTGCTTTATATTTCTCCTCATTGATCCAGGTGATGAACCACTGGGCATCAATGATGATTTAACTCCCATGAGCAAAGCAATACATTCGTACCTCAAGACTCCACAATCGGTGCTGCACTCTGAAGAGGAGGTGGGAGAAACAGCGGAGACGGAGGACAGTCAGGCAAGACAATTGAATAACTTGAAGAGGAAATCTGAAAGTTTGAGGGAGGGGGATGCCACCTTAAAAAGATCACGGGTAGAGGGAAACAATGAATGAGGGAGTTTTGGGGACAGACTCATAGCACACATTTCTGGGAATGACAGTTTTATTTATTATAAAAGGACATGTCAGCATTGGCTCAGTGCTAACTCTAACTCGCAGTATTTTTGACCGTGTGAGGGCGTGTGTGAACAAAATTTACGTGATGCAAAACAAGTAGATTACGAACTGTTTTTGTCATTGTTATTATTTATTATCTATTTGGCCATTGATACAAGAAAACAGCTTACAGGCAGTTAAAATAAAATAAACTGTGTTGTGATGCAAGACAGTTGAAAGCGCCCCACGCGGTCAAAAATATGGTCAATTGTCGTCTAACGGTATAATACATGATTGATGAAACCGTTTGAAGAATTTTCAATCTCTTGGTTTAGTTTTTATAAAATTAAAACCAGAAACAAATATGTCCTAAAAATATTTGTCCATCTAAAATGTGGCCATGTTTGACAAAATTGCCACCCAACAATAATTTGTTATTGCAATTGGCAAACCAAAATAAACAAGTATATGAATGACTGTGCATGACATTTCGGACTAAACATTCTCTGTAACTTTTTGGACTGCATACTGGCAGGGCCGATTAAATCGGCCCTATCTATGACGCGTTATAAAACACATCACACAACTGTATTTAAGACCTTTGTGAAAGTTCAAGTTGTGACCAAATAAACTTTGGGAAGTCAGCTTTGAACTGCAGTCATTGTTTCTAGTATATTTATTGTAATTTCTCTAAAATAATTAGTAATTTACAGCTTAAAATGCATGGCATTACATTTGATATAGGGCTCTGCTTAAGGTTAATCCCAATAAATACTTTGGAAAACCCAATCAGTCTGGACCAATTCAATTGCAGGCAAAATTCCTGGCAAAATCCTAGACAAAAAACATACATACAAAGCTGAATTGCACAACAAGATTTCCAAAGCAAAAACAAAAATTACTGAACACAATACAAATTTGACTTGGGAGAAATGCACAAAAAGTTTCCCAAGCAAAAACAAAAATTGCTGAACACTAGACAAATTTGACTGGGGAGAAACTGGTTGCCAACCAAAATCAATGCAACTGTTTGTGGTTGCTTCCTAGCAAGTTGTGGCTAAGGAAATTGAGCATTCTCTAGACGATATTCGGCCAAGGAACTTGTACCTGGCATGATATTTTGTCCTTGGGAAAAAAGTAGGAACATTTTATCAAGTACAAGGGCTGACCTATATGTAAACGTGGTGTAGGCTCTAATAGACTTTTCAGGCCTTACCAAAGGGCAAACAAATCAGAAAACAGACTAAAGCAGGGTTTGCCCTGAACCTTTTCAGTGACTAGCCAGCAGGACCAGTTAGCTTGTCATTTCGCTGGTCCGTCAGCTTTTTCAATGGTCCGTATTTGGAGTTTCTTTTCAACATATACTAGCATGGGACTATGTGATTTGAAGCAATATGAACAATCAGTGGTTGTCGTGTAGCAGTGGCAAGCAATCAACTAGCAAGCCGGACTTGTTGGACAGAATCCTGGCTGGTCCTTAGGTGTTTTGACTGGCATTTGGCCAGCGGACCACTGTTAAGGGGGAACACTGCAGAGTAGGAAGAATGCCTGATGTATGTATTGTACTAAGGACACAAGTAGTAGTTCTACAATGACAGGGCACCCTCTCTAAACTAACAATAGTGCAATAATTCCTAAGATTATCTGATACAGATTTTGCAAATATAATCTCTTTTTGATATGATCACCAATGCTGTACATGTAATTATCTTTAGGTGGAAGAGTTAGAAATAAGAAGAAGGGGTCAATGAAATCTAGAGTCATCTAGAAAATATTCTTGGGTATTTGAGAAATAAGTTTGCCGTTATTTCAAGAGGCACAATTGGGGGGGGGGAAATGAAGATGAAGAACAAATTTTAAAATACAACCAAAAAGAGTATTAATTTTACTGGAAATGCA
This sequence comes from Plazaster borealis, assembly GCA_021014325.1. NCBI lineage: Eukaryota > Metazoa > Echinodermata > Asteroidea > Forcipulatida > Labidiasteridae > Plazaster > Plazaster borealis. Next base: position 20,115,251 of record CM037460.1, read on the forward strand.
TGTGAAGATTGAGGGGCCAAAAACAAAGTTAATCCATTAGTTAATGCAATTTTTATTAGACAATATTAAGTCTTGTTGTGGGCAGTCCAAATTCTTTTCAGAAGAGATAACAAATTTTAAAGTTTTGTAAACAAGTTTTTTACAAATCTGTTTGTCGTAAGGGTTGTTTTTGTTCATTTTTTTCAAATTCAAATTCAAATCATTCATAGAGGTATCAACGTTGGTGTGGGGGGTGGGGGGGCGGGGTGGAATCAGGAACCCCACACTCGAAACCCTTGCGCCCCCCCTTTTGGCCCTGAATAAGTAGCAAAAAAAGGAAACGTTCTATACATCCACACACCCCTTGTTTTGCATGTGGATTGGGTTTTTAGTTCTTCCCTGTTTGGGTTTTCCCCCGTTGGGGTTTTTCCTCCCACTTCTAAAACCATGGAGGTAGAACTGACCATTTCTTCTCGTTTCCTATTCATCCTGTTATTGGCGCTAATTGTGCTGTTGGATGTGTAATAAAATAAAATATAAAATAAAAAAAGTAATAATTACATCCTCAGGGATAAAGAATATTCTGGGGATTTTACCTTTCACACCAATGTGTGACAAGTACTGTTTTGACCCCTTGAATAACGCCTCTATCCTGGTCCCCCATTTTGGAAGTCAAAATGTACACATAGGAATTGACCCCCAAAATGGTGGAAACGGTAGACGCGCATTTTGCAGAGATGCAGTCGGCATCTTTGAGAGGTCAGTACTCTGTTGAGCTTCCGAGTCCTGATGAGAATTGTTTTTGTAGCCTTTGTATTTTGTACTTGCAGGGCTTATCACAGCCGGTGTAGGGTAACACAAAAAGATCAAAACTTTACTCAGTTGTTTTTTAAAAGATGGGTCATAAATTGGTACATACTCCAAAAATTAAAGGCCATAACAACTTACTCGGTGAGAAACACTGCAGCTGTTGATAGTATAAACTATTTTTAGAAAGGATTTCCTTCGAAGTAACATGGTTTGGACAATTTTTGTACCCAAAAACATTTGAATCTGAGAGATGAGTCGTGCATGAATCGTTTCTCAGATTTCTGAGGGTTGGTGTCTGTTCGCAAATGCTGCGGCCAGAGATGCGGTAGGTACCCGCTGTCACCTTGCTCAATGTGGATGAATTGGACATTCTTGTGAAAATACCGTGACAGTTTTGTTTGCAGTTTTCTCAGCAAGTAGACCCTGTATTCAGCTGAAACTTTCACTTTGACTTTTATTGTACCTTTTTACATAATTTTGCCTGTAAATCAGCATTACATTGACAAAAACCAATCTATGACCCTACCTTTAACAGTTAACAAGAATTACCTTGATTTACCTTGATTTAATGCTTACTCCAGGTTTAAAGGGTTGGTTAAATTCAGTCCAAACACTCAAAATTATGCAATTATTCTTTCCTGCCCGTGTTGTTTTGTCAATCTTTGTCAAAATATTTGTCAGTTTAAATTCTGTTGCCTAATAATGTCATTCTTTTTCTGTTTTGTAAAATTTGTTTTCCTACTTGCATCCACTCAGTAAACTCTGTTTAAAAATAACAAGTATGTCACACAGTTTTGATTCAATATTTATGTACATGTATATTCATTATGTATAAACTTGTTATATGTTGTGTTTTTTGTATTTTAGGGTGAAAATGTTTGTTTTGCTGAATATTTTAACAAGGTATGATGGTTTAAATGTTAAACATGTAGTCAGTATGGACTGGCAATTAACTTTGTTTCATGATAAAAAAACACTTTAGAAAATTTAATAAAAGTCAAGGAAAATTACTTGTACAACTTGTCCATTTTAGAGCTAGGCATTATCTGACCAGCAGTGATATTATGCTTAACTTGATTCCAAGATGTTTGTGATTGCCTTATCATTTTCAGTACATCCAGTTTTGAAATTGACATGTTGAGCGTCAAATTAATCAAATAAAATCAGCTAAAGACAATGTGAACAGAGACTAAAAATTCACTCCTTAAAGGTATCGTACACGTTTGGTAATGACTCAAAACAAATATTAGCATAAAAACTTACTTGGTAACAAGCAAGGAAGAGCTGTTGATAGTATAAAACATTGTAGGAAACGACTCCCTCTGAAGTAACGTAGTTTTTGAGAAAGAGGTAATTTCTCACTAAAATAATAAAAACTTCTTGCAAGAAGTTTTTATTCCTATCTGAAAGCACACAAATTTGTTCAACAAGGGTGTTTTTTCATTCATCATTTTCTTGCAACTTCGATGACCAATTGAGCCCAAATTTTCACAGGCATGTTATTTTATGCATATGTTGGGACACACCAAGTGAGAACACTGGTCTTTGACAATTTTCAAACGTGTTCAGTGCCTTTAAGGAAAGAAGTTGGTGTCGGATAGTGCCACATTGTACCAAGGCTTGGTTAATAATTCCTGAAAGAAGTCGGGGTTGGGTGGTTTCCACTAAGTAAAATAAACTTGCCCCCGAAAAAGAGGAAAATTGTGGCTCAAGAATGTCAACAAAACAGTGTCTGAAAGAATTTATCCAGTGACTATGGCTAGTCTACCGAGTCTGCAGATACTTCACTATACTGCAGAACCCTACAGCTACTTTATTTGCAGGTTCTTCACCATAATGAAAAAACCCCTGATGTTTCAGACTGCTTACCAACCAAAATGACCCTTGGTGTAAATGGCCTTGGCCCAATGTAAGCATTGAAAACTCTTGCTTAGGAAAAATAGGTTACCAGCCAAAATACCATACAGTTACCATTGCTGTGACTGTTACCCAACTCATTTCTTGCTTAGCAGAATTTTCTGCTAAACAGCGCTATGAAATTGTGCCCTGACAATTCGGCTCCTTCAGAGTCTTTCTAAAAGGCTAAAAAAAGACAAAGACTCGAAATGTGAGGCCATTAGCACTTTTTTTGCATCACCCAGACCCTAATACAGGCAGCTGTGGCACCAGGGCCCAATTTCATAAAGCTGCTGAGCAGAAATTACTGCTTAAAAAATAGCTGGGCTCAGCAAAATATGAGTGGAGCACCAGTTGCAACAATGTTAAGTTCATGGAGTTTCGGCTGGTAACCTGTTTCTGCTAACCAAGAATTTTCTGTGCTGAGCAAATTTTTGTGCTTACAGGCGTTATGAAGTTGGGACCAGACCTGTTAATCTGGGGGGGGGGGGGGAGTGAGTAAGCTTAAATTTAAGGGGGGCAAACATTCATCTTAAATGTGTTTTTGGACTGCTGAAAAAGCATTGACTCGCCACAAGGATATATACTTACACCCTTTGTTATTCTTGAGCTGGTGTAATGCGAACATAATTGCATTATGGGTGCAATGGTTGGGGATTAAACTCAATTTCGGCCACCATAGAAAAAATTGAGGTGGGAATGTGGCGAGGGGACAAAGAAAGTAACTTGGGGTATGGCCCACCCCCACCCCCCCCTGTCATCGCGCTAGTGCTGAATACAGGAGAACCTGAAATTCACATTAGTAGCATTTGGAGTACTCAATTAATTCTGAAGAATTCTCCAAACCTATGCCTTTGGCCCAAGCTTCAGTGCAACAGATAAACCACCGCATCTGCCAACAATTCACAACTAGAGATGAACTCTTGATACACCCAGAGGCACAAGCAGCCAAAGATGGTTAGTTCTACCCCAGAAGTATGGGTTCTCCTCAAGAGTTCCAAATGGGTAGTACGTAGACCACTTCATTCTGAAAAACCCTTCACCCTCTCAATTACTAAAATATCAATAATAATCTCCTGCTTCATCATCGGGGAGTTTCCAAAGGGAAGGTTTAAAATCTGTCCACTTGCCACAGTAATACTCACTGCACGTGAAATCCTTGACAATTATGGCCAGCCATTGTTGCTCTTCACCCTTGACCGTGTAGTATATGGATTCAATTTCCTCCTCAAGATCAGACAGAACTGCCAATATTTGCAGCTTTCAATCAGGGAGATTTTGTCCAACAATCATGGAGATATTACATTCAACATAATGGGGAAAAAGGGGTATTTCCATAAGCAGGGAGATTTCATATGTCTTCATCAGAACATGGAAAGATTGGTTTATTTTCAGGGAACTTTCTGCAGAATCAGAGAGAGTTGGCAGCTCTGCACAGAGTCCATTAAATTTAATATATGTGCCATTTGGTTGTTTTGGGCGTACAGTGTATCCTTTATGAGCACTTGTTGGTGCATGTGTAGCTAATTTGTCAGTGGCAATATTAAGTTATAGATTGAAGCACTATTGCCCAGAGATGAGGTATTGATTTTCGCGTAGTATGTTTATTTAACCGTAGAAAAAGGACTGGCAATGTTTTAAACCTGGCCATTAGTTGTAATAATTTATCATAGACTAACTTGTTAGTTTTTCAATGAAATCATGTCTTGAGAAGTCAGTGTGAAAAATGCATGTGGTTTTAAACTGAAAACTCAGAATTATGACGACCCTCCATGAAGAAAATTACCTAAAGCACGTTGGCAACATTGGTTATTGTTAAAGACCAGTATCCGCACTTATGTGACCCATCATATACATGTACATGTACATGAAAAAACAAACTACAGGAAAAAGTATTTTGTAATTTACATTTCTTGCACCTTCAAATACAAAAGTACAGGATTGGTAATCATAAAATATGATCATAAACATTTGGTTTATAGTTTCATCCGAAATCTCACTGATTTTAAAGTTTATACTCGGGTACAAATCTTCCAGAGAAATATTTCTCATGAAGACGAGCAGATCTAGAGTATACTGTTTGAACATTAAGACCAAAACAATGGCTCTGTTCAGAGCCAACACTCCTCCCAAAAGAGATTTACACATGGTTGCACCATAGTTACACATAGTTACTTCCTAGAAATATTTATGTTTGAAATACTGTTAAAGTCAAGAAAATAGCACTTACAGATCCCTACAAATCAGCGTTTCTTATTCTGTTTGCCACAATCAAAATAAAGGCGAGTGAACCTAACCTTGCACCAAATCCTTAACAGAACATGAACCTTAATTTTTGTTTTTCACTCAAATGTGTCTGCCTGACTACAGGATGGGAAATAATATACTCTTCTTGAACACAATGATGTACTTGCCCCTTTAAAAAATTTAACAAGGCATTGTAGAAATCTTTGCAATCTCATTTGGAACACAGCTTAGAACAATTTACCTTCTACTTCTGCTTCATTACTTGGCAAAGTCCATAAGTTAGGATATCAGGCCTAGAACTACACAGAGGCCACGTGTGTCTCTGTTGCCCCGGGCCCAATTTCATAGAGCTGCTTAAGCAGAAAATATTGCTTAACAATTCTGTTAAGCAGAAATGAGCAGGATACCAGTTACAAATTGTACATGTTTCATGGTAATTTGGCTGGTAACCTTATTCTGGTAAGCAGAACTTTGTTGTGCTTAGCTACTTTTTGTGCTTAAGCAACTCTTTGTGCTTAAGCAACTCTTTGTGCTTAAGCAACTCTATGAAATTGGGCACAGGTCTCGGCCTTGGTGCCCTTTCCCAAGTTTCCTGGACTAACTATTTCCCTATCTGCCTATGGAAATGCCCTTTGCAAAATGAAAATGGCCTTGCCGTCTCAAAGATGAAATTCAAAGCCTTTGATGTAAACGCCAAGGAGCGTTTACAGTAGTGTCTTGCTCTTGGGCACAAGTGCCAGGACAGAGATTCGAACCCAAATTGTAATGACTCAGCCACCAGAACTTGAATTCTGTTTGCTAGACCGCTCAGCCACAACACATTACCTTCATGGTTAGTCTTGGTGCAAGACGTTTCTCGTTTACCTTTCACGCACAACACAACCGACCCGCTCATTTAACTCACCAATAGCGCCCGCCACGAACACCTGACTAAGCCCCTGAACCGCCACCCTTATGAAGGGTTACCACCAGACAAATCAAAGCTCTGAATTTATCATTAATCAACAAAATAACAGAGCAGTACTCATTCAAGCCACAAAGCGATTTCTATACCCAAAACTATTTTTATTACATTTATGTACATTTAGATTTAACAATAAAAAATAATCAATTGATTATAGGATTACGATTGTTAATTGTGTGCAGTTATCGAAGAGTATACAATGAAAGATTGTGCTCTATAAAATCTTACAAAGAAAATAATGATCCACAATGTTCTTCAAGTTAAAATTTTATAAATCAATAATTTTTTCTCTCTAACGTGTCAACTCAAAAGGAAACAGGGACAGAAGTCTTCTTTTCTCCACATCTGTATTATTCTCCTGCATAATCTTAGAAAAATCTCAATCTCGAAAAAGGAAATTAACATTTCTAAGGACACTTGATGAAAACAAGTTGATCAGCATTGTTCTGCATATCAAGGGATTTACATACACAATTAACTATGCAAGTCTCACACGTATTGTAACTTATTGACCTGCTTAATTGCGCGAACTTTTTTCCTTGATGCGTTAAAGCATTGTACATGGGACCAAAGTGGTCCAAAGAATGTTCAAATTATGCGCAAGACTTGCACGGTCTATTAGTGGTTCTAGATACAAATACTTGTTTATCAACAATGATCCTATGCAACAAGGCATTTCTATGGTTTTCTAATGAACAATTGTTTCTTAAAATGAAAAAGCCATTGAACAGTTCTATCAACAGGGCCAAATTTCACAATAGCTGGTAAGCAGAAATTTATGCTTAGCAGATATAAGCAGGGGATTTGAGTTAAGGGCACAATGCAAAACACGGTTTGTTTTTATATTCTGTGCTTAGCAAACTTGTGTAACAAGCAGCAATAATGAAACTAGGCCCAGCTAAGTGTCAAATACCCTTGTTACAATGCATTCCAAGGTTACTGTTATCAATGGAGCTGACTACTTGTGCTACGTACACCATTTGAAATTTATAGAGACTAACATTACATCTTCAGACCACAAATAGACCTTTCGTTTGTTTACAAACAACAACCCTGATTGTGTATGGGCACAAAATGTATATCTGGATTGACACAGATTTGTCTTTTAAACAAAACATTTCAAACTTTTTTAAAGAGGAATAGTTGTACTTTTTGTTGGGCAGGGCTCAAACTTAGGGTCAAATCCAAAAGTCTGCAGGGCTTGCAGCTCAAAAATTGTTACCGCACCAAAACATATTTTGAAAGATCTATTGAAAAAAAGAACTGTCTACAACTGTTTTCATTTGAACAAGAGAAGATTGATCTCATTGGTCTTTGAGCAAGTATACTTTGATACTCAACAGACTCAAAGACAACTTTTGAACATAATTTTGTTTGTTTTAAGATATTACACAACTGCCAGACTTGTTAGGTCCTAAGTTTGCTGACCTGACTAAAAAAATCACTGGCGTCGGTCCAGTGTAAAACTCGAGCCCTATTGGGGGCAGCACAATTGATTTCTCACTGACATCACAAGGTTAATTTGATAGCATTTGCATTATATCAATTTTTATTTTTTTTAAGGCCCTCTGTTCTTTCGCCAAAAGATTGGCAAAACCCACAGTTGTGATGTCGCAAAAGAAAGGTCTATATTTGTTTATTTATCACAATATCACCTTCAAAACAAACATCAGAATTGATGTAGTACATTTGAATATTGGCAATGTTGCGAGCAACAAGTTAGTCCTCAAGTTTTGATAAAAAGTGGGAAGCAAGATTCCCAGTACTTTAGGATGACATACAAAATTGACTCTGTAATTTAATCCACATACTAATAGTGTAAAGAGGAGTGTCAATGATACATTGTACATTGTGTGTTCATGATGCAATAAGACATCTATCTTCACTGTGATTGGCTAGTATCGCTGCAGGACATGATCTGAAAATGAGCCATTTTAACACGTGACCATAGGACGATCTGATGAAATTACTTGCACATGGTCATCAACATTGAATCGCAGTTTTCTCCTTTCCCGATCCGCCACCCATAACCACGGCGTTCCACCCACAATACCAGACGTCTTAATGTAACTCCTTCAGCAGCTGACAGTCAGACCTTCAGTGCATCTCATTGGACATATTGATCCCAGTCCGGCTGTAAAACTCCGTCTGGACGTGCGCAATGCGGACATGGTCCCGACCTGGCGGATCCTTGAAAGATTCCAAACGATGTCCGTAATCTGACGACATTAATGTTGGAATGATCTTCTCTTTCTCCTGATTGGTAAACACAGACAGGTAATTAAATGTTTATATTGATTCAATATTTGAATTATTGCCTTTTTTTTTTACTTTTTGGGATAAATTACAAAGTTAGAACAATAGAATGCAGAGGCAGATATTTAATTTAAGTAAATTTCCTTTACAAAAATACCACAACTTGGGAAAAAAATTATTTTAAACTGGAAAATTATAAGTATCAAGTAATAAACCACAAGGAAAACTGACTGGGTGCATTTTAATTCAATTTTGGGGTGCACAAAGACAAATTTGACCCTGCAACTTCCCTATTTTGTCAATATCTTTGTTCGGGGGGCCGGGGGTGCCAGCAATTAACTGCCGTACAACTTGTGATCACACCCAATTTTACAACAAAAACCTGTGAAGCGACAGTACACGGATCACCTTTAGGGGTTGCGACTTGGTTTAAATTAATGTTCATTGTTCAAATAAGGTTATCAACAAATTGATAAAACATGTGCTCACTCATAAATGAATGCTTTTAAAATTATAAAGTTTAGTTTCCATTTTAAAACAAAATTTAACTAAAAATTGTCTGGCTAATGCAGTGAATCATTGTTATTTTTTATACTAATTTCACAATCCATCATCTGGAAGAAATTTGGATTCACATAAAGAATAATGATTTTTTTCAAGGTCAACCGAAGCACTACTGCTCAAAAGACCATGAGTAACAAGTAATATGAATTAGGTTTTTAAGTGTAATAATGTATTCCATGTGTGATATTGCAATCATGGATACCCTTAGCCAACTGTAGTGCTGTTCTGGTATCAAGTTGGTGCAGTTTTTAGTGTAGGGGTTTGAAACAAATTGGTGTACCCCAAAACTACACCAGAGCTCTGATATTGGTAAAACTTTGGTGTACCCTGGAAACTGTACACCCAACATAAAATTTGTACTGGTTGCTAACCTTGTTTTTTAAAGTTTTTTTTAATGTTTCTATTTGTAGAGTGGCATATTTTTCTTGGTTGTATAATTTGTGTTTTTTACTTAATAATTTTAAGAATAGTCATACTGTTTAACATACATTTCTACATCCAGCAAGCTTACCAGGCTGGGAATTTTATCTTCGAGAGGGCAGGGCCATTTTCATGTTGTAAAGGACACTTCCAGTGGAAAATCTTAAAAGTCTATGGGAAATATTTTGAAGAGACACCAAGGCCAAGACCAGGGGCAACAGAGGCAATGACATCCGTATCTCCAGGCCTTGCTTATTGACAGTTGGGTAAAACAGGCATGATATTTGGTCCTTAACAACAAGTAGGAACGTTTTGTTGAGTACAAGGGCTGACCTACTTTTCACATTGTTAATGCTTTAACGGCAGTGTATACTTTTGGTAATTGTCAAAGACCAGTATTCTCACTTGGTGTATCCCAACATATGCACAAAATAACAAGCCTGTGGAAATTTGGGCTCAATTGGTCATCAAAGTTGCAAGAATATAATGGGGAAAAAACACTTAGAATTGTATAGAATTGTGTGCTTTCAGATGCCTGAGAAAGGCTTCATGCCTGTTCAACTCTTTGTCCTGATGAACGTGAACCCTTTTGTTTTCCTTTGTGATACAACCTTGGGACTCAATGACCTTTTTGTTGTACATGTGTAGGTCCTCAGTTTGTATATCACTACAAGTACACACACACACACACACGCGCGTTTGTGAATCCCGCTAATCGAGGACTTCTCTTTGTTCTCCCATTGTTTGGACTTAGTTTTTTTTAGCGACGTCCCGATTGGTTTTGTACACGAAAGCAAAGCGAGGACGTCCTCGCTCTGTCAAACCATGGAGGTAGAAATACAGAATCCCTTTTGTTAAAGTCCTCGGTTCCAACGGGTAGACACGCTCAAAAGCACATGTAAGGACCTTGCTTAAGTAACCTGGACATAACAGCAATTCAATTTTTCAAAAGCTTTCATAAAATACAATCGGATGTGACTCATGGCTTTGTTGCAAGCCACGGATCAGGTGTGCTCACTTTCAGTACCTTATAGAGACCAAGGACAAAACAAAAGGGAAAATAAAAGGACTCTGTGGTGACACGAACATTTGTGTGTTTTTAATTTTTGCATGCCATACCCCACGGTGTGTCAGAGGTTTTTACTATCGCTGATTCGTCTCTAGCAATCATCGGCGCTGATTTTTTGAGACATTTTGGCTTGTGTGTCGACGTAAAGCATCATCGGCTCATTGACACCACGACCAGCTTGAATGTTCAGGGGATTTGCACAGCAAGTGATTCACCCAGTCCCATGATCACCGTACCTGACGTGGCATCCAGCTATAGCACATTATTACAGCAATAATATGTGGACATCACTCGACCTTGTTTCAGCGAAACAACATTGCGACACAACGTCACGCACCATATTTGCACGAGCGGCCCACCAGTCGCATCTCATCCCCGTCGACTTGCTTCTGACAAGTTTAAGATAGCTAAAGCTGAGTTTGACCACATGCTCCAAATGGAGATCATCCGCCCATCTGACAGTTGTTGGTCGTCTCCCTTACACATGGTGCCCAAAAAGTCGGGAGACTGGCGTCCCTGCGGAGACTATCGTGCATTGAACCGAATTACGGTGGCAGACAAATATCCCATTCCGCACATCCATGACTTTGCCTTGACACTGCAGGGAAATACTGTCTTTTCCAAAGTCGACCTGATCAGAGCATACCATCAGATCCCCATCAAGCCAGCCGATGTGCTTAAAACAGCCGTCACAACCCCATTCGGCTTGTATGAATTCACACGTATGCCATTTGGTTTGAGGAATGCAGCCCAAACTTTCCAACGCTTTATGGATCAGGTGGTCCGGGGGCTACATTTTGTGTACGTATACATTGATGACCTCCTGATTGTAGCCAGCACCAGTGTTGGAGAACATCACTCTCACCTACAGCAGTTGTTTGAGCGACTGCAAGAATATGGGGTAGTGATCAACCCGACAAAGAGTCAATTCGGCGCCAGTTCACTGGAGTTCCTCGGACACCACATTTCAGAACACGGCATTCGACCTTTACCTACCAAGGTCGCATCCATTCAGGAGTTTCCCCAGCCACAGTCACTACGCCAGCTTCGGGAATTCCTCGGACTGATAAATTTCTACAGGCGCTTCATCCCACACTGCACACAACTAGTTCAGCCCCTCACGGATTTGCTAGCAGGCCAACCCGCAAAGGCCAAGGTAACGCTAGCACTACCACCAAAAGCGGCAGAGGCTTTTACAGAAGTTGGCACTGGCACAAACACTGTTGGTGCACCCTCACCCCAATGCCCCATTGTGTCTTATGGTCGACGCTTCGGATGTTGCCGTTGGTGGAGTATGTCAGCAGATGATCCATGGAGATTGGCAACCTATCGCATTTTTCTCCAAACGACTTCAGCCAGCTGAAAGAAAGTACAGCACTTTTGGTCGCGAACTCCTCGCTGCGTATCTTGCCGTTCGCCATTTCCGCCATGCTGTGGAAGGTAGAGAGTTTTTCATTTTGACCGACCACAAACCATTGACTCATGCACTCAACTCAACCGCAGACCGGTACTCACCACGTGAAGTCCGCCATCTGGACTACTTGTCACAATTCACCGCCGACATCAGACATGTTAAGGGAACCAGCAATGAGGTTGCTGATGCACTCTCACGCATTAACATGACGTCCCTACCATCAACTCAAATCATTGTGGATTTCAAATCAATGTCCAAACTACAACTAACAGACGAAGACTATACAGCATAAGAGCAGCTCAGTCCTACAGTTGAAAGACATCCCATTAGCCACTAGCGATGGCACAATCGCACGTGATGTGACTACTGTGTGCCTCGCCCGTTTGTACCCAAATCTGTTCATCGTACAGTTTTCAACTCACTCCATTCAATGTCTCACCCTGGCATACGGGCCACCTTGAAGCTCATCAGCGCACGTTTTGTGTGGCCCAACATGAATCGCGATGTCCGCCATTGGTCCAAAACTTGCCTCAAATGCCAGACTACCAAAATACATCGCCCCACCGTGACACCATTGGGTATTTTTACTACTCCCGACGCCCGCTTCGACCACGTCCACATTGACCTAGTCGGCCCTCTTCCGCCTTCAAATGGATATAGTTACCTGTTAACATGCATCGATAGGTTCACCAGATGGACAGAGGCAATCCCGATAGCCGACATCACAGCCGAGACAGTGGCTAAGGCATTCGTCAGCGGGTGGATCGCAATGTTCGGCACATCGTCCACTATAACCACCCATCGCGGTCCTCAGTTTGAGTCAGCATTGTTTCGCTCCTTGACAGTATTGCTGGGTAGCAAACGAGTTCGCACGACCTCTTACCACCCCATTGCCAATGGCCTCGTCGAAAGATTCCATCGTCAGCTCAAGGTTTCTCTAAAAGCCCAGGTCGACCCCCGCCGATGGACTGAGGCTTAGCCACTGATCCTCCTCAGCCTTCGTACGGTTGTGAAGAGAGATCTGGGATGTTTAACAGCAGAACTGGTTTTTGGCACTACACTGCGTCTTCCTGGCCAGTTTGTGGCATCGGACGAGACTCAAGATTTGGAGCCAGCCACATATGTGCACCGCTTACGACAACTTATGCAAAAGTTGAGACCCACACCTACAAGGTTACACTCCCAAAATGCACAGATCCACAAAGACTTAGCATCTTGTTCACATATTTTTGTACGCGCTGATCATATGTGCAAAAACCTCTTCAGCCTGCATACATGTACAAGGGCCCATTCAAGATCCTCGAGCGCACAGCCAAGTATTTTGTGCTTGACATGAACGGCGTGAGAGACACTGTCAGTCTGGACCGCTTGAAGGTTGCCTACCTTGACACCGATACCCTTGACATTAATCCGCAACCAGTACCAAACTCTCGACAAGCATCCCAGCCTGTTGCCCAACCTCCGAAAGGACAACAGCAGCGCCTCAACCTCCTCAACCTACCACACCATCTCAACCACCACGTTCTACACGTTCTGGCCGTCAGGTTCACTGGCCAGCAAAGTACGTCACCTACGACTGTGGTTGATGCTAAGTCCGTTATATCGCCGGCTTCATTTCATTTGCTTGCTAGGAGGGGCTAATGTGGTGACACGAACATTTGTGTGTTTTTAATTTTTGTATCACTTGGCATGCCATACCCCACGGTGTGTCAGAGGTCACCGGTTGGTTACAACACTGCAAGTACCAGCGACACTGTATATACATGTACATACGTATACATAGTTTGTTTTCATGTCGGGCCATGTGAGTAGCAAGGCATGGTTTTTTGGATTTAGTGTTTTCTACTGTTTCGTCACGTTCGACGGCTCCTCTTCGGATTTACATCAAGGTTCTTTTCATCAGGAGTTTGTTTCCTGAGTACCCACACCTGTAGAACAGCGAATATTCTACAGTAAGTTGTGCCACCTTTGGAGAGGTATTGTTCACCCACCTAACGTTTTATTAACACTTCAAGATCAAGTGGAACTTTTGTTTTCTTCACGCTCCACCATCTACATTTACATTGTAACTTTACGCGAACGTCACGTGAGGTAACTTCTGCTTGGAACAGAACTTCATCGTTGTATTGTTAGTGATTTCGTCTATGTATTACGTCTATGTGTGTTTGTAACTTTGTGGACATTACTACTACTACATCAAGTGAATTACTTCGCCTGGTAGGATCTTCGGACTGCCGCCCTGACTTGTTGCATGAACACAGCAGTAGCAGCGTGGGTAAGTGACATATTTCCATAATCCCCACAACTCCATAGGGAATTCTAAAAACCGGGGTGCTCCACAAGAAATTTGATGTACAAAGTCTATGAGGAAACTGTTAAGTGCAGGGACAAAGGAAAGAACAAAAGAATGCTCCACAAGGATGCATTTTTCAAGATGTGTGCCTCACCTCATCATTAACTGTTAAACCTTTAGACTTGGCATGCTCCCTGTCACATCGATGAAGCTTGTTGTTGTAGCCCTCCTGTTTGTGGAAGAGTCTGTCATATGTAGAATGTGGTCTTGACTGGAGAAACAAAAACACATTCAAGGTAGGGTCATAGATTGTTAGTTGTCAACGAAATGCTGATTTATCGGCAAAATTATAAAGAAATATACAATAAAAGTCACATTTGAAAGTTTCACCTAAAATACATTGCTACTCGCTGAGAAAACAGGGGAAATAAACTGTCACGGTATTTTTCACATGAACGTCAAATCCATCCACGTTTAGCAAGGTGACAGCGGGTGCCGACGGCATCTCTGGCCACAGCATTCGTGAACGGACACCAACCCTCAGAAATCTGAGAAATGATTCATGCGTGAATCTTGGTTAATGCCATTTAGGGAGTGAGTTTCCCAATGCATTACTGCGCAGAGTGCATTTTTGGCAATATGCACGTATGGTTAAGACTAGGCCTAGTTAAGACCCACACCACACCATTGCATTATCTTTCATGCAATTTTACTCCCAAAATGGCAGGCCATGGACGGCCATGGACAGACTGAGTCGTGTGTGAAGTCAGTGCAAGGGGTCTACTGGTTGCATTAATTAAATTAGGCCTACAGCATGTAGCTTGTCATTCTGACTCTAATTTTATATTGCTGGGCCCAATGCAGAAGGGAAGGAATATGAACAGCGATGTCATGTATTATGAATTCCTTGCTTTACGTAGATCAATCCCAACAAGAAAATATCTCATTAACATGGTTTTATTTTTATGATGCCGATGGTCATATACAATTAAATATCCACATGGTACTTCATGGTAGCTTCATGGTACTCCTAGAACTATGAGGTTCGTTCCACTATTGTATCCATGTTCGTGGAGACGATAGCGGAACAAACCTCATCATAATCATAGTTCTAGGAGTAGCTTCATGAACGAATCATGAGTGTCACATTTAGCCCCATAAAGCAAGGATACAAAGTGGATTGGCACTAAAAACAGGGCTCAAATTTGGCGTAAAATTCCACAAGACCGCAGGGCTTGTAGCTCAAAATGTTTACTGGACCAGAATTTATTTTACAAGACCAGAATCTTCATAAGAGCGAGCTTTTCACGAGTTTTAATGTGTAATTGATATTTTATTTGAACAAGCACTAAGAGAAGATTATCTCATTTGTGTTCTGGGTTAGTATATTATTGATACTCAACAGAATTGTATTACCAGACTCAAAGTCAACATTTGAACATCATTTCTTTCTGTTAAAGATATTAAACAGTGACGTACTTTTATTCAATTGAAAAACACAAGACAGTCGGACTTGTCAGGTCCTGAATTTACTGGCCCGATGCTAAAATCACTGGCCTCGGGCCGGTGGTCCAGTGTCAAATTCGAGCCCTGAAAAAGTATCTATGGGATTGTTACCTCTCGACTATGACTGCCCATAGACCCCATAAATAGGATACATTTGTTTACAAAGTGGATTGGCACTATGTGGCTACCCATACTGCAATATTTAATTACCATGCATGATAATGGCCTATATATGGAGGAACAGAAGCTTCTAAGCTTCCCCCATTGGCACATGTGGATTGGCACGTACAATTCTAGCTGACTGAAATAAAGTTTAAAAACTATCGGTTTTGTACTGGTGACGTAGTGGTAGGAACTTCAGTGTTTAGCCAACTGCTGAAATCTGTGACTTTTTAAGAGTATTAAGTGACTAGTGCAATATATAGCATGGAGGAAGGATTCTCCATGAATATAGTATGACGCTGGGTACCGGTCAACTCGGTCCGAGGTCAACTCGGTCCGAGTCAACTTGGTCCAAAGTCAACTCGGTCCGAAGTCAACTCGGTCCAAAGTCATCTCGGTCCAAAGTCAACTCGGTCCGAAAAATTAAATAAAGTGTGGTTGACGGGGAAGTGGCGGAACATATGTATCTCGACGCTGTATCTCAGAAATTAATAATAATCACCATAAAAGACAACTTTCTAAAGCATAATTTAGGTAAACTAAAGTGAAACAAAATGGTAGAAAATTAACTTTCCTTTGCAGTTTGTGTAAGACATTTTTTGTTCATGGTTCTACTTTTTAGTATCCCTTTTTTAAAATTATATATAGGCCTAATTAAGTTCAGTTAAATTGGACAACCAGACATACTCTTTATGGTTTTAAATGTTTATGAAATATTTCTCATTAGAGTAGATTTGGTATTCTTTATTTTGTATTATTTATTACTAGTGTAGGTTTACTTGAAATTTTTGTTTTAATGTTTATATTTCTTTCATTCAAACGTTTTTCCTTAATTGTCCTGCTTATTTATTTATGTGTTTAATTTACTAGAGTGGAACATTTATCTCCTATTTTTTGAATAAAAAAGTCATACCGTAGGAGGTCCTGTTTTCAGGGCGTCCCTGAAATCGATGCAAATCTTTTACCTCTCTGCGCGCGATGTAAACAGTCCCTAGATACAATTTTTGTGGTTTGACTTGCCAAGCAAAGAGTCTCCTCTCCTTTGACCAAAACTTAGAATTATGTGAGGCTCCACTGGCAAGTTGCACTTGTATTGCAAAAATTTGTGGTATTTTAGGCATTTCTACAAGGTACAAAAATGTCATACCGTCAGGGCCATAAAAAAATTTGCCCACCGAAAAAGTTTCATCGAACAATTTTTCAATTCACAATTCATGATGATAAAATCTTGTGACTTAAAATTCTGCTGAGCATTCTGGGGAAAAAAATACAGAGGCTTAAAGAAGCCATGTGCCTTATATCATTTTCTAACAGTCTGGAGAATTTTTTTTTAAACCCTCATATCATTTATTATTAATAACATTAAAATTTAAACATTGGCTTGGTGATTCAAATATCACTGTTTATTGATATGCTTTATTATAAATGTTAGAAACATAAAAAACTTTTTTAAAAATCAGATTTGAAAGCCAAGACTTATTGACATTTTTTTTTTTTTTTTTTTTTTCTTTTTTTTAAGTTTTTGCAAATTACCATCGTAATTTTTAAAATTAAATAAAAAATATTTTGAATAAAATGAAGACAACTGCTGGCTATAGAGTCATACACAACGTCTCACAGAACACTTGAAGTCACTGCAGATGTTTCTTCTGTGTATGGCTTCACCAGGACACCATACTTTCTTGTTTGCCTCGAAAACAGGTCAAACTCAAAACACGGGGACGCTATTGAAGTCATCGAAGATCGGTGCGTGGTGTGAAAGTTTCAATGTCTATCAAGTTTTAATATATTTTTACATACTTCTTATAAACAAAGGAAGGTAATTAGGGCATCAGTTGATATATGGCATCATTATTTTTTTTTCAATTCAAAGAAAAAGGCATAGTACATTGAAAACCGGACACGGGAGGATACACTAACTGCAAAAGATTTATTTTTTAAACGCTGATTATTAGGCCCTTTTAATTTATGAGATTACATAATAAGCACAATTAATTATGATACTTATCTAAACAATTTTGGACCGAGTTGGCATCGGACCGAGTTGACATCGGACCGAGTTGACTTCGGACCGGCCGAGTTGCCTTCGGACCGAGTTGACTCGGACCGAGTTGACTACGGACCGAATTGACCCATAACCATGACGCTTGAACCATTGACTGGTTTGATGGTTTGTTTACCTTTGTTGTGCTGTTGAATACGGTGTGGTCGGGGGAATCGTTTCGTACTGTTGGCACGTAACTAAAAGCTGATTTTGCTGCTATCGGTTCACCATTGTCCATTAGACCAGGATAACTGTTAAGATCACCTGCTTTTTTTCTCAGATCATCCAAAACTGCCGAAACAATCTCCATTTTTATACGTCTGTTTTAGTTCTCAATTCGCAAGACTCACTCTGACTCTCTCTATGTGCGACAAACCAGTTTAGATAATTTAGCATGTGTTGTTCCGATGATGGTTCGCAAGTACACACTGTCTCTGCACGTTACTACAAACCGGTTACCAGCGAGCTACTTATCCTTGTTGACCGTTGTGTGTACAGAGGGGTGTGGCGTACCCTAGGCAATGCGCGTTTTGATGAATATTCAAAAGGCAATTCATTAAGCAACCAATCAACTCCCGTGGACAATATAGTTAGCCAACTCAACTATTAGAACGAATTATTTAATTGTTTCACTGTACTTCAGAGAGCAAAACCGACCGGCAGAACAAAAAATCCAGAGAGATACATTGTTACTACTCTAGCTCTGTACATAGAGCAAGGAATAATTATGCTACATGTATGATGAACCGTGTGAATCCTTGTACCTCACATTGAATTGTGTGAAAACATCATCTCACATTGAACCGTGTGAAAATATCACCTTACCATCTTTTTCAGATGGTGGTCACAGTCGGTCGTCCAGAAATGTTTCAACGTGCATGCAACAGAATTGAAGATACATGCATGAAATATAAACAAAAAAAAACACCACAAAATAGATTTTTCCCTCCGGTCCCCCACGTAATGTTCGCCGCCCGCCCCCAGCCAGAAGCTCAACCTCTCTTGAGGGGGATTATTGCTTCCTCGCTCTGCTAGTTAACACCTGGGCACAATTTCAAGGCACTGCTTACTCCGAAATTCTACGCTTACAGCCCATTACAGGGTGCAATGAGCGCAGAATTCCATGGCATAAGCAGCACCATGAAATTGGGCCCCGATGACATCTCTGAACAAAATGTCATCTCTCTAACAAGTGATCATACAAACTAATCATAACAACTCATGATTCCGGTACAAAGTGACGGTCTGTTTCACTGAGTCATCAATACGAAGTAATCATAAGATGAAAAATTAGTTGCCTGACCAGCTATGACCTTTCTTCTTCTTCTTTTTCAGGACATATAGCCGACCAAGGATAAAACAGTTCTAAATCGTTGTTGCAATACATGGGCCATCTCCAATTTCACTCGGTACTGCGATGAGTTCGGGGCGTTCGTGTGTGCTTGAGTAAATATCCTCAGCAAAGAAGAACTTAAGTTTGGAGAGTGAATTTTACTTCCAAGTTGGATATTAAAAAACGAGTTTATAGGCTGTGACTTTAAGATAGAGGATCATTTTCAAGACAAGCTCTTCAGTTCTGGTATCTCAGTGGACTTTCCTCCATTGTCCCAAGGTAGTGCGCGGGGATCATGAAGAGTGGAGGCGACGCAGACAGGCGGGAAGATGGTGGGTGGGGCTGGATTATCGTTGGGAGTACTTTCTTCGCGATGTTCATCAGGGCATCTACTGTGAAGGTCCTCGCCGTCCTCCTGCCGAGCATCAGGGACGATCTGGAGATAGACACATCGGTTATTGGTTGGGTTATCAGTGCGATGCTGACGCTATCCGACTTCACAGGTTTGCCTTTTCACCCTTTACAGTTTTGTCGACGGTAGTTTGTTACTGCATAAAAAGTTCACCGGCAAAACCAACACTGGTTTGAAATTATGCCTGTCAGATTTCTTTTTTTTTAAGTGAAGTCTTTACATGCTGTGTCTGAATTAGCAGCTACGGTTGCTTGCTCTTTAAGTGAACAAGCGTTGAAGTATACTGGCATGGTGGATATAGCCACAGCATTAGAAACAGCCGCAGCCATAGCTGAAGCCGTAGCCGCAGCCGCCATTAAAAAAAAACCAACAGCGGATAAAACGAATGGTTAACTTGTTGACAATCGCCAGGATTGAGCTATGTGAACGATGGTGAAAATTCACATTAGAAGCTATCTCTCACAGACTATGGCTATTCTCGGTTTTATCGTCCGATTTTGTTTAGTCAAATTTTAAAAATTACCATGGTATAATTTGTTCCTTCTTTTTAACTATCTTGATCTCATGATTATAGAAGTTTGCTTTGATTCGATATTCATCTTGTTTTGCACATAAACGAATTTGGAGGGAATAAGCACATGGTGTAACACATGAGGGGCTAATAAATGATGAATACTGATTTATAACTGTCATCTTTACGCCTTCCCTTGACAGCGCTTCCAGCGGCGTGGATGTGCTCGCGGTGCGGTCACCGTCTGGTGGTGATGACCGGGGGATTGCTGGTCGGTATCGGCCTCGTGTTCTGCTCTATGAGCATGGGGGTTTTGTCTCTTCTGTCCCCTCTCGCTTTAACAGGTAAAATGACTCGAATCACCGCAAAATTCATTTTGTATGTGAAAGGTTTTTAAAGGCACTGGACACGTTTCGGTAATTGTCAAAGACCAGTATTTTCACTTGGTGTGTCCCAACATATGCATAAAATAACAAGCCTGTGAAAATTTGGGCTCAATTGGTCATTGAAGTTGCAAGAAAATGATGACAGAAAAAACACCCTTGTTGTACAAATTTGTGTGCTTTCAGATAGGAATAAAAGGCTTCTTGCAAGAAGTCTTTTATTATTTTAATGAGAAATTACCTCTTTCTCAAAAACTACGTTACTTCAGAGGGAGTCGTTTCTCACAATGTTTTATATACTATCAACAGCTCTCCGTTGCTCTTTACCAAGTAAGTTTTTATGCTAATATATGTTTTGAGTAATTACCAAACGTGTACAGTGCCTTTAAAGGTGTTATAAAGGATTGGTATGGAGCTCACAAAATAGTCACAGACAGTGTTCATGTCTTGTGTGATTTGATCAACCATACATGAAATAACGAACCTGTGAAAATTTGGGCTTATTCCGTTGTGCAAGTCAGGAGAAAATTGTGGGGGAAAAACATGCACAATATTGTCAGCATGTAAACACATTGTCCTTAATTTTGGTTGTACAACCGAAATTAGCTGTTGCGTTTGTTTAGGTTTTTCAGTTAGTTTTCTCGAATATGACTTCATTTCAGAGGGAAATATTTCACAGGAAAAAATGGTTCTAGAATGAAATTCAAAATCAGTAAGCTTTCAGACTAAAATTAAACATTAATGATGATTGTTACCTTTACAAATCCTGTATGATATACCTTTAATGGATGAGCACGGTTCGTTATTCAGCCTACGTGTACATTGAAAAGCAAGTCATTGTTTACGATAACTCTGTGACAAAGAGTACCGATTTACATGTTGATATAACTCCAAAAAGGAAACGAGTATCAGTGAAATTCTGCAGCAATTTAAACAATCAATTTGCCCTCTAAAATTAATCAATTCTGAATCTTGTTTTGTGGCTTGTATTTTTACAAATTAAAAACATATTCATTTGTATCCCCAAGTTAATGCCAAAAGCGAAGCGTACGCCTTGCTTATTATTTTCTTTTCTTTTTTCTTTAAAAAAACACATTATCTTTTCCCCTGTCTTTCCTTTTATAGATTGAAATTCACTCTAATCGGTTGAAACTAGTGACAACTGTAGATGATTTTTGTCCCTAGTTTCAATCGATTAGAGTGACTTTCAGTCTAAAACTTTAAGAGAGGTACCACGGTTCATTGAAATGAAATAAATTACAAGTATTATCTTTGAAACAATCAAAACTATTCGGTAATAATAAAGTGTCTTCGAGATTATGTTGATGTCTTGCCGAACCCAACAAAAGACTGGAACTTGTCATCTTGTCATGGGATAACTTATTATCGGGACTAACAGAAAAAACCCTATGCGAGATTGAATTCAGGATTATAAAGTGTATGTGTGGGGTTACACCTTTTTCCGAGGCATGTTAAGGCCGCATCCGAATTGGCGACCACAGCTACGGCTACGGCTGTTGCTAATGGCGTTGCTAAGGACGTCCTATTCTTCAACGCATGATGACCCAGAAATCTAGCCGTAGCCGTAGCTGCAGCTGCCAATTCGGGTACGGCATAAGTCTCGAATGAGTGAAGAGTCACATACTTCTATACTTTGACATTTTGTATTGGTTTATAGGTATTGGTATGGGCCTGGTTGAGAATCCAACTCTTTCCATGATCACCGCTTACTTCAACGCAAGGTACGCCACAGCGACTAGTCTGGCGTTGACCTCCATCCCAATCGCCATAATGGTAGCCCCACTGATGACGCAGTTTCTCTTAGACACCTACGGCTGGAGAGGGGCACTGCTCATGTGGGGTGGAATATCACTCCATGTGACGGTGTGTGGAGCTCTGCTAAGACCGGTCATCACTGGGGACGAAGACGGAGACATCGTGGTGTCTCCTTCATCAGCAGTAGCGGTGTCGAAGGATGGGAGCTGCAAAGCGCGCTGGAAGCAATTCGTGCAGGCAAGTCACTTGTACCTTCTTAAAGACTTCAGTTTCTTGACAATTTTGTGCATCCTGTGCTGTGAAAGACTATGTTTTATGGCGTGGATGATCTACCTCGTCCCGCATGCGATCCAAGAAGGGTTGACTCCGTACCAGGCCGCCTCGCTGCCATCGGGCGCGGGCTTCGCCAACTTCTTCGGTAAGGTGGTACAGGGTTTGTTCGTGGACAGTAAACTAATCACGTCTAACTCTTTACTCTGTGCCACTGCGATTGTAGCGGGTCTCTGCCTGATGTTGGACCCACTGGCGGGTACCTTTGCCGGTCGGTTCGTCTTGGGAGTTGTGTACGGCCTGGCCGTGGGTACCTTATTCCCACTCGGTGTCACAGTCCTCAAGGATCTAGTTGGAGAAAGTAGGTTCATCCTAGCGCTCAGTTGGTGTACATTTATAATGGGAATTCTACGGATGCCTATGGGATTCATTCCAGGTGAGTTATCAAAATATCAGATTCCCAGTATCCGGTTCTTTCAAAATTGATATTACAGCAATTTTTTGTTTGATTTGTTAAAACAAACTGCACCCCACGTTCCATTTGACAAAGTTATTTTGTAAAATGTAGTTATTTATTTAGTACTGATCGCAGTTGATCTGTCAAAAATGTTTACAGTGTAGTCAAACGTCAAATTTCACGATTTTGTTTCAGAGAACAAGGAATTAACTGTTACTCAACCTCCTCTCACAAATTCACGGCAGATGGATTTGTTTTTATCCTTGAAATTCTCATCATCTTTGGCTAATTGGTTCCCTTCATAAAACCAATCAGTCAACTGTTTTATGCGAAGAAATATAAACATTTCCCACGGGATTAATAATAATACTATAGCTCTTTAGAATGTCACTAGGATTACCTACTTGTCTACGCATTGAAGGTTACCAATTTAACAGACGCAATTTGTTCCCGCCAATTTCCCGCCTCTAAACCTCAGGTTGGCTGTATGACGTTAGCGGCAGCTACGACACTTCGTTCATCAGTCTGGGGGTCGTAGAGATGCTTCCAGTCCCTCTGTTGATCATTGACCTAATACGTCAGCGGAGCAGGTGGTTCCAATCGAGAAGAGACGCCCGGAGAGACGACTACGAGATGCTCCTAGGTGACTCGGGCCGGCGGCTCGTTGGGAACGGTGACGAATGACGAGGCAACGGCTCATTGCTGCTTCTCTGAATCTTTTCTTGCAAAAACCATACATCGAATGGTGGCTTCTTTATTTGCGGGGGGGGGGGGTGGCTAGTTGAACTCAGGTTGGTTAAGACAAAGTTTGTAGTTTTGACAACTGCCGGTGTCCCAGGGAAATCTGTCCCCCCGGAGATTCTGTCCCCATACGGGAAATTAACATGGTTGGAGGAGGAGGATTCAAAAGAGGGCGCTATTAAAAGAAGTTTGTGTAGAGTTTGCCGTAATGGGGGACAGAATCTCCGGGGGACAGAATCTCCTGTCACACCGGTCTGAATGCTTATGTGCCAGCCACAATCATGGGTACACATTGTTTTCGTGTCTAATGAACAACAGTTTTTAAACCACTGATGTAGCAGTATCTCAATGTTATTCATTATATCAATTAACAATTGCTGTGTATATAAATGATGAATAAAAAGTGCTCGAGTTTGTCGAATACAAGATCTGCAAATAGTTACTCAATATTTATCTGTTGTTCATTGGGTGTCTTTAAAAAACAAAAAGTGTACCCATGATTTTGGCTTTGCACTTATGTGGTGGTATACCAATGCAAGGCTGAAAATAGGCCAATTCCAACCGTTTCCATAACCCCCTGGCCCCTTAATAATTAAACCTTTTCTCTGCGTTAAACCGTTCCCGAGGAATTGTCGGAAACGATGTCCTCTCCCGAGCTCATTGATCCTTGACTTGCAAGGCATAAAACAAGAATCACACGTAAAGACTTCAACACAAAACAATTTTCCAGGTTTGTTCTCAAGACAAATGGAAAACAACCTAAATTGCTTCAGTGGTTGGGTAGGTTCTTTAAATAAATGAAAAATAAATTCAAAGTAAAGTTATTATGTATGAAAACCTGTTTAAAGGGTCTTTATACGCTTGGTAATTAAGCCTACTCATACAATTAATGGCAATAAAAACTTACTTGGTAAGAAGTACAGCAGCTTCTGATAGTACAAAGCATTTTGAGAAACATTTCACTTTGAAGTGATGTGGTTATGGAAAAAGGTATCAGTTTTTATCCACACAAAAAATTGAATCTGAGAAGCGTTTCTGTCAGAAACGTTTTTCATATTGTGTATTCCAATTGCAGATTATTCTTCCTGCTTGGACATAACCGCTCCAGATTTTCGGCAAAATGCTACCACCTTTTGAAATTAAATTTCCACAGGTTAGTTTCAAAAGGCCCTATATTATCTACAGCTCTATAGGATTGAAACAAGCAGTGGGTTCCAATTACCAAACGTGTACCATCCCTATCTGTAGAGAAAAAATGAGAATGCAAAGGGAGGGGGTTAGGTAATTGAGTTTATGGCCCTTTTCGAAACAACGGCTTAAGCTTAGGCTTAGGCTTAGGCTTATGATTAAGCTTAGGCTTAGGTTTAGGCTTAGGATTAGGCTCAGGATTGGGCTCCAATGAAAACGTATTATTCCGGTACGGAACTTCAAAACAAACAAGAACAAAATCCTTCTTATGAAGTTATGCAAATAACGAGTGGTGTAACTAACCACTCGACGTTTCGGTCAGTATTCACTTATCGTCTTCAGGAGAAATAGTCATTCTTAAAAAGAACTCCACATACACACGAACGCAGTTCTAAGCTGGAAAGCTGTTTCATCTGAATTATACTGACAATATTGATGAAAAGGCTGCACACGCAGTCCGTGGCATTTTCAATAATTTTCTTGCTTATTTATTTACTGACATTAAGTATTTGTTTCGACCACGTAAATGTTTTCAATGTTTTGAACATCGCAAGAGGATCACAATTTATTATGTATACTTGAATTTAAATAAATCTATAGTTATGAATTGATAATTTGCCATTTTTTCCCCGTTTGTACATGTTTCATACGCAACCCTATCCTCGAATACTGGTGCGGCAGGAAATTCTGTCCCCGGGAAATTCTGTCTCCCCACCCCCTCCCCCCAAAGGCGAATAATGTGTACACATTTGTCTGATAGCGCCCTCTTTTGAATCGACTTCTTTAGCCCATGATTATTTACCATCACATACACCGAGGGGAATTGTGGGCGCTATCAGACGAAATTTCTACACAATAATTGCTGTATGTGGGGACGGACAGAGTCTCCTGCCACACATCAGGCACCACACGCACCATAAAGTCCTATGTGCAAAAAAAAAATCGCCCTAGCTTCGTGCTAAAGGGCCATGTCACACCAAGCAATTGGAAGGCAACAAGTTCCAGGCAATCTTCGATCAAGAAGAAAACACGTTTGATACATCATATCCACGGAACTTCTTGGGGGGGAGGTGAAATAGCGACAATAGACCCTCTTTGCATTGGCCGTCAATCGTTGATGAAACGTGCAAGCGTGAAATGCTATCATTGGCTGAGAGTCGTGCGCAGCGCGTATACGCGAGCGAGTCCATTGTTTGTCATCAAAGATGGCGGTCAATGACGTAATGTGCAATCCATCTACTGACGATGGTGCTTTCGATCAAAAGGTCATCCTTGTTGTAGGAGGTTGAGTGCATTATACCGCGGTCCCAGAGGGTTGTCCTTCCCCCGTCACATGTTTTCTACAGGTTGTCAAATTACATTTCTTATTACGCACCAGCTGATTATCGCCAGTCAAGCTCATTTAATTTTGTTAATTGCGGTTGTGTATAGACGTGTGCAATCAAGACAAAGGATTAGATAATGTGGCCACGAAAAACATGTTGATGGTATTCGATATAAGCATCATATAGAGAGGTTTTATTAATGGACATGCGAAGAGAAATAATAGGACCGGAACGCACTCATAATGTTCAAAAAGCTCACAAATTCGTCAGTTATGAAGATTCTCTCCGTGACGAGTGAGAATCATGTATTGAAAGGCAAGCTTTAAAAAATAATTGAGGCGTCAAAGGCACTGAACACGTTTGGAAATTGTCAAAGATCAGTGTTCTCACTTGGTGTATCCCAACATATGCATAAAATAACAAGCCTGTGAAAATTTAGGCTCAATTGGTCGTCGAAGTTGCAAAAAAATGTTGAAAGAAAAAACACCCTTGTTGTACAAATTTGTGTGTGCTTTCAGATAGGAATAAAAGCTTCTTGCAAGAAGTTTTTATTATTTTAGTGAGAAATTACCTCTTTCTCAAAAACTACGTTACTTCAGAGGGAGTCGTTTCCTACAATGTTTTATACTATCAACAGCTCTCCGTTGCTTGTTACCAAGTAAGTTTTCATGCTAATATTTGTTTTGAGTCATTACCAAACGTGTACGATACCTTTAAGTCTAGTTCTTTATAGAAAGCGGTGGGGGATACAACATGTCACAATAGACTCTTGACGTTATTGAAATGCACGACTCTCAATAAATAGCTTTAAATAAACGGAAATGTAACTTGGAGATGTTGTCTTCTGCAGCGTTTCTAATTAGACTAATGCAGGAAGCTCATTGGGGAAATTAGCAACAACCTGCAAAATACCCAACCAATATGAGAATCTAAACTAGAGAATCAAGAAGCTTGGTTTTAAATGGGTACTGAAAGCAGGTGTCTATTGTGTATTGTAATTCCTCCATGGTTGAAGTGTTATGCTTCCATCAAATAAGAAAGTGTGTGTGTGTGAGTTGGTATCTTTTCACAACACGTATCCTTGATGCACTCAAACCAGAACAACAAGATGACAAAATAATAACATCACCTTGTGCTTTCATCACACAATAAGGCAAAACAAAAATTGTTTGTTTGTCCATAGAGGGTCCTCAAAGGGCACAGGGTCGGTCGGTCGATTTTTTAAAAGTTATTTATTGGGGGGGGGGGATATGGATATAATTGTATTTGGGAATATGAACTCTTTGGTTTTTAAAATATAAGTCCAAACACAAAACACAACACATTCACTATAATGAACTCTTTTGTTAAATTTCTTTGAATAAATTTATTTTAATACTAACAAATTACTGTTCTTTTCAACTAACAGATATTATAGTCTCTTCCTGTTTCGACATTGTTTTCGACCAATTTTTTTGAGATTTTTATTGAATTTGTTTTGGAAAACAAATATGTATTTATATATATTTATATATAAACAACTTTTTGACGCAAATGACAGTCGGTCGGACGAGGGAAAAAAAATGTTGGCCTAATAATTGGAACGGCGTCGCTCGTACGACGAAGTGACCTAATTGTCAAAAATGACTACTTTTTTGCAAATCGGTTTTTTAAACAAATTAATATTATACTCAAATACTTTTATTATTTTCAGCAAGTTTCAGTACCTAATCCGTAATGGTTTCGTAATTACACTAATTAGTAGAAACGACATATAGATTTGCCATTTTCTATTTCCACGAAGTGACCTATCTCGTTACGCCACTTTACCAATGTTACACAAAGCGATAGGTCTTTACTATGCATTGGTTTGTACACAGTGCTCTGCGGGCAAAACTCGGTTTTGTTTTCTTCATTCACGAAGTGACGTATGTTTTTAGGAACTAATAACTAATTAAAATAGTTGCAGGAATAAAAACAAACTAACAGTTTTATACGAGTAAAGTAGTCAGCTTTATTGTTGTCGTAAAAAAATAAAATATAAATAGTAATTAGACTCCGAAACAACAGTTTGAAAAAATAGTGCAACTTCAATCACGATTTTCTCTTGTCATCACAATTTGCCATGATCGTTCCATGAGGAATACCTTGTTGTTTTCAAATAAAAAATAACAATGCGAACATCTTTGAGATGCTCCTTACGGAAAAACAGAGACTTAATTAAGGCAATTTGTGAACACAGTAGAATTACTGCACAGTGCTCATGACCAAAAGATACAGCGGTTACTAGGCAATATCTGATAAACTGTTTATGTTAATTTTGCATTTAAAGGCACTGGACACGTTTGGTAATTGTCAAAGACCAGTCTTCTCACTTGGTGTATCTCAACATATGCACAAAATAACAAACCTGTGAAAATTTGAACTCAATTGGTCATCGAAGTTGCGAGATAATAACGGAAGAAAAAACACCCTTGTCACACGAAGTTGTGTGCTTTCAGATGTGATTTCGAGACCTCACGCGTGAGGTCTCGAAATGAATTCAAATATTTTACTGAGAAACTATACTTTTTCTCAAAAACGACGTTACTTCAGAGGGAGCCGTTTCTCACAATGTTTTATACTATCAACAGCTCGCCATTGATCGTTACCAAGTAAGTTTTTATGCTAACAATTATTTTGAGTAATTACCAATAGTGTCCAGTGCCTTTAATTAAGGCAAATTGTGAACACAGTAGAACTGCCCAGTGCTCATGACTAAAAGATACAGCGGTTACCAGGCAATGTCTGAAAAAATGTTTATGTTAATTTTGCATTTAAGTAACACCGAGGTTCACTGTATACAAAACAGATTAAGGTGCCCCTACTGTATCTTTTCCTGTAACTTTTAAACGCTGCATCCGATCAGCGCAAAATTTCCAAAATTGTTTAGCTAGTGTATTACTCTTTGAGTTAAAATTTGTTAGTTTTTTGCTTTTGTTTATGCTGTTATTTGTTTCATTTTGTATTTGTCAGTGGGCATTTCAATACAAGCCTCCTTTTGGTTTCTGAAAATGCCCCATATTGGTTTGCTCCGTATCCATTTCATTATATTATTTTCATGTCATTATTTATGGATTTCATTATTATTATTTTTTTTCTGAATCAGTTCTTGATTGTCCTAAATAATTGTTCTAAATTTGTTTATTGTTTTCCCTTTTCACCAATATGGAAATAAATGTCGAGTTGAATTGAAAGAAAAGGGGTTCAAACTAAATCGAGTTTTTTATCAATGGAATATTTTTAACATGTTAATTTCCAACTATTCGGGCCAAGAATACTATAGAATTTTCAACCACGGGCCTCATCAGTGCACCCTGGCTCCCAAAAGTTAGGCCTATCCTAAAATTTTAATGTTTGATGTAGGCCTATACCACCCCTCAAATTTACCTTTTATATGATTATGTTTTTCATATGTAAACTATTTTTTATAAATCAGCGTTTGTACTGCCATAACAGCTTTTGATAAATCTTTTGAAAAAAATTTAAAAATATATCGGCCGATTGTGCAAATTTTGCCTGGTGAGGCTCAGTGTTTTCGAATGAGCGGCTGCGGCACCCGTAACGTAAACATGCCTTTTGCAGAAGCATAGAATAGCCATTAACACCGTTAGCAGCAGCCACAGCCGTATAACTTAGCCACCAATTCGGACACGGTCTAAATATCTTCAAATGCGGAAAGATTTAAAATCTAACGGCCCAAAATTTAAAAGAATTGTTAACAAATTAATAAAATCATTTTATAATGAGTGTACACGTAAAGACGTTTTTGTTTTTCTTCATCAGAGGACACCGAAGTATACATTTTCGCCGATACGTGGAATTGGAACCGTATTTTTCTTTCGATCGTTCACAAAAAGCTAACGAGGTCAGTTCCTTTAATGAGACGCAGGAGATCAAGGTCCATATGTCGTACAATTTTACCTAATGGGGAAATGCGTGGACAGAGTAATTGAAATTGATTGGGGAATCTTGGGAAGTTGAGTGAAGTCACCTAACGAACCCATATGCGTCACCTTAATTGAGTTTCTTCTCCATTTTCATACGGATTGGCACTAACTGTGACTGTTGTTGTTTTTGTTTTTGTTGTTGTTGTTGTTATTGCTGATGACGATTTTGCTGTTGTTGTTGTTGTTGTTGTTGTTGCTGTTGCTGTTGTTGATGTCGTCGTCGTCTTTGTCGTCGTCTTCGTCGTCGTCGTCGTCATCGTTGTTGTTGTTCTTCTTCTTGTTCTTATTCTTGTTCTTGTTCTTGTTCTTGTTCTTGCTCTTGTTGTTCTAGTTGTTCTTGTTGTTCTTGTGCTTGTTGTTGTTGCTGTCGTTTAGGTGTGTTTTTTGTCTTCTTTTCTTCTTCTTGTTGTTTTTGTTGTTCTTGTTCTTGTTCTTGTCCTTTTCGTTGTTGTTGTTGTTGCTGTTGTTGTTCTTGTTGTTCTTGTTGTTCTTGTCCTTTTCGTTGTTGTTGTTGTTGTTGTTGCTGTTGTTGTTCTTGTTGTTCTTGTTGTTCTTGTTGTTCTTGTTGTTCTTGTTGTTCTTGTTGTTCTTGTTGTTCTTGTTGTTCTTGTTGTTCTTGTTGTTCTTGTTGTTCTTGTTGTTCTTGTTGTTCTTGTTGTTCTTGTTGTTCTTGTTGTTCTTATTGTTCTTGTTGTTCTTGTTTTGTACTTGTACGACTTAGTCTGGAGAAAATATTATTTTCTGCAATCCTGCGTACTGTATACAAGAACCGCAACATTCAGTTACAACTTCGATTTGCCATTAAGAAAAAACATCAAAAATTCACTTGTAAAACATACGTTTTCCCAAACGCTTCATGAATCAATTTGATGACATGTTCACATGTTGATTGGCTGGTGTGATTGTGGAAATCATGGGGATGGAAACGAATGTGTTCTTCCCAATATACAACACTGTATCGAACCAATTAAAACATCCAGTCATGTCTAGTTTTCACCAAAACACCATACAACATACAAGTGAAAAAAATCCACTAAGTGGTGCAATCGAAACACGCGACGGTTTCTATATTTTCTTATATTTTGATGTGGGGGGGGGTCTTCAATGCTATTTACTCTTCTTTTTTTAGTATTTCAGACAGTAATATTTCTCTGGAGTACGGAAGTGTAAAAAGGACATTCCGCCCGGGCGAAATAGTAATCTGCCCGCGCGAAATAGTAATCCGCCCGGGCGAAATAGTAATCCGCCCGGGCGAATTAGTAATCCGCCCGGGCGAATTAGTAATCCGCCCGGGCGGAATAGGTTTTGTTTTTACCATGTCATTTATACACTTCCGTATACTGGAGGATTGGCACTGACGTAAAATCTTTATAGCGAGTGAGCTGCCGGAAACTAATTGTTTTGTTTTGTTTTGTTTTGTTTTGACTGCTGCCATGGCGATGTTTTTAATCAAGAGGCAATATCATCATTCGGGGGTCGGGGGAGTTGACCTCTGTCTCTGAGTGAACGCTTCAGACCCAAACTCATCGATTACGGCCGTGGAATTCCACCGTGTAAATAATTAACTAGTTAAACAGAAACATTTATTTTCCCGTAGGTCAACTGCAAGGTTCGGACATCTATCCGCGATCGTGTTGGACATACTAATCACAGTTTGCTATAAAGCTCAGATAGGGGCCAAGTACAACCTCGTGCATTCTGAGTTAATAAATCAATTATACTGCAAATTTACAAATTATCCTGGTACAGTATGGAACTCTTGAGGCCACACTCTTGAAACTCCCGGGTCAGAATTGACCCGGATTCCGAGTCCCACACTGCAAAAAACCGGGGTGTTAAAATTTACACCATGGGTGTTGTCACATAAAGATACCGAAGAAAGAATCAAAATTAACATCTTAGGGTGTTAAAATAACACTAATTTTTGAAGAAAAAACCCCAAATTAAATTGTTAAAATAAACAATTTAAATTGGCGTTTTTTCCAGAAATAAGTGTTATTTTAACACCCTAAGATGTTAATTTTGATTCTTTCTTCGGTATCTATAATGTGACAACACCCATAGTGTCAATTTAACACCCCAGTTTTTGCAGTGCAGTGGCCTGTCCCAGGGGCCTGACTAATTTTCGGGTCAGTTGACCCGGAAAGTGGTTAAAGGCATCGTATACACGTTTGGTAATTACTCAAAATATATATTAGCATAAAAACTGACTTGGTAACGAGCAACAGAGAGCTGTTGATGGTATAAAACATTGTGAGAAACGACTCCCTCTGAAGTAACGTAGTTTTCGAGAAAGAGGTAATTTCTCACTAAAATAATAAAAACTTCTTGCAAGAAGTTTTTATTCTTACTGTGAAAGCACACAAAAGTGTACAACAAGGGTGTTTTTTCTGTCATCATTTTCTTGCAACTTCGATGACCAATTGGGCCCAAATTTTCACAGGCTTGTTATTTTATGCATATGTTGGGATACACCAAATGAGAACACTGGTCTTTGACAATTACCAAACGTGTACGATGCCTTTAACAATGGGATTTTTACTCGGATTCGTCATTTTGAACCATTTCTGGGTCATTTTGACACAGATTCCGGTGCAGGAACGGATCAAGGCCTCACGGACCCGGATCCAGGTCCTTTGTGGCCCTTAAGTTTTTAGAGTGCATTGGGGGTGGGGGGAGGGGGGGCTGCAGGAGAGTTGCTTCCTAAATGGAAAAATAGGTTTGTCACAGCCAATAGAGCAATTTAAAACCGTTACTTTTGACATTTTACTTAAAGGGTGTGTACAACATTGGTAAGAACGAAAATATAAATGCTCACAGATTTGCACATAACTCACATGGTATAAAGATGGTCATGGTAGAAAATGTCCCTTGAAATAGTTTTGCTTGAAATGCCATAGTTTTTACGAAATGAGTAAAATAATAGTATTTATCCTGCAGGATAAATTCCGATGTTTGAAAAAAAGTTAAAACACATAAGGGGGTTTTTCACTGTTTTCTCATGACTCCGAAGACCGATTTAGCTTAAACTTTCACAGGTTTGTTATTTCATGTATATGTTGGGTCACATCGAGTTTGGATACAGGTCTTTGGCAATTATCAATGTTGTACACACCCTTTTAAGGAACATTACAGAATTGGTTTTTGCTAACTGGCAGTGTAAGCACTTTATATAATCCACCATATACATAAACCGACAAACCTGTAGAAGTTTGAGATCGATCGGCCATCTGGGTCACGAGAAAATAGTGAAAAACCGTTTACACATTTGCATGTGTTATACAACGTATGAATAAAACGCTCATGAGCGATAAACTCCAATCGGAAATTAGTTTTATTTATTTCTCATCAAATATGGCATTTCAGACAGAAATATTTCTAAGGATGTTTTCTACTATCATCATCATTAGACAGTGTAAGTTTTATGTAAATATGTGATCTTAAAGAAAATTTTAATTACCAGTTCTGTAACGTTCCTTTAAAGAGTCTGTGTCGTACGTTTGGCAATTACTCATAAAATTAATGCATTCAAAACTCACTTAGTAAGTACAGCAGCTTCTGATAAAGCATTTTGAGAAACATTTCACTTCGAAGTAATGTGGTTAAAATGGAAAAATATATAACTTTTTATCCCCAAAAGTGTGAATCTGAGAAGCGTTTCTGTCAGAAACGTTTCTCAGATTGTGTATTCCAATTGCAGATTATTCTTCCTGCGTGGACGTAACCGCTCCAGATTTTCGGCAATATCTCAAAAACGCTTCCACCTTTTGAAAAGAAATTTTCACAGGTTAGTTTTATGGTATATGTCTACAACTATATATGATTGAAACAAACTAATAACAGTGTGTTAAACTTACCAAACGTATACAATCCCTTTAAGTGTCTGTTTTCTGCACATATTTTGCTGTATAATAATGCTGTGAATATGACTGCTTATACTTTACGGTGCACGATCTTTAAAGGCATCGTACACGTTTGGAAATTGTCAAAGACCAGTGTTCTCACTTTGTGTATCCCAACATATGCATAAAATAACAAGCCTGTGAAAATTGGGGCTCAATTGGTCATCGAAGTTGCAAGAAAATGATGAAAGAAAAAACACCCTTGTTGTACACTTTCAGATAGAATAATAAAAACTTCTTGCAAGAAGTTTTTATTATTTTAGTGAGAAATTACCTCTTTCTCAAAAACTACGTTACTTCAGAGGAGTCGTTTCTCACAATGTTTTATACTATCAACAGCTCTCTGTTTCTCGTTACCAAGTCAGTTTTTATGCTAATATATATTTTGAGTAGTGTACGATGCCTTTAAATGACGCGAAAATAATATTTGCTAAGAAAAAAATGTATATAACAAAAAGATAAAAACAACCCATTATTTATGTATATAGTGTTTTGACCAATGGTTTGTAAAAAAAGCGTGTTGTGACGCTTTTGTATATTATTTTCTCTACATATTTTTATTTTATTTCTTTTATAGTAATTAAGTAAAAAACAGTTGAGTGATATTGAATGATAAATGGTTGTTTATATCAATAATTATATAGTTCAGACTATTTATAGATTCACTTTCCAAAACCTGTCTATTATTCTTGTGTACCCTGTTCCAATTGTCTTTTTTTTTTACCACTCTGACAAACAGTTATTTGTTTATTTAAATATGTTTTTTATTTTAAATCTTTAGACGTTTTCACAATAAGTAGTTGAACAGGGGCTGTCAAGGGTATACAATAGTATAAAAACTGCCATCGAAAGATGTGTACAACCAGACCCCAGCCAACGATAAAAATATAATTATATTATAATTAAAATGGAGATAGCACACACAATATCAAAAAAATCACACAACAGTAAAACATAAAAACAAAAGCAATTCCAAAACCAGCCAGGGAAACAAATTTCGAAAAACCCCAACAAGACTAAGATCCCGAAAAACCCTCCCCCAGCCTAATGAAGGGATTTTTATTTGGGGCCGTCGGGTTGGTGTAGTGGTATCTTCACTCGCCTTCCACCTCTAGTACCTCGGTTCGAATCCCACCGGGGGACTATATGTGTATGTGGATAGGCTATTTAGTCCCTAATACCTGGCAGCGTGGGTTTTACCTGGAGTATTTCTCTGGGGTTTTCCTCGCACATCTAAAACTGAATTTTCCTTTAAGTCTTCTCTACATGGGGTTCTTGGCTAGTATAGTGATTAAGTTCGCTTTTCTGAGAGTCCTTGGCTTCACAACCAGAATTAATGAATAAAATGAAATGAAATGAAAACCCACCGGTAACAAAATATTCCTGGTATCCCCAGTGAGTTCCGAGAACATTTTTAGGAAACCGAACAATAGATGAAAATGTAAAAGCGATGTAAATGTTTATATCGAACCAATCCAACACTGCCGGGAATACTGAGAATGACATTGAAGCAGCGCCGGAACTAGGGTAATTGTTTTGAATTGAATTGAATTGAATTGAATTGAAATGGTTTATTGACGACAAAACGTCATGGCAACCAGAGGCCGAACTGAGACAATTTTTACACATACAAATATATTAAAAGAAAATAAATATATATATATATACATATAATACATATGCATATAATTCCATACACATATGCATATATACTGCGCCAATAAAGTATCTGAACACTTACAAATGGTCAGATTTATCGGAACCTGAAATAGTATGCAAACAAATAATTAAATAATTCGATTCACGGTTATCTTCTGCGGATTTTGATACCTCTTTTGTTGCGCTGCGATGTTGCTTAAGGTCGAATTTCAAAAGTTGCAAAAACCCCTATTCACCCCAATTCCAGAAGGGAATAAAAGGCGGGCAAAAATAATGCCGATCTTATTCGTCACAGTACAACGGTCTTGCTTGAATAGGGGCTTTTGCAACTTTTGAAATTCGACCTTAAGCCACTCAAGTACCCATAAATCCGCCAAACAACATCGTAGCGAAACAAAAGAGGTATCAAAATGCGCAGAAGATAACTGTGCATCGGATTAATTAATTAATTTTTTGCATACTATTTGAGGTTCCGATATATCTCACCGTTTGTATGTGTTTAGATACTTTATTACTTCCATATACATATGCATATACTTTACAAACACAAAGGGGAGCAAAAGGGGGAGGCACTTCTGGCCAAGTTTCCGTTTTCCTCATTCTTTAAAAAGCCCCTTTACAGCGCGCTCGTTGTCTCGTTATGTCATTTACTAGTTTAGGATCACATAGTCTGACGTGGAGGTAAAAACAAATACATTGTCAGCGTGTAAATAGAAAAATAGTTTTTAAAACATTGAAATTATCGCATTAACTCCGAGCAGCCACGGGTAGCAGGCGAATTGACCAGCTTCATACTTTTTTAATAACTAAAAAATGCGTCGATCAATTCTGCTGATTTCTTTTTTGAACTACCTTTAAACATTCCTCTTTCATATACTGTATAGTGATTTCTGGGTGAGTGAACTCAGAGGCTGACAAAATGTGTGGGAAAACTGGGTCACATTATAACGTGCACACAAAAATCCTATTGTGTGCACAAAAAGGCAATCCTTTCGAAATGTACAATTTTTTGAAAATTAGTAGTGAACGAATATTTAAATTTCCAGAATGCTTCAATCTTTAGTGTTTGGGTCCAGGGAACATCTATTCATCTGTTCAGACCATTAGAACAAGAATTGTGCCCCCCAAACACAGTTATTTACCCGTGCCTCTCGTGCGCTCCCCGGGGATCCAGCATGTAAATTGTTTTCCCGTGGCTGCTCGGAGGGTTACAAAATGTAACATTTTACTCTGGTAATTTTTAATCTCAAAAGTCCAGATTTCACAAGGGGGAGGGGGGCATCCGGGGGCACGGACATCAAATGGGGGGGGGCATGTCCCCCCTCCCTTAGGTACGCCATTGACGGGGTATTCCAACAGTGAAGAGTTTTGGTGATGGTGTCTCCTGTTTATTTGGTAATACATTTAGCACTTATTTAAAGATATGCACGTTAAGGACTCTTTCTTATTTAAGCCATTCAGAAGATTTCGTTCAGACGCCGCCGAAGTTTGCGCCAAATCCTCACGTACCCCTGCCGTAGTTTACGGTCGGTCAAAGCATAAATAAACGGGTTGATGGCGGAGTTGGCGTACAGGAGACACCTTAGCCACGCCTGGGTCTTACTAGAGAAACTAGATGGTGAGATGATGTGGATGTACACGTAGTAAATTGCGAACGGAAACCAACAGACGGTGAAGACTGAAACGATGCCGGCCAGCATGACAGCCGGCCGGATGTAGCGGGTCATCTGAACGTCCCTCTTCCTCCTCCGGTTGGTACCTTTGGTGGTGGAGGTACGCCCGGTACCCGGGTGAGATTCGAGGTGTCTTGTAACATGCGCCGCTGAGTGTTTTCCGTCATCATCGATCGTACCCAGAGATGGTGCATCGTTGTTGGTGACACTTTGGGCTGAGAGTGTATCGTTCGGATCAAGCTGTAGACCAACGTTTGATGAAACGCATCTGCACTGTTGATTGTTACTTGGATTGTTAGTGCTGGGTCTAGCGTTGGACGTATCCCGCGGGACCGGGGGGCCCATAAACGCCATCCCGCTCGCAATTTTCCGCCTGTTTTTCAGTAGGCGCGACACACCAATAAATGTGAAGATACTGAAGATGGCGAGCAGTGCACCGGGAATCAAGATGAGTAGAGTGGCGTAGAGGGTGCTAAAAGGGATATCTGCCTTGGATGGTATATCTAGACAGTCCGAGGAGTAGTCCGCTTCCCGGTTCTCTAGGGGTACGCTGATGATCCAAACAACGGCCATGATGCCGTGGCCGACGGCCGGTAAGAGCCAAGTCACGGCAATTTCTGTCGCCACACGTTTGCAGGTGTTGGCTTTGATGTAACTTTTGAAATCCCATTTCAGTAGGCGAAATCTGTCTATGCTAATCAACAATGTTATAAGTACGCCGTTATTCTCCAAGACAAGCCGGAAATAGTCGTAGGCCATGCAGGCTTGCCGGCTTACTTTCCATAATCCAAGTGATATCAAGATGTTTACAGGCAACGGCACCAGCGCAGTGCCTACATCCGCTACGGCTAAGCCGATAATATAAGTATGGCAACGGTGGAGTTTTAACCAGTCGTTGAACATAAAGACAATCAGAGTTGCGATGTTACCGAACAGAGCTACGACTAAAACCAAGCTGAACGCTACAGCCAAACCGATGTTCGGCTCGGAAACACCGGCGACAGAGGATGCCTCCGTAGGCACAGTGGTTCCGTTCATGGTGTTGACTATTCTAAAACTACACACTCTCGTTTACGTACAGCTCGCTAGCCTCACAACAAAAATAATCACCAAGTAGACGACCACGTTATTATAAGAAGAGGGGCTGTGACAATGTGAATATGAAAAGGTGACCAGTACGTGATGCGCGGCCGGGAAATGAAATAAATTACTCCTGCACATCGTCACAGGCCAGAGTAAGCGTCTGCTTTTAGGAAGAGTGAGTGTCTGATATAATGACAGCCACGTCTTGTCTTGTAAATTGCGTAAAGATTTAGGTCCTGAGATTCATATTGAACCCCAGTGTACTTACGTCATTATACGAGACATTACAAATATAGCGCATAATGCAGGAGCCTCTATTATGCGCAACACAAAACATAAAACAATTAAATGTAATATATAAAGCAACCTTTTACAAAAATATAGATTCAAACATTAAAAGTCCCTTGAAAATCTGAAGGTTGTCGGCTAGGCGAATATGAAGAGGTAAGTCATTCCCGTAATAACGAAGGTGCAATGAAGTTGAAGGCTCTTTGACCGTAGAATTTAGTGGGAAAAGTAGTTTGCGTCAGTAGGGATTGGCCAGCAGAACGAAAGAGGACGAACAGGAATATATTTATGGAGAAGATCAGATATGTAGTCAGGAGATAGGCCATGAAGAGCTTTGAAAGTGAGAAGATTTAACTTATACGTGATGCGCAATTTGATCGGGAGCCAATGGAGTTCTTGTAAGATAGGTGTTATCAGCGGCGTAGCCACGGGGGGGCCTGGGGGCACGTGCCCCCCACAAATTTCCAGTGCCCCCCCCAGGTGCCCCCATGAAAAAATTGCAATAGTGCCCACACAAAAAGAAAGTTAAAAGAATGAAAACAAAACATTACAAAACAAAATACATCCGCTATTTGTAGGCCTTCATGTACAATAAGTAAAACAAAACTTTAGTCGTATTCAAAGCCAATAATTATTGTTTAACTTATGCTGTGGGGATTGTCGCTATCACTCAGGCACCGGAAGCGCGCGCGCCCACGTGTTGATCAATGCAATGCAGCGGAATGAACAGTTGGTGTGCTGCACGCTACGCTGGTAAACGATAACCAATGGTTCACGTGTATAAACATAAGCCGTTGGTATTGTGACCAGCGTTGCGCGCTGCAAACCATTGATTACCTACATGCCGGAGCGGAGAGACCAAAAAGTTATGCTACGCGCAACGATGGTCCAAATAAACCAATGTTTTGTACATGAACCGTTGGTTATCGTTACCAGCGATTACGGCGGCGGCCATATTGTTACCGGAAGGCGAGGATTATGAAAAACAGTGAGATTTTAACTTTTTTTTTGAGGAGTGGATTTTCTGGACCCGCGCCGAGCTCACTGTGAGAACAAAAAACACGTAGAGCCTAATTTTCGCGAGATCCGGTTTCAAAAGAGAACTCCAGGTGCATTTAAATGTGAAGGGCAACAAGTTTCTAATAGGATTTTGTACATGGCACTCTATGAGGTCCGTGGAGACGATAGCGGATCAAACCTCATAGTTCTAGGGCTAGGAGTACATGACCCCCACACTGACACACCCATTCTCCCTGGGCCCCCTCACTTGGATGCAATGCCCCCAAGTGCCCCCCCCCACCGAAAAATTCCTAGCTACGCCGCTGGCCCCCCCCCCCACTTGGAAGCAATGCCCCCCCTGTGCCCCCCCCCACCGAAAAATTCCTAGCTACGCCGCTGGGTGTTATATGTTGAGAACGAGGTGTGCATGAGACGAGGCGAGCAGCGGTCTGCCCGCGGTCTGCCCGCGGTCTGCCCGCGGTCTGCCCGCGGTCTGCCCGCGGTCTGCCCGCGGTCTGCCCGCGGTCTGCCCGCGGTCTGCCCGCGGTCTGCCCGCGGTCTGCCCGCGGTCTGCCCGCGGTCTGCCCGCGGTCTGCCCGCGGTCTGCCCGCGGTCTGCCCGCGGTCTGCCCGCGGTCTGCCCGCGGTCTGCCCGCGGTCTGCCCGCGGTCTGCCCGCGGTCTGCCCGCGGTCTGCCCGCGGTCTGCCCGCGGTCTGCCCGCGGTCTGCCCGCGGTCTGCCCGCGGTCTGCCCGCGGTCTGCCCGCGGTCTGCCCGCGGTCTGCCCGCGGTCTGCCCGCGGTCTGCCCGCGGTCTGCCCGCGGTCTGCCCCTGGTCTGCCCGCGGTCTGCCCGCGGTCTGCCCGCGGTCTGCCCGCGGTCTGCCCGCGGTCTGCCCGCGGTCTGCCCGCGGTCTGCCCGCGGTCTGCCCGCGGTCTGCCCGCGGTCTGCCCGCGGTCTGCCCGCGGTCTGCCCGCGGTCTGCCCGCGGTCTGCCCGCGGTCTGCCCGCGGTCTGCCCGCGGTCTGCCCGCGGTCTGCCCGCGGTCTGCCCGCGGTCTGCCCGCGGTCTGCCCGCGGTCTGCCCGCGGTCTGCCCGCGGTCTGCCCGCGGTCTGCCCGCGGTCTGCCCGCGGTCTGCCCGCGGTCTGCCCGCGGTCTGCCCGCGGTCTGCCCGCGGTCTGCCCGCGGTCTGCCCGCGGTCTGCCCGCGGTCTGCCCGCGGTCTGCCCGCGGTCTGCCCGCGGTCTGCCCGCGGTCTGCCCGCGGTCTGCCATTTTTGGAGTCAAAATACAACAAGTAAACATTAGATATGACCTGCACACGCGTCCAAATTTAATCAAAATAACTGCTCTCCAAAACAAAAAACTGCTCTCAAAAAATAAAACAATAACTGCTCCGTCGCTCCAATATAAAAATAAATGCTCTCCAAAATTAAAAATAACTGCTCTCCAAAATAAATAACTGCTCTCAAAAAAGAGATTGCACTACGGGCTTTCATAATAATAGGCCTGTCAGCTCTTTCTTTTCTTTCTTTTTTGTTTTTCCTTTTTTGCTGATTTAATCACTCGCACGATATGGATAAACCAAACGACCACTTTATTCATCAAAGCCGCTGTTGCTAGGTGTACTCGACTCCCTCAATCCATAAACTTGCTGACATTTTCTTTTTACAATAATTGCCCCATATATTATAAAAAAAACCTCTGACGTGACATCAGGGTTACACCTTTGGGCTGTCACTTTGGAATTAATAATGTCCTGTTATTTAGGTTCTTCTTGTCAAAAAAAGGCATTTGAAGATCGATCGTTCAGCTCCTTCGGATGGACTTGGTGAAGTTAATGTAAGTCTGTTTTCCACAGGAAGCAAAAGGAAATCATTTTTAGTGCATTTCAGCGGTGCAACAATTGTCACTTTAAATTAGGGCAAAGTTTCATTATAGGGCCTAATCGTCATGAATCCATTTCAGCAGATTGCATAATAATAATAATAATAATAATAATGAAATCTTTTAAAGCGCCAGTATCCGCCAAAAAAGGCGCTCATTGCGCTCGCTCGT
Organism: Plazaster borealis; assembly: GCA_021014325.1. Classification (NCBI taxonomy): domain Eukaryota; kingdom Metazoa; phylum Echinodermata; class Asteroidea; order Forcipulatida; family Labidiasteridae; genus Plazaster; species Plazaster borealis. Next base: position 20,156,896 of record CM037460.1, read on the forward strand.
GATACAAAGAAAACAGTTCAAAAGAAAGGGACAAAAATATGTAGGCCTATGTTGAAAATCACTGGTCAACATTTACTTTAAAAAGATGAGTTTTGAGAGCAGTTCTAAATGATGATGTTGTATCAGCAGTCTTGATGTGGTACGGAAAACTATTCCACACTTTTCCTGAAGTAACTAATAATGATCGTGCTCCCCATGTGTTCTTGGCCATGTGTTCTAACAGGAGACGTTGATCGCCTGATCTTAGGGTACTGCGTGAAGGAGTGTATGAGTGGCAAGATCTGAGATGTAGGATGGCGCCATGTTGTGCAATGATTTAAAGGCATCGTACACGTTTGGTAATATTGGAGCCTATTGTTTGTTTAAAACCTATATAAAACTAACCTGTGAAAATTATAGTCCTGTGTCTGAAAATCTAACTTTTTGGGGAAGGGGTGAAATTTATTCTACAAAGTTTAGATATCCGTAAAAATTTATGTCTGCTACTCGAAAAAGACACTCTGTCGGAGTGTGAGGGAAAAACCTAGCCTCTGGTCGAGGTGGAACGGATCGTGAGGATATTGAACCAACACATCAAAAGACAATAACAAAAGACAAACAGACGTTGAAATCCCCTCAAACCATGATTAATTCATGAAAAGTCTCTTTCCCGCAGATTTAGTTCCCTCTAAACATTTGAAATCCATATAGAAACTATACAGCAATCTTAGGGTTTTTCCCCTGTTCTTTTCTTTTTCGTGAATAGGGCCTACCGGGTCTTCAAAGATAACACGATTACCTACAAGATCTTGCCCTGTTAATACATACTTCTTTTCACACATTGAATAACCGATCTTGAAACCTGGAGGGGTTTCAGGCCTTTTCCCTATGTGCTCTTTTAAAGGCACTGGACACTATTGGTAATTACTCAAAATAATTGTTAGCATAAAAACTTACTTGGTAACGATCAATGGAGAGATGTTGATAGTATAAAACATTGTGAGAAACGGCTCCCACTGAAGTAACGTCGTTTTTGAGAAAAAAAGTAATTTCTCAGTAAAATATTTGAATTCATTTCGAGACCTCACGCGTGAGGTCTCGAAATCAAGCATCTGAAAGCACACAAATTTGTACAAAAAGGGTGTTTTTCTTCCATTATTATCTCGCAACTTCGATGACCAATTGAGTTCAAATTTTCACAGGTTTGTTATTTTGTGCATATGTTGAGATACAAGTGGGAAGACTGGTCTTTGACAAATACCAAAGGTGTCCAGTGTCTTTAAGTGTAGGATAAAGCCCTTTACGAAGAGTTGGTCTGTTTTAGTCTGAAATAATTATATTTTTCTACTAAATTTGACCAACTAAAACAAATAAAAATAAATGGGTATCCTGAATTATCAACAAATGGTTGTTGTTGTTGTTGTTGTTGTTGTTGTTGTTGTTGTTGTTGTTGTTGTTGTTGTTGTTTTTGAGATTAAAAGTTACCAGAGTAAAATGTAACATTTTGTAAGCTAAAGATTTACTGTGATAATTTCAATGTTTTACAACTATTTTCCCATTATTTTACATGCAGTTTACATTGCGACAATTTATTTGGTTATACACTCACGACAGCTAATGGAAAAATTGTAAATGGCATAACAAGTGTGCTGAAAGGGGGCTTGTTTATGAGAAATGCGAAAAAGAGAAACTTGTGAGAAAATGAAGAAATATTGCTTGACCTCCAACATCCGGCTCTAAGTGTCAAATTGCGAATTTATACGCCGACTTTGTTACGCAAACCGTGTTGACTGCACCAACAAAACTGAAGTTAGGTAATTATTTTAAATCGGGATATAAGTAGCCTACTTGTTACTTGGCGCGAAAACAGACCTTGTGTCGCATGGATTTTACGTGACGTGTCATGGACTCACCGTGACAATGACGTCCTGTTTTCGCGCGGTTTGGGTACCGTACTATACTACCTATAGATGTAGCAACTTGCTGAGTTTGCATGCGTATGCGTCAAGTATCACGACGATCGCCTTTTATTGCATGTTCTTTATTGTCAAACGTGAAGCGGAAATTAAGGTCAGTTTGAAACAAGAAGAAAAAAAAGTTCTTTTCAAAAACAATTGCCACACACGCAGTATAAAAAAGCTCCTCAGATATCGAGGTGACCGGAAGTCCAGATTGTCGCCAAAGCTCGTACGCTCTCGAGGTCAACTTACAAAGTCTAAATCGGCAATTAAGTACCCTACCTATACTAGAAAAAGAAATGGAGGTATCTATCTCAGGACGTTTTCGAATCAGCACCTGCAGCTTCGGCTAAACCGCCACGTTAACCTATTTTGAATCATAACATGCCACAGTCACCGATTCAGACAAAACAAACCACTAAATTTATAAATTGTAAATTGAAAATAATTTGATAAAATAGAATTAGAAAACTGCTTACCAACCAAAAGGACCTATGGTATAAATGCAAAAAGAGTTAATGGCCTGACGTTTCGACCCTAGCAGAGTCTTTCTCGAAGAAAATAATTTCGCAAACCTTGGGGGTTTTTTTTTCAATCGCTCCAATACCACAGTCTAATTTATCTCTAGCATAGGCCTTGATATGTCATTCCATTCGAAAGCTAATCAGCGCCGAAATGTCAATCTTTAATCCGTTATTACGGATTCAATTAAATCTCGAATGAATTTCAATGGTTCTGGAGATTAATGTTTTCAGCGGTGTGTAACTCTTGCGATCGGTTACACACCTGTTCCGAAAATCCTATGTTCAGACACCCTTATGTTCCGACACACCTAGTGTATTTTCATATTCCTAACCCTAACCCTAACCCTAAGCCTAACCCCCCATAGCCTGTAAATTACGAGAGGGTTTTCGGAATATAGGGTTGTCAGGACATAGGGATGTCGAAATATAAAGCAGTCACCCTTGCGATCAGACAGTAGCCCTATCGCTCAAGCGCATGCCTTTTGTTTTGTAAACGAATAATGCTGTGCTGTGGGTCCGGAACGCTGTCGCGCAAAGATGATTGTACCAATTTGTTTACTTCTTCACAACGACGGAAGTGCAACATTCAACAAATCAGCAAGAATTATATCACATATGACCTGTTTTAATGCATGTAAAAAACAATTCAACTTCCAATATTGGTTTTCTCTCTCATTTTTGGCATATAACGCGGCCAATTTAAACGTCGCGTTATTCTAATTTCACGCAAAATTGAAAGCTCCTCCTGAAAACAGTCATTCAATTTCACTTAATGTTGTCAGCAGTGTTTCTTTTGCCCCTTTGGAGTATGCAGCACCGGCAGCCAAATTGGCACACAAGTGGCTTATCATTAACAACAGCCATCTCTACCCAGGCAGGTACCCATTTATTGTTATTCAATTATTGTTATGCGTCTTTCCCATGAACACAAGAGTCACGACCAGGATGCAATCAGAACATGAGTTCGATGCTCTAGACCACTCGGCCACGACACACATCATAAAAGTGTATCCAAATAATATAAAAACATAAATAATGAAGAATTAACACAATCCAGTTAAATATTTTGATGCATAATAATCAGGGGGTAATAATAAAGAGGCTGTGTCGTCAAGATCACAGCAGACCTGTGGCTGTACATGGAACTATGAACTCTCACCCAGTTACAGCACGCGCGAGACTTGCACGGTCTATTGAGTACCGTGATGGCGCAGCGCGTTATTGGCGCCTGCGTAAGCTTGCGCGCGCAAACACGCGTATGGCTAATAAACGCACTTTAGCCAACCGGTCTTAAAGGGACACGTTGCCTTGGATCGGACGAGTTGGTCTAAAAAAAAAAGCGTTTGTAGCCGTTTGTTATAAAATGCACATGGTTAGAAAGACGTTATAAAAGCAGAATACAATGATCCCCACAAACATGCCTCGAAATTGCGTGGTTTTCCTTTTACTTTGCGAACTAAGGTCGGCCATTTTGTGGAGTAAAAAAATTTACTCCACAAAATGGCCGACCGTGTTTGCACACGATGTAAAAGGAAAACCACGCAATTTCGAGGAATTTTGTGTGGATCATTGTATTCTACTTTAATAACGTCTTTCTAACCATAGGGCCTATGCATTTTATAACAAACGGTTACAAATGCTTTTTATAAACCAACTCGCCCGATCTTGAAACAGCTCATCTATGTCTTTATCAGTCGTTTATTACCTTATTGTTGAAATTATTTATAAAGTGTTCAAAACTTTGCTATACTTGTTGTTGAAATAAATTATGAAATATTATATGAATAACATTAAATGAGAAGGGCCTATGTATTGGGTAGGATGCATTATATTCATACAATAGCAGAATATAATAGTCACTCGTTGAATTATGGTCTGTTGCATTTCAATCGGCGTCACCTCGTGTTGAACTGGATAGGTCCAGTTTTCACCTCGTGATTATTGTATTATACTCACATGCATCCAATATAATATGTATACTATTTTATAAAGATAGCACAGTCTGATTTTTATCAATCTTAGAAGAAAGGGGGCACATCTCAAAACTTCTATATAGCTGGTGGTTTATAACTCTTTTGTCTATTTAAAATAATGTTTTTATCAATTTGTGTAACTGTAATTTTCAACTTTTATATTTATATATATTTGTACATAGTTTTTAATGATACCTGTAAGTGGCGGCTATCCGCTGTTGGATATCAATAAAAAATAAATAAAATAAATAAATAAAAATCTTGAATTTATGTGGAAGTTATTTCAAGACATTTATTTGTCCACTCCCAAAGAGAAAAACAAAGAATCATCATAACAATAATAAAGAACAGCAAGAGGATAATTGGAAGCCTATAAGTTATCACACACTATGTAAAATTTCCCGTATGACCAGTGTAGTATCTTGCCTGCCAGAAAGGCCCTGGAATGTACAAGTTCACTCTTTTTGTAAACTAATATCGCGTGCGGCACACGGGAGTTTTATCAAATTCCGTGCATAATGGTCAGTGAACCACGAATGGGGGACTTTTGGGACGCTAGGTGGCAGCAGACTTACCAGGTAAATCCATTGTTCTCGGTAATGTGCGCATGCTCGGAACTACGTAAACAATGGAAATTTACCTGGTAAGTCTGCTGCCACCTAGTGTTCTAAAGTCTCCCATTGGCTGTGTAGAAAAATTAGAACGGAATGCAGCTAGCTCAAAGCCCAAACCCAAGGTGCCTATAAAGATGGCGTATATCGGGAATGTTGTGCCTTTTTCAAACCGGTTGGGCTCCGTTTTGGAGCAGTGTACATTTTGCATGGTGTTTCCGACATCAAACAAAGCCTAAGCCGGAGGCGGAGCCTAAAGCCGAGGTTTGGAAAAAGCCATGATAACATCCCTATAAAAGATTCTGCCTATGATTGGTTTAGAGCGCGTCACATGATATTATTTATATTTACTGGAAAGTCGCGCAAACTATGAGAGCCTCTTCTGGCCCATTTTCCTGGAGCCGCTTCATAAAGCAGAACAGGGTGCTTAAACATTGTATGCTAAGCAAAAGTAAGCAGGATACCAGTTCACTTATTAGGCATCCTTGGTTTCATTACCAGAAATATATATAATATAATAAAAATACAAAGTGGTTGACAGTTTATGGATTGTCTGTTTGAAACCTTGTTTAGGTGTAAATGTTAACTTGATTCCAATGAGACTTGGCCCTTTGACTATAAAACATGCCATGAACAATTACCGGCCACGCCGTAGCGACCCTGACCGATTTGAGAAATGTCTATAATAGACCTCATTTTAAATGTAGGCCTATAGTCTTTCCTTGGGGGAAGAAATATTAAAGCACAATAGTGCCATCGAAAGTATAAATTGCTTTTTTGCAAGTATCGCGAATCTTGTTTCTTGCAAGTAGGGGGCCTACCGGTATATGTTTGGTTGGCGAATCTTGCTTTTTGCAAGTGTGTTTGGCGAGTCTTGTTTTTTGCATTTGTATATTTGGCAAGACTTGTTTTTTGAAAGTATATGTTTGGCGAATCTTGTTTTTTGCAAGTAGGCCTATGTTTGGCGAGTTCTTTTTTTGTTTTTTTAAGTCTATATTTATCAAATCTTGTTTTTGGAAGTATATGTTTGGCGAGTCATGTTTTTTACAAGTATATTATGTTTTTTTGCAAATCTTGTTTTTTCGAAATATGTTTGGCGCGAGTCTTAATTTTTTGCAAGTATAGTGTTTGGCGAGTCTCGTTTTTGTGAAGTCTTTATGTTTTCAAATCTATGTACGCAACATTTTTAGTTTTCATTAATTGTGAGATTCTTGTTTATTGGTGAGTTACTTTTATACCGGTACTTAGTTTCTGAATGCATTTACTTATTAAATGTACAATTATGAATTTGTTTAGAATTATAGGCCTGCACTTTGAAAACAGTATTTTGTTTAACTGAATATATTTTATTTTTGTGCATTACCCTTTTGTTTTTGGATTTTAAGGTTATTCTTGTGTTATTTTTTTTTAAATAATGACCGAAACTTTTTAAAACCTTTTTAGCCACTGGACCGACCCACCCAAAGCGATACGCTGTAACATGCGGTAGGAGGAAACGCTCACCAGCTTGTGTTTGGAGAAAAAAAAGTAACATCAAAATAAAACCAGATAGTCATTGGTACGCGTTGGTCTAGTCAAAGCCAATCGTTTAAATAAATCATTTGTAATTTCCCCTTTCCCAGTAAACTTGTCAAATTAATGTTTACGCTAATGACGATGAAAAAATGAGCTCTTACCAGCACCACGCCCATTTGTAACCATACAATGCTGTTTTCTTTCATCATGATGACACTGTCAAAAGTTGACGACTTTGGCACTTAATCAGTAAGAGCATTTGATGCCTTCAAAAACTATTGTTTTCATCCTTATACAAAACTAATCACCATAAAAATTACCGGAAGCCGTTAACGAGAGGCACTTCACTTTACTGGAATTTAAATTTTTAATTTCATGTTTGTGTAAATTCTTTAAAGGAACATTACAGAATTGGTTTTTGCTCACAAAACAGTGTAAGCACTTTATATAATCCACCATATACATAAACTGACAAACCTGTAGAAGTTTGAGATCGATCGGCCATCTGGGTCACGAGAAAATAGTGAAAAACCGATTACACATTTGCATGTTATACAATGCATGAATAAAACGCTCATGAGCGATAAACTCCAATCGGAAATTAGTTTTATTTATTTCTCATCAAATATGGCATTTCAGACAGAAATATTTCTAGGGATGTTTTCTACTATCATCATCATTAGACCGTGTAAGTTTTATGTAAATCTGTGATCTATAAAGAAAATTTTAATTACCAGTTCTGTAACGTTCCTTTAAATTTGTGTGATTTAATGGATGATTTTGTTTTGTTTGTTTGGTTGTTTGTTTGTTTGCTTTTGTTTTTGTATTTTCTGTTTTGTATTTTTTTTTGCCTCAATGGCCGCCCATAGCCAAACATGTAGGCTACTTGCAAAAACAAAAAAACTTGACAAACAACATTTGCAATAAAAACAAGACTCGCAAAACATAACATGCAAAAATAAATTAATTTGCTAAACATAGACTTCCTAAAAACAAGACTCGCCAAACATATTGCGAAAAACAAAACTCGCTAAACAATACACTTCCAAAAACACCATTTACTACATATATATACTTGCAAAAAAGGCAATTTATACTTTCGATGGCACAAAATGGGCTGTCGTAGAAATTTGACATTCAGACGGCTACGAAGGGACCTCATTTCACGGCACTGTTTAACGCAGAATTCTACGCTTACGGTCCAAAGAATTACCCGTTATAATAGTTTTAAAGTGCAAGTGCCACGTTATCGCATAATTCCGTCGTAAGCAGTGCCATGAAATCGCTGTGGTGTACCGTGTCATCCATTAGTTATCCCCAATACATTTTCCGCCCTATGTGGTCTTTTGCCGCATCTCGTCTGATACTTCAGAGTTTTATACGTAGATTAAGTCCAATCGCGCGTGTATTTTTAGCGTTTGGACTTGTTTTTACAGTGTATAAAAATACGGAGCCGTTTAAGAGGGCCTTTTAAAACTATTATTCCATTTCATGAATGCTCTTGGGTTTTTCCCCGATTACCACCTAATGGGTCTGAAATATGGGCAGTGGAAAGGCAGACATAAACATAATGAATGCTTTCGAGATGTGGTGCTGGCGGAGGATGTTGAGAATTTCATGGAAAGAGCGGAAAAACTGACAGAAAATTGATTGGGATGACACAACAGCTATGCCCCAAAAGGATTAACAAAACCAAATGTGTCATTGGAAGATGGAAAGGTTGCAGGGGAACAATCCCTATTAATGGTGAGCTGTGATGTATCTAGAGACACATAAGATTGCATCGGCAATGGATTTGTAGCTGTTTTAATTATTTTCTCTGTCGATGGCCAACCTGGGTTTTTTTTTAATGCACATCCGCCATTATAAACAAACAATCTACCTACCGCTCAGGGTATAACGATCGTTTCCTGACGATGACAAGAGTAGGCCAGTGGTGGAAACGTTGAGACCGATATATCTCACTCCGCAGCACTGAAGATGATTCTGTAGAAGTTCCTCGATCCACTATAAAGCGAAAGTCAGTGAAGTAACTAAGAGGGGGAGGGGGGCACGGGAGAGGCACGTGCCCCCCCCCAATCGGCTGAAACTTTCACATGTGACTTCTATTGTCTTTCTTTATACTTTTGCCTATAAATCAGCATTACGTTGACAAAAACCAATCTATGAATCTACCTTTAAAGGGAGGGTGGTAATTAGGCCGACTCAACAAATACTAATGATCATAACAACTTACTTAGTATAGATATTATGATATGATATTATAAAACATTGTTAAAACGACCCCCTTTGAAGGAATGTAGTTTTTGAGGAAGAGGTAATTTTTCACCCATAAATTTGAATCTGAGAAAGATTTCAGGCATGAAGTCCTTCTCAGGCATCTGAAAGCTCACAATTCGAATGCAACAGGGGTGTTTTTTCGCTTTCTTTTTTGCAACTTCGATGACCAGTTGAGCCTAAATGTTCACAGGTTTGTTATTTTATGCATATGTTAGGATACACCAAGTGAGAACACTGGTCTTTGACAATTACCAAAAGTATCCCCTTCCTTTAACTGAAAGAGGAAGTAATTCTCTTCGAGTTATAAATTTCATTAAAAAAATGTGGTCTGTGTAGGAAATAATAGTCTGGTCGCATGATGATGATGCATACGATAATAACAAGTATGAAACGAGTCTTACCGTGCAGTCATTAATTAAAAGGGTCTCGTGTAGGCCTATACGTTTGGTAATTACTCTGAAAATTAATGGCAATAAAAACTTACTTGGTAAGAAGTACAGCAGCTTTGGATAGTATAATGCATTTTGAGAAACTTTTCACTCAGAAGTGCTGCTGTTAAAAATAGTGTTATGGAAAAAGATATCACTTTTTATCCCCAAAAAATTGAATCTGAGAAGCGTTACTGACAGTAACGTTTCTCAGATTGTGTATTCCAATTGCAGATTATCTTCCGGCGTCGATATAACCGCTCCAGATTTTCGGCAATATCTCAAAAACGCTACCACCTTTTGAAATGAAATTTCTACAGGTTAGTTTTAAGGTAGATATCTACAACTATATATTGAAACAAACAGTGGGTTCCAATTACCAAACGTATGGGATCCCTTTAAATTAGTTTGTAGTGCTCTCTTGAGCTGGTCAGTTCGATTGAAGCAATTAAAATAACAAAAACCGTGACAGAACTTCAACAGTTTTCCGTTCTTTTCTCTAAAACATGACCACTGAATTGGATGACATATTCACAGAGTGGATGTATACTATGGGTGAACACAAGATATTACATTTTAAAGGCCGTGTACACGTTTGGTAATAAAATATATATATATTAGCATAAAAACTGACTTGGTCGAGCAACAGAGAGCTGTCGATAGTATAAAACATTGTAAGAAACGACTCCCTCTGAAGTAACGTAGTTTTTGAGAAAGAGGTAATTTCTCACTAAAATAATCAAAGACTTCTTGCAAGAAGCCTTTTATTCCTATCTGAAAGCACACAAATTTGTACAACAAGGGTGTTTTTTCTTTCATCATTTTCTTGCAACTTCGATGACCAATTGAGCCCAAATTTTCACAGGCTTGTTATTTTTGATGCATATGTTGGGATACACCAAGTGAGAACACTGGTCTTTGACAATTACCAAACGTGTTCAGTGCCTTTAATTTTCAAAAAAACGATTGATTAATGTAAGCAGAGGTTCTATTTGTGCAGGTCGCTCCCGATAGTTCTGTGGGTTGATGATACACGGGAGTATAGCGAAGTCTTTTCAAAATCATTTAATTACAAAAACTAATAGAATTTTAAAATGACCTGTTTTGTTCAATTAATGTCAAATTGAGAATCTGTCAGCCAATTATGAACCGGCATTGCCATGACAACCTCCACGGCGGCGACAAACAACTTTATCAATAGGCCCTAACACAAATAATTAAATATAATGCTTGAGGCAGTATCAAGTTTGACCTTAAAGGCATCGTACACGTTTGGTAATTGTCAAAGGCCAGTGTTCTCACTTGGTGTATCCCAACACATGCATAAAATAACAAGCCTGTGAAAATTTGGGCTCAATTGGTCATCGATGTTGCAAGAAAATGATGAAAGAAAAAACACCCTTGTTGTACAAATTTGTGTGCTTTCAGTTAGGAATAAAAACTTCTTGCAAAAAGTGTTTATTATTTTAGTGAGAAATTACCTCTTGCTCAAAAACTACGTTACTTCAGAGGGAGTCGTTTCCTACTATCAACAACTCTCCGTTGCTTGTTACCAAGTAAGTTTTTATGCAAAAATTTGTTTTGGGTCATTACCAAACGTGTACGATACCTTTAACAGAAGATTACAGCAACAGTGCAGCTCGTTTGGTTATTCCACACCCTCGGAGAGGATATTAACCCGCCACTCGTAGCCTTGTGTATACAGTACTGTCCATATGCATATACGGTTGGGTTTACGGTGTCTTTTTTACGGAGTAAAAAGTGCGACCGCCTTGAGCAAGGCTACATCACTCAGGGAACTTCATTGGCTACTGATTAGAGAACGGATTCATTATAAACTTACTCTTTTTATTTAATGCCCAAACAAAGCTACAGCTAGCTATCTTTCCAATGTGCTGTCATATTACACTCCTCCACGTTTTCTTCGATCAACACTTGACATCACTTACTTTTGAATGTTCCCTGTGGACAAAGAGCTTTAGACCAGTGTATAGCTGGACAAATAATTTGGAACAATCTTCCTCCTGCTAATACGGAATCTGTTTTAATTTATCTCTATTTCGGAAAGCTCTTAAGACTCACCTCTATATATGTTAATTTGTAGCCTATTATATGCGCTATGATCTTAATGAAATGGTGCCTTATAATTTTAGTTGTCATGTTATGTTATTATTTGTTACAACACAATCGGTCATGGTAACTCTTATTTATACGCAGCCTCAATGAGTAAAAGTAAGTCTGTCCTGAGCCAATATGGCTCATCAGGCCGGTGTTTATACCCGGTTTCCTTGACATTAAACGACTTAGAATATTTATATTCCCCCTGGACAGGATGCCAGTCCATCGCAGGTTACTCCCCATTTGTACTCCTGTGTGAAGAGAAGCAATAATGGTTAAGTGTCTTGCTTAAGGACACAAGTGTCACGAACGGGACTCGAACCCACCCTCTGCTGATCAGAAAACACCGGAGCTTGAGTCTGGCGCTCTTATCCGCTCGGCCACGACACGCCAGGCTCCATGAGTGTCAAACCAATTTCATATAACGAAATTATTTAATTAGACGTGTAGGTCTCCATGACACACAACGGAAATATTAACTGAGGACACACTATTATGAATAGGATGAAATATATAATGAGGACACACAATAGAAGGATGAGTAAAGAATGACAAATACGATGACACATACTAGAAGGATTTGAAGATAATTTATTTTTAGGTATGATGTAATCAATGTCCTTCAATTCCTCCTTCTATTATGTGTCCTCATTATATATTTAATACTTTATTCATATTCACATTGTGTGTCCTCTAGAGACATACATCTTCTTTATCTCACCAAGTTGTCTTTTCTTTGTATAGTCATAAACCGTAAAAGTCTCGCGCGTATTGGAACATTGGGATCCGTTAAAGTGCGCAAGCTTCGGGCCTTCACGCGTTAAAACAATGTTTGAATACGCGCGAGACTTGCAAGGTCTATTGACCTCTCGCACACTGACGTCACACGCGGCTACTGTCTACCCCCACGGTCTGCCACTTTGGGAGTCAAAACGCACGTAATGCCCGTCTGAATCAACGTCTTTGGCAGTGGCTTCGGCAGTGGCTCCGGCAGTGGCTTCGGCAGTGGCTTCGGCAGTGGCTTCGGCAGTGCTTCGGCAGTGGCTTTGGCAGTGGCTTCGGCAGTGGCTTCGGCAGTGGCTCCGGCAGTGGCTTCGGCAGTGGCTTCGGCAGTGGCTTCGGCAGTGGCTTCGGCAGTGCTTCGGCAGTGGCTTTGGCAGTGGCTTTGGCAGTGGTTTCGGCAGTGGCTCCGGCAGTGGCTTCGGCAGTGGCTTTGGCAGTGGCTTCGGCAGTGGCTTCGGCAGTGGCTTCGGCAGTGGCTTCGGCAGTGGCCTCGGCAGTGGCTTCGGCAGTGGCTCCGGCAGTGGCTTCGGCAGTGGCTTCGGCAGTGGCTTTGGCAGTGGCTTCGGCGGTGGCTTCGGCAGTGGCTTCGGCAGCGGCTCCGGCAGTGGCTTTGGCAGTGGCCTCGGCAGTGGCTTCGGCAGTGGCTTCAGCAGTGGCTTCGGCAGTGGCTTCAGCTGTGGCTATAGTTCAAGCCATAGCCACTGCCGAAGCCATTAATTTGGACAAAATACTAGCCTACTCTTCAAATTTGTCATGGCAGCCACGTCGCCTGAGGACTAGATTTTTTCATGCGCGTATATTACTAACTGCAGGCGCATGCGCATCGACTAAAATGCAGACTGCACTGTAAACACTGATCACCTTTAATATTGATGGGGATTAATGACTGTTTAACGTATGGGGTTCTGACTCCCAAATTGGCTGCGCGCACGCAAGATTGATCCTGTGATGACGTCAGGTGAATTCAGGTGAATTAAGTCAATCAATCGACTTACCTTATTAAAGTCAGGGTATACTTTTGGTAATTGGCAAAGACAAGTTCTAGTTCTACTTCTACTTCGTTACTCGGAAGGATCAATAAGTTAGGACATAAAAGCCGAGGAATAATTATAGTTAAGTGTCTTTCTCAAGGACACAAGTGTCGGGACCGATATTCGAACCCACAGTGTAATGACGACTCAGCCACCAAAACTTGAATTCGGTGCGCTAGACCGCTCGGCCACGACACGCTGTATTGTGTCCCCACTTGGTGTATCCCAACAAATGCATAACATAACAAATCTGTGAAAATTTGGGCTCAAATTGGTCATCGAAGTTGCAAGAAATTAATGAAAGGGGGAAAAAACTACCCTTGTTGCATAGAATTGTGTGCTTTCAGATGCCTGAGAAAGGCTTCATGCCTGAAGCCTTTCTCAGATTTAAATTTTGGGTGAATAGTTACCTCTTTCTATAAAAACTACATTACTTCAAAGGAGGCGTTTCTAACAATGTTTTTATCATTATTAACAGCTCTTCAGTGCTCTTTCTCAAGTAAGTTTTCATGGCCATTAATTTTAGGAGTAATTACCCAAAGTATACCCTCCCTTTAATTACCTAAATAAGACGACTCTTCTGAAAACTAAAGAATTCAACTCACTAAGTCGGCATCTTTGGTCAGATAGGCCTATTATTACCACATTATGATACAAGCTCCGTGCTGTAACGCCATTTTCTCAGAAGAAAACAAATTAACTGGTTCGTTATTAAGATATTTTTTTTTTTGAAAATAAAGGCTTTAAATTAATGTACTTTATATTTAAAAACGTGATATAGGCCTAATCTAAACAAATACGGACGCCGTGTAAACATCCATGGTTGAGAAGGCCACAAAAAAGTCATTCCCAAATCAAAATATTTAAAAGATAACAATCTCGACGGACAATCATCAGATCTGTTAACAAGAGCTATCCCTGCGGCTATGAACATATAATCTTACGACAAATGACTCTGTCATATGTGCCCAATTTCATAAAGCTGCTTTGCAGAAAATGTGGCTTAACAAATTTCTTCTGAGCAAAAATGAGCAGGATACCAGTCATAAATGAGCAGGATACCCAGTCATAAATGATTCATGTCACGTATTTTAACTCGTAAACTAAAATTGTCAAGCATAATCGTTTTGTGCTTATATACGTTTTGTGCATAAGCAGCTCTATGAAATTGGGCCCAATTTCATAGAGCTGCTTAAGCACAAAAATGTGATATTAACTTTATTTGTTGGCCTATGTATTCATAAAATAATAATACACAACAAAAATCCCTTGGCTGATTATTTGGCAAGTTTTGAAAGGTCCTATTTAAGTTTTATTCTGGGTCACAAGAGGGAAAATATAAAATTATGTTTTTAGAGCAGCTGCACAAAGCTTGTTTTTCCCTTGATTGCCACACCCCCCCCCCCTTCACCCTCAGGCCTACTTGTACCTTCACTGTTGACTCGATACCCCCCCCCCCCCACCCTCCCTGCCACCTTCAGTTCTCGGTTTTAAATTCTTCTCTTGGACTTCCGTGACTTGACAACAATTCAATGATAAAGCGGTCAGATTGTCGGTGCTTTTCGAAAACCAGGACAATCTATTCAAAATTATATAAACATTATATATAAAAACATAATTTTTTTTAAACCAAGATGATATGCTTTCAATGAGAAATTCGTGTTGATTCGTAAAGCACTCAGTAATCAACCACACATGTTTTTGACTTCGCATCTTCATAATCAAATTGTAGGATGTTTGATCGTATTAACACACAAACGGAAAGCATGCTTTTTGTCTCGACCACACGAAAAGCTGTCGCCACTGATCTGTTTAAACATAGAGCAATGTTTTAAAGATCGACCTACAATTTGATAAAATTAATACTTCTATTGCGTCGCGGCTTGCTGAACTAATCTGATGGAAATATAAATGGGTAGGCATAACTGAAGTTGCTAAAAAAGACACTTTGTCTTACTGCAGGCTCTCCGTCATAGTAAAACAAAATGGATGGTTATTTTATGCCCAGGCAAAACAATGGTATTGAGTTCGGCATGAGGCCTATAAACCATTAATGAACTTCGAAATTGAGTCATAGATTATTTTTTGTCAAGGTGACGCTGATTTTTTATCAACATTTTAAATAAAGATACAATATAAGTGTCGTCTATGAAGTTTCAGCTCAATACGGTGTCTACTTATTGAGAAAACAACAACAAAACTTTCACGGTATTTTCATCAATAACGTCGAACCCACCCACTTTAAATGAGGTGACGCAGGTACCAACCGCATCTCCTTAAGACCAAGTTAGCGCAGAAATCACATTGCTACAACCTCGCTTTCAGTCTAGGCATCGTACACGTTTGGTAATGACTCAAAATATATATTAGCATAACAACTTACCTGGCAACGAGCAACAGAGAGCTGTTGATAGTATACAAAATTGTGAGAAACGACTCCCTCTGAAGTAACGTAGTTTTTGAGAAAGAAGTAATTTCTCACTAAAATAATAACTTCTTGCAAGAAGTTTTTATTCCTATCTGAAAGCACACAAATTTGTACAACAAGGGTGTTTTTTCTTTCATCCTTTTCTTGCAACTTCGATGACCAATTGAGCCCAAATTTTCACAGGCTTGTTAGTTTATGCATATGTTGGGATACACTTCCTCCATGGATACACCAAATGAGAACACTGGTCATTGACAATTACCAGACGTGTACGATGCCTTTAAAGATTAAGTCAAAGCAAATTGTGAGAGACTGATATTCAACACGAAATATTAGTTCTCATCTGAGATGTCTTTATCCAGCCCCTTTTTAAAGGTGGGGTCATAATTTGGTAATAACCCCGAATGTGTAATTTATATCTGAATACTTGTTGTAAAGATGGTAATGGTAAAAAGCATCCTGTGAAATTATTTCAAAGTTTCTGAAATTTGTTTTACCGCAGGCTCTCCGTCCTATTAAAACAAAATGGCCGATTATACGCCAAGGCAAAAACAATAGGTGTGTATTGAGTATGGTAAGAGGCGTGAACCATTATTGAACTTCGAAATCGAACTTCAACTTAAAGGTAGGGTCATAGATTGGTTTTTGTCAACGTAATGCTGATTGATATACATACTGTCAATAAAGAAACAATACAAGTCATCTGTGAAAGTTTCAACTCAATATTTATGAGGCTAACTATTGAGAAAACAGTACACAAAAACTGTCATGGTATTGTCATGAAGAACGTCGAATCCATCCACGTTTAGCAAGGTGACGCGGGTACCAACCGCATCTCCGGTCGCATCCAACTTTAGACGCCGTTTTCTTCGATTGCTAGTTGTTTTACTGGTATCTACGTGTGTGTCAGTTTGTGGCGTCAGTGATGCCTATTAATTATCTCTCAGTGCACGAGCTCTCACTTTCAGTACCTTATGGAGACCAAGGCCAAAACAAAAAAGGGAAAATAACAGGACTCCATAGGGGAATTCTAAAGACTGGGGTGCTTAAGGAAAGTCTATGGGAAACTGTTAAGTGCAGGGACAAAGGAAAGAACAAAAGAATGCTCCACAAGGATGCATTTTTCAAGATGTGTGTATTATGTGGTGTAACCATGGACACACATCAAAGGTCCTCAGACAGGAAAATAAAGCGACCTGTCTGGCGCGGTTCTTTCTTTTCACATTCATAGTGTCAGCACTCCCGTCTGTCCACGGATAAAGCTGTCAGTACGTGGTCCCGTGGGAGGAGTTTAGCAGACAGTAATGCCTCCCTGAAAACAATCCTGCTTGCATCCCCATGTCCGATTCCCCAAAATGCCAACCCCAGAGTGTTTGTATATAGGTGGAATGGCTTATAATGGCGTCAAGTTCTACCCCAAGAGAGGCAATTAACATGCTGATGCCTCTATCTCTCTCTTAAAGGCACTGAACACGTTTGGAAATTGTCAAAGACCAGTGTTCTCACTTGGTGTATCCCAACATATGCATAAAATAACAAGCCTGTGCAAATTTGGGTTCAATTGGTCATCAAAGTTGCAAGAAAATGATGAAAGAAAAAACACCCTTGTTGTACAAATTTGTGTGCTTTCAGATAGGAATATTAAAGGCTTCTTGCAAGAAGTCTTTTATTATTTTAGTGAGAAATTACCTCTTTCTCAAAAACTACGTTACTTCGGAGGTTGTCAATTCCTACAATGTTTTATACTATCAACAGCTCTCCGTTGCTTGTTACCAAGTAAGTTTTTATGCTAATATTTGTTTTGAGTCATTACCAAACGTGTACGATACCTTTAATAACTGTGCAGCATTGGCAACGCATCCGACGGTGGTCATAGATTGGTAAATACCTCAAAAATTAATGAGCATAGAAAGTTACTTGGTGAGACGCACTGCAGCTGATGATAGCATAAACCATTAATTTGAGAAAGGATTGCCCTCGAAGTAATATGGTTTTGAATTTCTGAAGGTTGGTGTCCGTTCGCGAATGCTGCGGCCCGTAGTCGCTGTCACCTCGCTAAACTTGGATGGGTTACAATCGAGCAAGGCATTCTGGAAAAGAAAAAACAAAATGGCGCGACGAGATCCTACACCACTGGGAACGAGGCACACAATATGAACAATGGAGAACTAACCAGTCAATATAATAGAGATAAATGGTTTGATGATTTTCCTAACAACAAATAATACAGTTTCTTCCCTGTGAAATATCTTCCCATGAACAACACCAACAACGTTTGAAATATTTATGCAACTGCTGACTTTTATTGCAAATGACTGATATACATCAACAACAAAGACTAGGATCCTACAGAGAATCCAACAGTTAAAATTCTGCATATAGTACTGACTGATAACAAAGGTATAATATATAGTATGGTAGAAACCAATTGGCATTTGCAAAATTCAACAGATATTTATACCTGGCTTGAAGCCATGGTCAAAGTTCATCATATGAACGTCTGACCGAAAATAACTCAACTACTTTACAATAATACAATACAGCATTTACTAAATTATTACTTGTTAATTATGAACAATAATCTCATCCGTCAGTGGATGTCGGGAAAGCTTTCAGAGTAGGCCTCGGTGTATTTATAAGACTACGACAACAATAATGACCTAGAGGATTGAAGGGAGAAATGGGAACTGGGGTAATCTGTGATATTTAGCACGGGAAGACCGGGGGGGGGGCAAACCTTGTAGGTCCAAGACCCCAACCTATAGGGAAAAGACTGAGAATACGACCTATATAGGTGAGGATAGGGAGACCTGCAAATTAGCAAGAGAGGTCCAGGTGAGGAGAAAAAAAAAGACCCGAGGGGTCGATTTCACAAAACTCTTCCTAACTTAGGACTATAGTCCTATAGGCAATGCTAAGAGATAGGACTAGTCTTAGTCTTATCTCTTTGTGAAATCGGCCCTGTAAGTCTGAGACCATAACCTATTTTAACAACCAAGACCTGGAGGTCCCAAAGTGACAAAGACTGAAAGCTGCAGATCGGTGGGTAAGGGGGCGACTGTAATCTGTCAGTCCAATACCTACCAACCTATATGCCACAACTTACTTAAAGGTCAAGACCAATTGGTTGGGGAGTGACACCAAGACCTAAAACAGGTCTGTAGAGCTTCACCACTGACAAATCTGTTAGGGTTTCCGACAATCAGAACACCCAGTTTTATCAAGCACACTAAAGATCACTATATACATGTACATATATACATTTACAAAGGATGATTATAACTATTAAACTATGTTTTTTAAGCCCTTTATAATACATGCATTTAGCTGCTACTACCTTTCATTAAGTTGTAAAGTTTATGTTAGCTTTAACAAAGCAATATATACAAATATATTTGATAAAGACAGAAAAAAGCCAACTCTCCAACCATACTTCAAAGATGAAAAGCATGGCCTGTAGTAAATAAGTGCTGGTTATCATTACAGTCTATAATGTAAAAAAACACACGTGAATGGTTAAACAATCATAAAGCATGTATATAGATTTACAGACAATAATTGTTCCCTCTGGGGTAGTTTACCCCCTCTTGGGCAGTTTGATCCATGACTTGGAGCCACGACAGTGCAACGCCAATTACTAATTAACTGCAAGAGTGCAGAATGTTTGACTCCGTTGATATGGCCAATTAGTTTTTTAATATGAGCTGGGATGGCTTGAAATGATACTGCAAGGAAAGGGGCATGTAACTCATGGCCCTTTACCGCCCCCAACACATACGTCCGATTCTCCACCCACTCCTTCAAAAATAGAGGGGCGGTTTTGACATGGCCGACGAATAAATCAAGCCCTACAGTCAATTAGCACAAGTGTGGGGGCGGCCAAAGATTCATAAAAACGATAATTCACTAACTGCTCCCTTCATTTCAAAGACTAGAATTTCCCAAAAATTCATGTTGCAAGATTTCTTGTTAAAAACAGGGAAGGCAGCATCTTTTAAATTACTTACCTACATGGACATGGCTATACTCTTAAAGGGTCTGTATATACGTTTGGTAATGACTCTGAAAATAATGGAAATCAAAACTTACATGGTAAAAGTACGGAAGCTTTGGATAGTATCATGAATTTTGAGAAACTTTTCACTTCATAACCGCTCCAGATTTTCGGCAATATCAACGCTACCACCTTTTCAAATGAAACTTCCACAGGTTAGTTTTATGGTATATATTATCTACAAGGATTGAAACAAACAGTGGGTTCCGATTACCAATAACACGTTAAAATCTCTTGAGAGTTGTAAGTCGTCGAAGTCTAACGACCCTCATCTCCTCTAAAAAATACAGACAGTTGTTTTCCTTGACTGCTGTCATAAAATGCTAGAAGCCCGTCAGTCCCAAGTGGGGGAGGGGAGTTCTCGTTACAAAATAAAAAATGCACTTTAAACATTCACGCCGAGAAGAAATATTTTTAAGCAGCTTGTTGTTTCATTTAAAGGGAAACTTGAAACCGGCCGAACGAGAGATGGGCGTAGGTTTTCAAGTCATAGGAGACGTTACTAACAGATCATTTTAATAATCTTAAGGATAACACTCACTTGTTGAGTTATTATTATTGTTTAAAGGTATCGTACACGTTTGGTAATGACTCAAAACAAATATTAGCATAAAAAACTTACTTGGTAACAAGCAACGGAGAGCTGTTGATAGTATAAAACATTGTAGGGAACGACTCCCTCTGAAGAAACGTAGTTTTTGAGAAAGAGGTAATTTCTCACTAAAATAATAAAAACTTCTTGCAAGAAGTTTTTATTCCTATCTGAAAGCACGCAAATTTGTACAAGGGTGTTTTTTCTTTCATCATTTTCTTGCAACTTCGATGACCAATTGAGCCCAAATTTTCACAGGCTTGTTATTTTATGCGTATGTTGGGATACACCAAGCGAGAACACTGGTCTTTGACAATTACCAAACGTATTCAGTGCCTTTAACACTTCTTCAATCAGTGTGTTTTCTCCAGACAACCAAAACATAACTCACTATGCACATTCTGATGTAGAGAGTAGAGCCATTGCCCAAAGTGCTTCAATGAGAGTGGTAAACTGGAGAAGCCACCAGCTGTGCTCAATTGCAATGGAATTTGAGCCACTGCTGGAAGAGATAAGGAATTCTAGACTTTGGTCAATTTCTGCATTGGCAATCTGTGGCACTAATCCACTGCACATAGAAATACAATGACAGTAAATTGGGGCATGGGTTAACCTAGCCCTGATAGCCTTGCACTTTCGTATTATACTACAGTGTATCTGTGTACAGCACAGAGGAAGAGTCCTACATAGGGGCTAGGGTTAAACCACTATTTTGTGCATAGCATATTGGAGATTTTGAGGCATCTTGAGGCATCTAATGAAGCTACCTACTAGCTTGTAGGTAAAATGTCATAATAATAATAATAATAATAGTGGCTTCTTATACAGCGCTCATCCGTCACTCAGTGAAGCTCAAGGCGCTTCAACATTCAGTATTTTCCTGCAAGGTTTTGTGGAGCTACATTTTAAGTATGACACCAATTCCTTTTTAATACATAGCACCATGTAATGGTTTACAAGGTGCTGTGGCGCAATATGCTGCCGATCAAACCAGGAACACCAGGGCGAACCCCTTCTCTTTTCGATAAGTGCACTGGGTTCTTTACGTGCATTACACAACACACGTGACCAACGGCTTTACCTCCCATCCGAAGGACGCAGCAATAATGGTTAAGTGTCTTGCCCAAGGACACAAGTGTCACGACCGGGACTCGAACCCACACTCTGCTGAACAGAAATACCAGAGCTTGAGTCCGGTGCTCTTATCCGCTCGGCCACAACACGCCGATAGGCCATGAGTAAGTTATCCATAAAATAGAATTTATACCGTTTTGCTTACATATCATTTATCCTCAATATCGTTATTGTTATTTTTTTCTTGGGCAAGTAAAATCTATTTAGAAAAAAGAAAATCCCTTCCTAAAGATATGTAAACCCCAAAAGACAAGGTGTGTTAGGTAAACATTAAAATAGGACCGTCAGAACTGGGTACATGAATAAGTAAAAAGGTACCGTGAAAATCAGCTAGAAACTTAGAAGAATAAAGAAATATGTTTTAAGTTAAAAATACATCTTTTAGAAAGATACATGTATATAGTCTCTGATAACATGTAAAGCACTACCAAGTGGTCATGCACAGTGCGGATACCACCTGGTTTGGTTTGAATACAATCTTAAAGCCTGATCGATAAATCATTTGAAATTTCACTTTGCTTTTCAAACATCCACGGAGTATGAGCCAGGCTTAACCAGTCAGCTCCGGGTATCTTCCATTTTTTTCCCCTTCCACCCAGACGGGATTGTTTTCTCAGAATTGCCGGATTCATTTTTCTTTGAGGGTATCGTTGGCAAAAAGGAAACCCTGACATGACAAAAGCCAAAAGAACAAAAATTCTCTTTGAAGCACCAGGATTTGTTGTTTCTCTATCAACAAAATACCATATTCACTCATCATGAATTGCAAATCACAATTGGTTCCCTGGCCGGAAACAAGTCTGGAATCTCAGTCCACTCGGACTTACCTCCATGTCCTTGCTCTATGCCTCCATTGAGCCGAATTAAATTGAAATACAAAGGTGGAAGTGTCTGGATGCCACGTACTCCCTTTAGGGGCTTGCTCTCTGCCGCCATTGAGCCGAAATAAATTGAATGGTTGAAGCCTTTTGATGCAACGTAATCCCTTTAGGGACAAAGGCCTGGATTCAGGGATTACAGAGTAACCCACGCACGTGGGATGAATTCCAGCATTATTTTAATCACCACCAGTCGTCTTTGTGTGGGTGAAACTAAGTGTTACAGTTTGAGTGAATAGTCTGTGCCTGCTCCATAGTGAAAAATACGGCGGCCTTTGTTCGGGTCATCTGATGTGACACGAAAACACAAAATGCACGTCACCCGAATCCTAACCGGGAAAAATATTGGCATGTCAACCTGACATCCAGCGTCAACTGGTTAAATGTGCCTTAAACTACAAGCTTTCCTAAAAAACACACAAATGCTGTAATCGCCAACCTACGGGAAAACTCATAGATGAACAGTTAGTTAGTGTTATCATTACTAGTGGTATCAGATGGAAAGCATGGACAATTAATATATCACATTAAAGAGAATTATGTACTCTTTCCCAACGGTATACAGTTTGCAAGTCAATGAGCGCTACATGGGCTTCGGCAGGAACAGTATTGATGTATTGTAACCAGTCAGGCGGAAACGGGTTGAAAGGTTCCATCCATTTCATTTCATTTGAGCCGAAACCCTCACTGAGTATCTCCTGCAGGTTTCATTGAAGCTGACACACTCACTGAGTATCTCCTGCAGGTTTCATTGAAGCCGACACACTCACTGAGTATCTCCTGCAGGTTTCATTTAAGCCGACACACTCACTGAGTATCTCCTGCAGGTTTCATTGAAGCTGACACACTCACTGAGTATCTCCTGCAGGTTTCATTTAAGCCGACACACTCACTGAGTATCTCCTGCAGGTTTCATTTAAGCCGAAACACTCACTGAGTATCTCTTGCAGATTTCATTTAAGCCGAAACCCTCACTGAGTATCTCTTGCAGATTTCATTTAAGCAGACGCACTCGCTGAGTATCTCCTGCAGATTTCATTTAAGCCGAAACACTCACTGAGTATCTCCTGCAGGTTTCATTTAAGCCGAAACCCTCACTGAGTATCTCTTGCAGATTTCATTTAAGCAGACGCACTCGCTGAGTATCTCCTGCAGATTTCATTTAAGCCGAAACACTCACTGAGTATCTCCTGCAGGTTTCATTTAAGCCAAAACACTCACTGAGTATCTCCTGCAGATTTCATTGAAGCAGACGCACTCGCTGAGTATCTCCTGCCGATTTCATTTAAGCCGACGCACTCACTGAGTATTTCCTGCAGGTTTCATTGAAGCCGAAACACTCACTGAGTATCTCCTGCAGATTTCATTTAAGCAGACGCACTCGCTGAGTATCTCCTGCAGATTTCCTTTAAGCCGAAACACTCACTGAGTATCTCCTGCAGATTTCATTGAAGCCGACACACTCACTGAGTATCTCCTGCAGATTTCATTAGAGCTGACGCACTCGCTGAGTATCTCCTGCAGATTTCATTGAAGCCGACACACTCACTGAGTATCTCTTGCAGATTTCATTTAAGCAGACGCACTCGCTGAGTATCTCCTGCAGATTTCATTGAAGCCGACACACTCACTGAGTATCTCCTGCAGGTTTCATTTAAGCCAAAACACTCACTGAGTATCTCTTGCAGATTTCATTTAAGCAGACGCACTCGCTGAGTATCTCCTGCAGATTTCATTGAAGCTGACACACTCACTGAGTATCTCCTGCAGATTTCATTGAAGCCGACACACTCACTGAGTATCTCCTGCAGATTTCATTGAAGCCGACACACTCACTGAGTATCTCCTGCAGGTTTCATTTAAGCCGAAACACTCACTGAGTATCTCCTGCAGATTTCATTGAAGCCGACACACTCACTGAGTATCTCCTGCAGGTTTCATTTAAGCCGACACACTCACTAAGTATCTCCTGCAGGTTTCATTGAAGCCGACACACTCACTGAGTATCTCCTGCAGATTTCATTAGAGCTGACACACTCACTGAGTATCTCCTGCAGGTTTCATTTAAGCAGACACACTCACTAAGTATCTCCTGTAGATTTCATTTAAGCAGACACACTCACTGAGTATCTCCTGCAGATTTCATTAGAGCTGACACACTCACTGAGTATCTCCTGCAGGTTTCATTTAAGCCGACACACTCACTGAGTATCTCCTGCAGGTTTAATTAAAACACTCACTGAGTATTTCCTCCAGATTCTTTTGGAGTTGACTGACTTCTGTCTCTTGGATTCTTCTCTTCTAAAGGCAGATTTCTTTTCACCTCCTGTTTAAGAAAAAAAAAACATTGAAGATATTTTTATTACAAGAGGATCACTATCGACTTCAGGCCCTGGCCAAATTTCATAAAGCATGTAAGAACAAACAATTGCTAAGCACAGAAAACTCTTGCTTAGGAAAGATAGGTTACCAGCCAAAATACCATACAGTTACCATTGCTGTGACTGGTACCCCACTCATTTCTTGCTTAGCAAAGACATTTGCTTAGCAGAATTTTCTGCTAAACAGATTGATGAAATTAGGCCCTGATACTTCATTGGAGGCAAAGGAGGCAGTTGCCTCCATGCCCCTGGTTGTCAGTTGCCATGAAGCCTTTTGAAATGTTCCAGTACAAATCTGTGTTTCCCTCATAGAGCTACCATTTACAAAGGAAAAACTGCCTTGCCCTTACAAGAACGAAATATCAAGCCTGGGAGTGACTTTACATACACAATGATAAAGTTTTTACTTTTAAGGCATCCTTGATTTGTTTAACCCAATTACTACTGTTTTACTCTCCTACCAAGCTGCCCTTGCCACGAAATACCACAGGAGACTGTAGAGACTAAGTCCACAGTACACAAGCCATCGGGTTCCCTGATAATAACAGCTGTACAAACAGAAGAAACCCATGCACCCAAAGCTAGCCTGGGAGGTAGGGTACATGTACTTTGTGGCAGTCTGTGGTACCAGAGTATCGGATGGTTTTAAGGGCGAACAATGTTTAAAACCCTATTACTATCGGTGCACTCTTCTGCCCAACTGAATTCTAACACAAAATACCGCAGGAGACTTTGGAGTCCACAGTACACAAGCCATGGAGGTTTCCTGATAACATCAGCTGTACAAGCAGAATAAACCCATGTACCCCAATGCTAGCCTGGAAGGTACGGTACTTTGTGGCAATCTGTGGTACCAGTGTATCGTAGGAAAAAATATATCCTATTATTACCTGCAGCATCCTCTCCTTGTATGCAGCCTCAGGTTCGTTATCTGCCCTGGCTGGTACAGGAAGGTTATTCCGTTGTAGAACGATGCGTAGACTTTCTATGTTAAACAAATCTGCAGGGTCAATGCGATTCTGGTTCATCTTGCTGACCAGGTACTCTTTGTAGTGTATCCTAAGTACAAACAGAACACTTAATAATAACAACAACAACCGTATTTAGATCGTGACCAACACCTTCAGGATAAAAGTCTTTAAAGGGATTGTATACGTTTGGTAATTGGAACCCACTGTTTGTTTAAATCCTACATAGTTGTAGATATATACCATAAAACTAACCTGTGAAAATTTCATTTCAAAAGGTGGTAGCGGTTTTTTTAAATATTGCTGAAAATCTGGAGCGGTTATGTCCACGCAGGAAGAATAATCTGCAATTGGAATACACAATGTGAGAAACGTTTCTGACAGAAACGCTTCTCAGATTCAAATGCTTTTGGATAAAACGTGATATCTTTTTCCATAACCACATTACTTCAAAGTGAAATGTTTCTCAAAATGCTTTATACTATCAGAAGCTGCTGTACTTCTTACCAAGTAAGTTTTTATTGCCATTAATTTTCAGAGTAATTACCAAATGTATACAGACCCTCTAAGTGTGATGTGACTTTGCAACAACTTCCTGAGCTTAGCGGATTTGAGGGCTTACTAATGGAGCGTCTCGAAAGTCGGAGAGGTAGGATCTTTATGATTGGATCGGATATTCCAGAGCGTACACATGGACTGTTCTGTTGGACTGCCGGAATGTTCCATTTGAACGTTCGAAACACTGATGTGTGGATTGCTTCTGTACTTCAGCACAATGATGCGGTCCTTCGGAACGTTCTGGCAGTCCAATGGATTGCGGGCTTGTGCCTACGGGAACGTTGTTTTGCGCCTAGAACATGCACGAATTTTTGCGACGCTCCCCTAAGCCCTATGAACATGGACTCTCAGTAAGTATGGTCTGGAAGAAACAATCTAAGAAAGTCAAAGACTTACTCGCAAAGACCAGAACGGACAGTATCACGGCCACAGTTGGCATCTGCCAGACCTTCTGGACCCTCCTTTTGCTCCATGACGGCACACACTGCTTCCTGATTGGCTGGATAGTTGCGCTTATAGTCAATGTTGTGCTTCTGCAATGACCATTGGTTAAATGACACATCATTAAAAACCCTTTTCTTCTTTCCAAAATCACAAACTTTTAAAAAGCTGGAAACCCAACTTACTGTAATGGTTGAAATTTCTACACAGTGATTCTTACCCGGGGCCCAAATCCACAGAGCTGCTTAAGCGCGAAAGATCATGCTTACTGAAATAAGGTTACCAGCCAAAATAGCATGTCACATGCACCATCTGTGACTGGTGTCCTGCTTATTTTTGGCTTAGCAGAAAATTGTTAACCACTATTGTCTGCTCAAGCACCCCTATGAATTTGGGCACAGAATAGAAAATGACATAATGCATATATGTAAGCTAAGCCTGTAGCTAATTGTAGCTAATTTATCATTCAAAATCACAGTGGATGATATTGAAAGGTCAGACAGTGGGAGGGTAGGAGGGTTAATGAACAATAAACCTACAAAATAAATTAACATGATGGTTTAACAATGACCGAATTGACAACTCGACAATCTCTACAAGTTTGATGACCAGTTGGTCATCAAATAATAGGCCTACATAAATAAAATATCTACACAAATAACACGTGTTTACAAATTATTAATGAACATTAGTATAAAATTCCTATGCATCAGTGTCTACCTCAGAGACTCATGGCCCAAAATATTAAAAATAAATTAATTATTAAAAAATTAAACCACGGAAAAACCTTTAAGCCAACAAGGGATAAGGGTTAAAGGTATCGTACACGTTTGGTAATTACTCAAAATATATATTAGCATAAAAACTGACTTGGTAACGAGCAACGGAGAGCTGTTGATAGTATAAAACATTGTAGGAAACTACTCCCTTCTGAAGTAACGTAGTTTTTGAGAAAGAAGTAATTTCTCACTAAAATAATAAAAACTTCTTGCAAGAAGATTTTTTTCCTACATCTGAAAGCACACAAATTTATACAACAAGGGTGTTTTTTCTTTCATCATTTTCTTGCAACTTCGATGACCAATTGAGCCCAAATTTTCACAGGCTTGTTCAGGCTTGTTATTTTATGCATATGTTGGGATACACCGAATGAGAAAACTGGTTTTTGACAATTACCAAACTTGTACGATGCCATTAATTGCACACAATCGGTTTATGATCAG
The DNA here is from genome assembly GCA_021014325.1 of Plazaster borealis. Taxonomy (NCBI): domain Eukaryota; kingdom Metazoa; phylum Echinodermata; class Asteroidea; order Forcipulatida; family Labidiasteridae; genus Plazaster; species Plazaster borealis. Next base: position 20,184,753 of record CM037460.1, read on the forward strand.
TGAGGGGAGGTAAATTATACACAGTTAACATTAAAAGCGTCATGAGGGAAGCATTACAGTGATTGATTGGATACGCAACTAGGCGTGACACTCCTCTCTCAATACTACTGGACAAGAACACCCAACCTACAGAACCCTATCGTAGAGGTGGAGCATTTAATGTGAACCTACCAAAGGGCAACTTTATAATGAAGCGAGGATGGTTGGTATAGACCGTGCAGATCTCGTGCGTATTCAAGCATTTTTGGGACCACTTTGGTCCCACGTGCATTGCTTTTAAAGCGTGAAAGAGATAACCTCGCACACTTTAGCAGGTCCCAATGTTCGAATACACCGACTTGCACAGTCTATTGGATTGAACCAGCTTCACCAAGCCACTCAAAAAGTCGAAGAATGGAAATGAACAATTAATATGTAGCCACTGAGAAACACCTGTGCGCTGCACGCGCACGGGCGTCACCATGATGATGATGACGTCAGTGATGAAGACAAGTTAGCATAATCCGGGATTACAATGTTACAAAAATGAAGACACAGATGAAAAAAAAATGATCTATCTGTTTTTTGTGCCTTGAAATCTCATCAAATAAAGGCACAAAAATCATTCACCAAAACGTACTTCATGATGTAATATTATTTTTTTTGACCTTCACAAATATAAAAACACAACAAAGCAACAGTGAGGCAGAAAATGTGTACAAGGAAATATCACTGAAAAAGAAAGCACTTGAGCTGTAAAGACAAATTAATGCAAAAAAACAAACAACAACAACAAAGCAAGTCAATATATTACAACCAAATGGGTAGATTGTAAAGACAAATTAATGCAACAACAAAAAAACAACAACAACAAAGCAAGTCAATATATTACAACCAAATAGATAGATTGTAAAGACAAATTAATGTAAAAAAAACAAAACAACGACAACAACAAAGCAAGTCAATGTATTACAACCAAATAGGTAGATAAAAACCTCAACAAATAAAACTGGGGGGGGGAACATGTTCCAAAGGGAGCGATAGTTCTATTCCTGAGGCCAAATGTAACATGAGTCACAATAGAACTGCCCAAATGGTATTTGTGACACCCTGAGCCGAAATAAGGCCACTTCTCGGAAATAATTAAATGGCATTAAAACTGAAGATAATTGAAACATCAGCTTGGGTCAAGTTCACGCAAGGACCAATGGTTAACTAGTGGTTGTTTAGTGACATACGTAGGACATGTGCACAGAAGTTATAGTGCGAATGACTCTAGTCATGTCATGTCAATGCGACCAGCGACTCAACGTACGTTTCCCTTTTTCTGATAACTGGCCTCTCTGCACTGTGCTATGAAAACAGCTATTGATAACCAGCCATGCGACCATGCCCAGTAGGCTGGTTCCAAATAGTCGACTAGCATAGTCCAACCATCGTCGACTAGACAGAGTTCGAGCTAACATAGTCCAACTATGGTCAACGATAGTTCTTGCGCGAACTTGGCCCATGATGTCAATGTGATGAGATTTCTTCGACATTCCATATGTTGAGAATTACGTACACTGTAGGCCACTAGTAGGGTGTTATATGAAAGCAATTATTCTCATCTATTTTATGAGCAAATAAACTCTCCTTTCAGTTTTGGCAGGAAATGTCTGGCTTCGGCATGCAGTGTCACATTTAAAAAACCATCCCAAAACCATTGTGAGCATATTCTGTAAAACTATGTGCAATGTATTCCGTGTGTTTCTGGTGGAGGGCAAATTAGGTGGTTGGGTTGGCGCAGTAGTATCTTTCCTCGCCTTCCACCTCGAGGACCCCGGTTCAAATCACGCCGTGGGGTACTACGTGGATTGGGTTTTCAGTCCCTACCTGACTGCGTGGGTTTTCCCTGGAATAATTTTTTTTTTATCCCACATCTAAAACTGAAACTTCCTTCCTTGTCTTCTCATTGGGTTCTCGGCTAGTACAGCGATAAAGTTCGCTTTTCTGAGAGTCCTTGGCTTCACAACCAGAATAAATAAATGAAATAAATGAAAATGAAATGAAGAAAAACCCCTTACCTTGAGATGTTTTTTGAGTGTGGCCATGTCAAGGTCTCGTAGATAAAACAGGCAGTCTCTGGGATGATGGGCGTGAAGTCCTTTTCCATGACAACTAGGAAACTTCCGACAATCCTAAAAGAACGAATGATAATTAAAACTAGAAATTCAGCTTTTGTCACCTTACAAAACAAGATGTTCGTGACTGATGTCACCAAATGATGATGACAAATGAACAATGATGTCATCAAACGATAATGTCATTAATTTTTCCCTTTCAACTTGAAATTATGGCTTGTGAATAGTTTTTCCTTTTAACTACCGGTTTGAACCAGCAGACAACGTCAAATTGGAATCACTTTGTTCAGTTTTTGTAGACCTATTTGATGATGTGTAGATTGTCAAAATCCATTGAGTGGGTCATGGAGCTATCCTTAATTTGTCCAAATAAAACATTGTTCAGGTGTCGCCACAGCACCTTGTAAGCTGTTACACGGTGCTGTGTAAATAAATGGGTATTATATTTCAAACACAGCTGGCATACATGGTAAACAAAAATACTGAGCGTTTTGAGCACCCTCGGGTGTGATAAAACACTATATAAGAACTGTATATTATCATTATTATTGAGCATCTATTTTGGAGGATCAATGCTGGCATGAATTTTATAATCAGCAACATTTCAAATAACATTTTTTTTCCAATAGTTACCAATCCTGCATTTCAAGCTCCCAGCCAACATTAGTAATCGTCAACGACCACTATTGGCACTTTATGCAACCAACATGTACATGAAATAACAAACCTGTGAAAGTTTAAGCTTAATCAGTCATCGGAATCACAAGAAAACAGCAAGATCGTATACGTTCACTGTTTTAAAACGTCAGATTTTTGACTCGCGAGATCAAAAATCTGTGAACATTTGTTTTCAACCTTACCTGGGCGACTAGTGAAATTCACTAGCCGACTAGTTGCGCTTTAATTAGTCGCGACTTTGACACTAGTCGCGACTATTTGTAAAACCAAAGATTGTGGATCGCCGCAGGGGCAATATGGTAAAATTCAGGCTGAAATGTGTAGTATGCATTGCAATGGACACCATTGCAGTAAGCAACTCTTTTGATTCAACAATATATCAGAGCAGACAATGACAATTAGGCCTTTAGTGACTTTAACACTATTTTTTAGTAGTTGTGATGGCGTGGTTAACCAGGTAGTTGAAAAGCAGCAATCGCAACTAGACATAGCAATCAATAGTCGCGACTTTGACACTAGTCGTACAAGTCGCCCAGGCCTAAACCTTACCAATGTTGTGCACACTTTTAAACACAGTCAAAAACTGAACCATCATAAGTACAGGTAAAGTATGCTGAAAGAATTATTTTTGTTTTTGTTTTAAGTTACCTTTTTGAAAGGAGCATTGCAGCCGCTACAGAACTCGTGAGTACACATGCCACATTTGAAGTGCATACAGCCGCCCTTAGCCAGCTCATACCTCATCTTGCAGTTTGGACAATCTACAAGAAGATAAAGGAGGGGGAAACAAAGTCTTAAACTTACAAAAACTGAGCATAAAAATCACCAGTCATAAATAGCTTAGGAGACATTCTTGTAGACTTGTCCACGAACAAAACCCCCCACTACCCAAAACCCTGACTCCCTCCTCAAACATATAAATATAATACAAAATACTATTATTATGTCGCCCGCAGGCGGGACATCCTACGACGAATCCAATCCTCTCTATTCCATATGCAGGCAGACAGCTCTGTTGTGGTCTCCCCACCAGCATCACACCTGAAGATACCGACATAGCTCGTTCTCTGTCTGCCCCTCAGCCTCACCCCATGAGTTGGCTCCCACAGAACCAATAATATTGGAGTATTATATAGCGCACGTATCCACCAATAAGGTGTCCAAGGCGCTTGAACAAAGAGAAACACTTTTTAAGACAGGTTTTGAAGTTTACGAATTATAAAACCCATTTACGTAGCAGCTTAAAGGGATCGGTGCTGCAGCGCATTTGCATCCATTGATAAGTGTAGCTGGGTTCTTTTGAAAGAGAAGGGGCTTGCCCTAGTGTTCCTGGCATTGGCATGAAATAAACCATTTGTGAGTTAGATTTGAACAATGTCGGGTAAAATGACGTGCTTCGTCACAAGTTAGGGCTTCAATTTGACAAGGAGATATTCAAAAACTACAGACCGGTTGCAAACTTAAAATATCTTGGAAAAGTCATCGAACGAGTAGTTTCATCACGCATTTCTGATCACATTCATAATTTCAACCTGTCCGACGTGTTCCAGTCAGCATACAAGCCTTTCCATGGGACAGAAGCTGCACTAGTCCGTGTGAGCAACGATATTCTTTCTGCAATGGACAATGGTAACCTAACAGCACTAGTCCTGCTAGACTTGAGTGCTGCCTTTGACACTGTTGATCACAACATCCTTCTCTCTCGGCTCCAGAATCACCTTGGCATAGAGGACACAGCCCTAGCATGGTGCAAATCGTATCTCTACAATAGAACTCAGCATGTATGTATTGGCACCGCAATATCAGACCCTGTTGTTTTGAACTACTCTGTGCCACAGGGGTCGGTACTGGGCCCGCAGTGGTTTACGCTGTACACTTTACCGATTCGTGACATCATCCTGAAATTTAATCTGAATTACCATGTGTACGCAGACGACACTCAGCTATACATCACGTTTAAATCTTCTCAAGAAAACACCAATGCATCTATCGCAACACTTGAGAAATGCATCCAAGAGATTCGACGTTGGACACAACAAAACTTCCTGAAGTTAAATGATGATAAGACAGAGTTCCTTCTATTTGGGTCACGTCAACAGTTAACAAAGGTTTCAGTGCCATACATTTCCATCGGTGATGCTCGGATAGCTCCCTCGCTGCAAGCTCGGAACTTAGGGGTTATTTTTGATTCATCGATGACACTTCAACCACACATCAACAACATCGTTCATCTGTCATCATATCACATCAGGAATATTGGTAAGATTCGCAAGTACTTGGACAAAAGTGCCACTGAAAAGGTCATTCATGCATTTGTTACTTCTCGTCTTGACAACGGCAATGCTCTTCTCTACAGTCTTCCTAACAACCAGATTTCCCGTCTTCAACGCCTCCAAAATACCGCTGCCCGCATTGTGACACTGTCTAGAAAATCCTATTCTATCACCCCCATTCTGAAACAACTACATTGGCTCCCTATCTCTCAACGAATCATCTTCAAGCTGATGCTCATTGTCCACAAAGCACTTAATGGCAAGGCTCCCCACTATATTTCTGAACTACTTCAAGTTTACACTCCATCAAGGAATCTTCGATCAAGTTCCATGCTTCTCCTCATTGAACCCAAGTCTCGACACTCATGGGGTGACAGGTCTTTTTCTTCAGCTGTGCCACGCATCTGGAACTCTCTACCGCTTAATCTTAGATCTTGTCTTTGTACCACAAAATTCAAATCTCTTCTCAAAACTCATCTTATGTCACAGGTTTTCAAGGACTAATTTTGTTGTGTCTGTTTTGTCTTTGTTTTGTTTTGTTTTGTTTTTTGGTTTTTTACTGCGCCTTGAACACCCAGCAGGGTGGATATGTGCGCATTACAAGTCTTATTATTATTATTATTATTATTCAATTTGAATTCCTCATACAGTTGCTTTGTCACATGGTTCGGGGCAAGCTTTTGTATATCAACCTCCAGATGAGCAAACCCCTGGGTACCAATGTGCCATACACATTCATTCAAAATTGTGTATGTCCAGGGTATTGTCTCTGGCATAAGGCCATGTTTGTCCATGGAGGGCTCTCAAAAGGTAGGGTCGGTTGGTTGATTTTGTTTTTAAAAAAATTTAAAAAGAGGAAAACAAAATGAATAAATAAGTCGCGACGCAAATGATCATCGGTCGGACAAGGACAAACAAACAACATTTTTTGTTGGCCTAAGTACGCAAAAGCTTGCCGAGAATCATCGTCATCATCCCAACGCCACTAGCCGTTGTCTGGCCGTAGGCGCCCACTTCTGCGAATCGGCTGTGTAGAAACTTTTTGAATTTCAGTTCTGCGCAGCCCAGCGTCCATTAGATCCGGAAACTGAAAGACCACTCCACTGTGTCAAGTTGTTCACCCAACTGGCTCGAGGACATCCTGGTCCTCTCCTTGTATGCGCTGGAAAACCTGCGATTACTGCCGATTCATGTGACATAGCAACTGTCTCTATAGTCTGAGGATGTCAAATTAATTGGTAGTTTGTGATGAAGCAACACGTCTCCCTAATGACAAAATTACTTTTACTTTACGCATTAAAGCGTCTGCTGAAGGGGCCGGTTTCTTCAATAACAAAAACAACTGAGCTATTCGACGAGAGGAAATTAACCTTTTCAAAATGTCACTCAACTACCTGGTTTAATTAAACGCATTCTGAAATTTGTTTTTTGTTTAAAGATTCATAAGGGTTTTGTACTTTCTTTGCCCTTTGGTATTTCTGCAAGGCTTTTTTGGGGACGAGTTTTATAATAATAATAATAATAATAATAATAATGGAAACTTTTAAAGCGCCGGTATCTGCCGCAAGCGGCGCTCATGGCGCTGTTCTGCAAAAACCAACACAAAAAAAGAAAGTAGTATTACATAAGTAGAAAATAGAGTTAACAAAATGCTTCTTTATGCAGGTAGGATTTTAAACTGTGCTTGAAAATGCCAAGTGAATTTGAAAGTTTCACAGTTACAGGTAGGGAGTTCCAAAGCCTTGGTGCTGCAATCTGAAAACGGTGATGATGATGAGAATAATATCAATGTAATTACAAAAGTTAAAGGGTCTGTATACGTTTGGTAATTTTAGATGCTTGGTAAAATTAATGGCAATAAAAACTTACTTGGTAAGAAGTACAGCAGCTTTGGATAGTATAAAGCATTTTGAGAAACTTTTCACTTAGAAGTACTGCGGTTATGGAAAAAGATATCACTTTTTTTATTTCCTTGGCTCTGTATTCTGGTTGGCTGAAACAGTGTCACAGGTGGTTCAATACTAAAGGCTAGTGCATGAGATTTGCACCACCGTGAACTAGATAAGACATCGCGCATGCGTAACTTGCGGGCAATACACTTAAAATTTCTGACTGATTACAGCGCCCTCTCATGATGCAAACAGTGAACAGCAAGTACAAAACTGAGTCTATACACCAATCCGGGAGCACAAGTGCTGGGCGCCGAGCGCGCCATGCTGCGGTGTACCTGTGCCTAGTTTTGTGCACAAAGACACAAGAAAATCGTTTCCCTTTTCTCTTTTTATGGGAATTGAATGTCTTCCTCGACAATCTATGCAATTTCCCTGACATGGCTGCATGATATAACGATGTACATTCTTGATAAATTTTTAAAATTAAGCAGAAGGTAAAATACTGAAATTCTGACAAAATACCTTGCCGATGCAACGCATTAAACTATGCGACTATGCAGTTTCCGCGTCTATGACCCTTAAACTCACCTAAGACATGCACCGTTTTCAGGATGATTCGGTTTCTATTTAGTTTCAAATATTTGTGGTCAGTGATCTACATTGGTATATCATGATGTCCTGTCAAGGAAATTGTGTAAGTCGTTGAGGAAAACATCTAATTTCCATAGAGAGTGAAAAGGAACACGATTTCCTCATGTCTTTGTGCATAATCTGGGCACTGGCGACACCGCAGCAGTGGCGCGCGGTGCCCAACACTTGCGCGCCCGGATTGGTGTATAGGAAACTTGTTCTTTCTTCATATTATTGACCGAGGTGTGTTTATAAAACACATATGGACTGGCATAATTCGGTCAATAGTGCACGTCTTTCCCCCCTCGGGCCTATGAGTGACCAGGGCCCAATTTCATAGAGCTGCTAAGCACAAAATAAAGGTAAGCACAATACAATTTTGCTTACCAGAATAAGGTTACAGCCAAACTACCAATTTTATCTGACAATTTGTGACTGGTATCCATCTCATTTCTGCTAAGCAGAAAATTGTTAAGTAATATTTTCTGCTTAAGCAGCTCTATGAAATTGGGCCCTGGTCACTCACAGTCCCTTGGGGTGCATAGACGTGCACTAGTGACCTCAATGCCAGTCCATATGTGTATAATAGATATATTGACCCCTTGATCCAATCTCACATGTGGCTACTGTCTGCACACTCGCTTTTTGGGGGAAATCAAATTGCCCGTAAAAATATGGTAAGTGTGTAAATGCTGCGTTGCCTAAAAAGCGCACTACACTGTATAACACACAGGGACATTGACTCCCGAAATGACGCAAACAACATTATTACGATGATAACGTCAGTTGAGTTGGGCCAATACATGAGAATAAAATATCTCGAAGCAGAAGAACAAAAGATAACATTTCAGAGTATAACTTTCACCCTTACCCGCTGGGGTTATTTACCACGGTCCTTCCTCACTCTAAAGAAAATCCACCACCGTATCGTAACTCAACATCAAAACTGTAGGACTCTAATAATGTTGGTAAAGCATAATCAGGTTACTAGTGCAGCACTCAGACCAACACAATCAAACAAACGATGATGTCATTACGAGTTTGATGGGTCTGGGGCGGTTGGGGGTAAAGACACGACTTACCGATTCCGTTTTCCTTGAGGTGTATGGCCAACCCTTGGAGCTGTGCGTTTGGATCATTAGCCTCCTTCCAAGCTTGAAAATCATCACAGGTTATGTTCTCATGTTGTTCCATCCACTGTTTAAGAAAAATAATGGAAACAAAACTAGACATTAAGTGTTTGTCCTATGAACAAGCACAAAGCTATTCCGTTTATGTTGATATGTGGTGACGTAATGATGACCAAAGTTGATTCTCTGATGTAGATTCTTCTTCTTCTAAATTGCAGTACAGCGTATGACAGGGTATAAAAACAGTAAGTAAAAGATTTAATTCAAATATTTAAAACTTGTCACTAGAGGGCACTTCAATACATAAGGACACCATCATACGAAATTATATTACCTTTTAAAGCTTGGATCGCACTGATGATTTCATACAGAGACACATTGAAGTAAAGTTTGATGATGAACCATCCCTTTAAAATTATGTACAAATAGTTTTTATTGGGACTTCATGTTTGGACCGGAAGAACAGGTCAGGTGGGGTCGTGTAGGTAAATACATTTTTTCTTGGGTTATGAGCCAGAAGAAACCACAGACATTGGGAATTATGTCATGCGGTTCAGGAGATATTACTTTTAAGCGGATTTACGTAGCAGGCATGCATTGACACCTTTTGCTGCCAGCCACATTGACCCACAGAACACAGCCAGAGATTGAAAGTGTGATTTTTCCGTAAGGAGGAAAAACTGGAGGACCCGGAGCAAAACCCTTGTGGCACAGGAGAGACCCAACGCAAAACACTACTCACATACGACCCTCGCCTGGAATCAAACCAGGGCCACATTGAGGTGAGGGGCGAGCACTTTACGCACTAGCCAACCATACCCCCCCCCCCCCAAAAAAAAAAAAAAAAAATCATAAAGAAATGAACACAGGGTTCATTGACTAACTTATATCAGGAGACATTCCCAAGAGACACAAAAACGGAATTAATCAATCTACGATTTATCCTTGTGTGGCGATTTACTTACCGGTTTCTTGCACTGGAAACACGTAAGTTGGTTGCATTCTGGGCAACGCATCTTACGTCGATTTGGAGCTTCGTTGATGAAGCCGTTGCCGCACTGCAAAGAAAGATAACATTTCAAAATGAAAAGATAAAAATATGTTTCGTTAGTAATACTAGTATAAGTGGCTTCTTCTACTGCGTGCAAATCCATAATGGCGCTCGAACATTAACACCCTGGTCACTGGGCCAATCATTCTATTCCTTGAACCATTTCAGCTCCATAGGGAGTCTCCAGCCTGTGCTGCCAAGTATGTATTGAACCAAGCTAAAATAATCACAAGAACCAAATAAAACATATGCTTGCAAAATAAAACAAGAATGGTGTGTTGACAAACACAAATACCCCGCTGAGATTAACCTCATTCTTGAGTTATCGCTTTGACAACGTTTCTTTTGTTTTAGCCATAATGACCTTTACATATAACTTAGGGGGTCCAAAAACAATAGGCTTCTGGAAAATCCCAAGACCAATCCACATACTAAGTTTGCAGTTTGATATGCCAAGACCTTCTTGAGTAATCGCTCGGACAATGATTACACACACACACACATACACTTTTGTGAATCCCGCTAATCGAGGACTTCTCTTTGTTCTCCCATTGTTTTGTTTTTTAGCGACGTCCCCATTGGGTTTGTACACGAAAATGATGCGAGGACGTCCTCGCTCTGTCAAACACCCGGATCCCTTTTGTTAAAGTCCTCGGTTTCAATGGATAGACACGCTCACACACACACGTGTGTAAACACCGGCAATCGTGGACCCTCCTTTGTTCAACTCTTTGTGTTAGCAACCGTGGACCACAATGATTTCCTTTGTGATAGCAACCGTGGACCTATTATCCCTTTTGTTATAGGTCCACGGTTTGAATGTGGATACCTACCCACACACACACACGGAAGGACAAGCCAAACACTATCCCTTCAACAACAAAAACCAGAGACCTCAGATGCCTGAATCCTAAGAGTGATTACTTACATGGGAGCACCACCTGAAGTTATCCTGTTTTATTAGATTCCAATACAGCAGTTTATTCTGGAACAAACAGTAGGTTGCTTTATCCAAGAAGCCTTTCAGCTGCCAGACAAAAATACAAAACACAATTTGGTAAGATTTATTTATGGTCGGGTTGGTTTAGTACACAGGCTTCAAACTTTAGCTTTTATCAGAGTATGGAACTAAACAGGCTCACATGGTTTAACCACTTCACGTCGGATGACGTGAATACACGCAAAATGTTTCTGGGTAGAAATACGGTTGATGTGTATAAACATACGGAACAAACTACGAAGCGTCTTTTTGTGATTACGGTCAGTTGACCGGCTGACGTCTATACACGCCCTCAGACAATCCATTGTGTAGCCTGCACAGGCATTCACCTACACACCATTCCCTTTGGAGACCATAGCAGCCACAAGCAGCCTGTACCAAAATGCCCATTGCGGCCGCAAACAGCCGCAACGTTTGACCTACTACCATTCACAAAAAGAGGTCAAAGTAAAGGTCATGTCCGGATATGACATTTTCCAAACATAGTATCCCGATTCCGAAACACAAAACTAAATTTTCTGTTTCATGTGATTTCTGTTGACATTTTTACTGACATAAATCTGATTAAAGAAAATGAACCATATTAGCAATGTCTGGTCCTTTTGTGATGATTATACAGAAATGGTCTCTAAAGGGTTAAGAAAATTTGTGAGCCAACTATACCGTGGTAATCAGTTTCACATTTTGGACCTTGACTTGAGTTATGCCTGTGGACCTTTTACCAATCCATGGCATTGGCTTCGGTTCCGGCTTTGGCTCAATCAGTTATTTCAAAAGAATTCACTTTCAGTATGGAGCTTCCAGCTTGCAGACAGCGCCTTAGCCGGATCTGAAGCCAAAGTTTCAAAAAAGGGCCTTTGACTCAAAATGGAATGAAGGAGTTACTTTCGAAAAGGAATGTTTAATGGTCCAACTGTTTGAGGCCAAGGCACCAAAATGACCCCATGACCCCAACAAAAGTGCCTTTTGCAAAAATATAATTGACGCTGGTCGTCCCATCAGAGATGAAGGTCCACACCTCAGCAAAGCCCTTACCAGCATATCTAAGAATCCAAAGTAGTCGGACATGGCATCAGTCTCGCCCTCTCTTAAGTCAGGCAGGTCGCACGCTGGACAGGTGGCATTCAGGATATTACGATCTCTAACCACAACCGTGAAGTGGTTCTGGAGACACTCCAAGCAGATCGTGCACTGACAGTTGATTAAGGTGTTCAACTATTGGGTTGTTACAAGAGAAATAGTTGAAGTTTTATCAAATCATTGTTTGCTTAAAGTGTGTTATGAGGGGGAGGGGGCTATACTGTAGGTCTATACACCTGTTTATATCAATTTTTATTGAGCCCATTCTACACAAGGCCCAAATTCATACAGCTGCTTAAAGGCACTGAACACGTTTGGAAATTGTCAAAGACCAGTGTTCTCACTTGGTGTATCCCAACATATGCATAAAATAACAAGCCTGTGGGCTCAATTGGTCATCGAAGTTGCAAGAAAATGATGAAAGAAAAAACACCCTTGTTGTACAAATTTGTGTGCTTTCAGTTAGGAAAGGCCCGAAGTCTTTTATTATTTTAGTGAGAAATTACCTCTCTCTCAAAAACTACGTTACTTCAGAGGGAGTCGTTTCTCACAACGTTGTATACTATCAACTAATTTTGTATGCAATAACTAGTTGTTGCTTTCTTTCGAAACGAACTATTGGTTGCTATATACATAATACACTTTTCCTTATCCTTGTTCAATAATTATCATCGTTATTCTTAAATTGTTATTAATTAATTTATTAACTAAAGGAACCAGGGCCTGTATAAGCCTTGGCTTTTTCCTGGTGCCCTCCATTGTCACCATTTGTATTAAATTCTTGTATTGACAGATTGTCTAGTTGTGATACATGGAAATAAACAAAACAAAACAAACAAACGTGCCTGACCTTGTTCATGGGAAATTCAGAGTAGCATATCGAGCACGTCTTTTCCAAGTACTGGGTAGCTCTTTGGAAGTCGCCACACTCCCTTGCAGCGACGATAGCGTCCTCTGTCGTGTACTTTCTTGTATCGATCAATCTAGCTGCAGTTTCAGCGCGGCCCCAGCTGGGAAGTTCATAGTCCGCTAGAAGGAGACGAAGGCGCCTCTGAAAATAAAAGACGCATTTTTACACATCACTGGTTTTTGGAAGATGAAATAAAATTCCGACCTCGAGTTGTCAATAGACTGTGCAAGTCTCGCACATATTTGAACTTCCGGGACCATTGTGGTCCAAACAATAAGGAGTATATACATGGTCGGGATTTTTGGTTTAGTTTAACGCAGTTTATGGCTATGAAAATTATATATGTTGTTGGGAATGTAGTACTAAGTGATTAACAACAAGAAAGTAAAATCAATTCAACAAAATAACGAAGAAAACCAAAGAATAAGACTTGACCTCCGTTTCCGGTTACTTGTAAAAAATTAAGAATGCTGCCCAACTGACGGGCATGTTGTCATTAAACCTATGTGATAGACGCACACATTCGGACGTGATTGGCAAATGGGGTTTCTAACAATAAGCATCCTCATCCCAAGTTTTAATTTGTTTCAATGTTAATTTGAACAAATTATTTGTATTATACACAAATTGAAAATTTATTTATAACAACTTGCTATGGGTATTTTTTTATTTCAAGAATTTTGAATAAATATAATTTAAGATTTGATTTCATAGAAAAATATAGTCTTTGTTCGATTTTTTTTCTCGTTTTTGATATGCTCAAAGCTTTCATAGTCTATAAACACAGGCCCTGTGACCATGAGAAAAATTGGGAAGTCAGCTTTGAACTTGTGTTCGCCTAGACTGCAGTCGTTTGTTTTTACAATTTGTGAATTTTCTAAAATGAAGTCGTAATTTACAGCTTAAAGGTATCGTACACGTTTGGTAATGACTCAAAACAAATATTAGCATAAAAACTTACTTGGTAACGAGCAACAGAGAGCTTTTGATAGTATAAAACATTTTAGGAAAGGACTCCCTCTGAAGTAACGTAGTTTTTGAGAAAGAGGTATTTTCTCACTAAAATAATAAAAACTTCTTGCAAGAAGTTTTTATTCCTATCTGAAAGCACACAATTGTACAACAAGGGTGTTTTTTCTTTCATCATTTTCTTGCAACTTCGATGACCAATTGAGCCCAAATTTTCACAGGTTTGTTATTTTATGCATATGTTGGGATACACCAAGTGAGAACACTGGTCTTTGACAATTTCCAAACGTGTTCAGTGCCTTTAAAATGTTTGGCACTGCACGTAAATTAAAACAGGGCATTCCTAGGGCTAACTGTCTTCTGGTTTAATATTTTTGGTCCAACCATACACCGATAGGTGATCCCCCAAGTCCTGCGGAAACAAAATTCACAGGCATACTACTATGCGGGTGGGATTCGAACCTACGAGTCCCCTATTCTAGAGCAGATATCTTAACCACTAAACCAACGAGCATGCCAGGTGGAAAAAGAAAAAAAAATCTGAATCATGTAATTTACAAAAATATTAATCCTTTGGGAGGCTGAGAAGCATACCATTGGAAAGAGCATCTCGTTCTCTTTAATGTGATTGATATATATTTTGTGATGTTTCCCGTCTCATATCACTAGCAGTGAGAGTACAAAGAAAGACACTAACGTCTTGTTCATCTACAGGTTTTTCCAGTAGCTAGGCGCTAACAGCGTTTGTGTGTTCTACGGGAAATCCCATTGTTAGGCAGATATGGCTTAATTAGCAGCAGTATCTTTACTTTCCCCATTTCTCAATTGGCGAGTAATACATTGGTCGTGGCCGAGCGGATAAGAGCAGCGGACTCAAGCTCTGGTGTTTCTGATCATCAGAGTGTGGGTTTGAGTCCCGGTCATGACACTTGTGTCCTTAAGCAAGACACTTAACCATTATTGCTGTGACCTTCAGATGGGATGCAAAACCGTAGGTCCTGTGTGTTGTGTAATGCACGTAAAAGAACCCAGTGCACTTATCGTAAAGAGAAGGGGTTCGCCACAGTATTCCTAGTTTGATTGGCAGCATATTGCACCACAGCACCTTGTAAACCATTACATGATGCTATAAAGGAAAAAGGTCTCATACTTCAAAACGTAGCTCCGCATACCTTGCAGGAAAAAATACTGAGCGTTTTGATACGCCCCTAGGGATGTGATAAAGCACTTTATAAGAACCCATTATTATTATTATTATGAATACGTACGTTGACTATTACTTGTCGTTCCTCTTGACCGAGGTTTAAAATCTCCCGCTCTTGAGCAACTTTGTCTTCTTGGAGCCAGATTCGATCAGAGAATTCCTTCGCCATCCCTTTGTGGAGTTTCGTCAAAGCATCGTCCATCTTGCCTTCAACACCGGCCAGAGATTCGTAGACATGCTGATGATCAAATCCCAGGTCCACCAGACTCAAGACCTTCATCAGGAAGAAGTAGAAAACATAAACATATAATTGTGTTTTTACCCTTAAAGGCATCATACACGTTTGGAAATTGTCAAAGACCAGTGTTCTCACTTGGTGTATCCCAACATATGCATAAAATAACAAGCCTGTGAAAATTTGGGCTCAATTGGTCATCGAAGTTGCAAGAAAATGATGAAAGAAAAAACACCCTTGTTGTACAATAGTGTGCTTTCAGATAGGAATAAAAACTTCTTGCAAGAAGTTTTTATTATTTTAGTAAGAAATTACCTCTTTCTCAAAAACTATGTTACTTCAGAGGGAGTCGTTTCCTACAATGTTTTATACTATCAAAAGCTCTCCGTTGCTTCTTACCAAGTAAGTTTTTATGCTAATATTTGTTTTGAGTCATTACCAAGCATGTACGATACCTTTAAACCGATGTGTATTAAGCACTGTATACTCAGTACTTTCCCGATTTTGTGAAGAAAAATCCACAGGCAAATCACTCAGGTGGGATTCGAACCCATGACCTTTGCATTGCTAGAGCAGATGTCTTACCACTAGACCACCGAGCTAGCCCGCTGGCTAGAGGCAGTTCGAATCTTATGTTTTAACAGCGAGTACCGCAACGATCTAATAGATGTTAATTTTGCATCGGGATAAAGAAAATATTTTGTTTTTTAAACAGAGTAAAAAAAAAAAAACATCTGGTAATAAACTACCAACTTCCATTTAGATCTCGTTGACACCGTTAGTGGGCCGCTAAATTGACCCTTTCCCCATAGGCAACTTTGGTCACCCAAGATTACACATCCACAAAAAGCACTCAAGCTTGAACACATTAATTTGTAAAGCTGCAATTTTTGTCTTTGCAATGGGGGTAACATAAAATAAAGTTGCTATTAATTATGCAATCTTTTCAAATTGGAGCAGAAAGATCCGAAACGATCGTTGCCAAAGCAACTATGGAATGTCACATGCTTGTGTGCCGCCAATAATGCGCTGCACACGCACGGATGCCACCATTATGACCATGGAGGGTGAACGTGGACAAAATAGCTTTATAACCAATGGCCCTTTGTGCTCAGGCTCGAGTATAAGCTTGGTCAACTAAAGTCGCCAATAAAAGAAGAGGGGATATGAGTGCAGTCCACTAAAGTCACCTACTGTAAGGAAAGAAAAAAGAAAAAAGGTATGATTAGAAACATGCATATTTACTGCACAGTCCTCACCCTTCTTTGTACAGCAGCGACACACTCCTCCACTGCTTTCTCAACGTTCCCATAATGTTTTCTCAGGGCTGCCGTGGCCTCTTGGCATGTCACCTCCCCCACACTCTGGCCGACCTCAGTCTTCAAATGATTGGTTGACATGGCTACAACGGTGTAGATGTAGTCTTCAAAGTTACTCTGTAGCCATTTGACTTCCTGGCCCTGTTGGCCGCCGTCCTTGTTTATGGACTCCGTTGCCACCATGACGTCCTCTGGTAGAAACCCACAGTCCTCTGCATTCTGCATGAATATTAAACTTCCGTATTTAACTTCTGCTCAGCAAACAGAAGCAGGATACCAGCCATAAATGGTACATGTGGAATGCTATTTTGGCTGGTAACCTTATTCTGGTAAGTATGTTGTTATTATGCTTAGCTGCTTTTCATGCATAAGCAGCTCTCTGAAATTGGGCCCTGCACATTTAAAAACTGAGCTCTAATTACCTATGCCTAAGAATAGCTCAAGTTTACAGAACAAGTCACAAAAGCAGACAGTTACCAAAAAGGAGAAGTGAAAAATATTGGATTCTAAAGATAATTTCTTGTAATCCAAAGAAGAGATTGAGGGATGGGATGATATAGTGAGGTGCTGGGAGGAACTAGACAAGGATGACAAAAGCAAAGCTCATCGTGGAGGAGTCTGACAGAGGGCTACACTTTGCATCCGTCACGTTAGCAGTTTTTCCAATGGTTGTAACTTTTTGTAAGTACCTGAAACCACTCCGGTTAGTCTAAAACTCTCCACAGTCTACACATGGGTATGGTCCAGCCACGTCGGCATACTCAAAGGAAATCCCAGAGAAGCCACTTGTGCGTGGTATTTGTCTGGTTGTGAGTGACTGAGTGTGTGACATGCATCCGCCCGGCGATCGCGGATAATATTATTAGGGACCCCTCGGTTACCGGCATCACAGAGCATGGATTCATCATTGGGGAACTATCCGGGTTATTTATAGGAATCCGCGTCCCTCGCGGATATCTGGATTGTTCAAAAACTGTAACCGCGGTTTTGGTAAGCAACAGCTATCCGCGGATATTCAGATATTCAAAATATCCGCCCAGGCTTAACATCTATTATAATTAATAATGTAATCGCCCAAAAAGAAGCCATGGTCAAGCATACTCGAACCTTGAATCAGTGTTTTTCAGTTTTCAAATATTCAAAAAGAAGAAAAAAGAGGAAACCAGCTGATCAGCCGAAAGTTCAACTACCACTCAAATTTTTGCAAAGACACAAACAAAACAAAAAGGGCATCATATAAAATGGATACAAGTTAAAGACGCATTGATGGGAAACATCTGTGAAGTCTGGGCCTGAAGGTGGCTCAGTGGGAACCTTTCCTTCCTCCGATAATCCAACTTCCCTCCCCACGGTCTACCCCCACATGATGTGGCTCCCCTGACTCTCTAACCCCCACCCTCCCCCTCCCCAATGGCCTGCCTGAACAGGATATGAAACACCATCAACAAATTTGCCATCACGTAATCAGTCAGTGATAACACTGGACGTGTTCAAAGATAACGTTATTTAGGGAATTGAAAAAAAAAAAAAAGGAATTTGAAATTGAGATTCAACTTCCTCGAGTTGTTCGGCAGGAAACTTAAAAAACGCACAGAAAAGATCTCGCTGACAAAACAAAATTGGTACAGATTTCATTTCCTCGAGTTGTTCGGCAGGAAACTTGAAAAGCACAGAAAAGATCTCGCTGACAAAACAAAATTGGTACAGATTTCATAAACCTGGGCCCCATTTCATAAAGCTGTTAAGCAGAAAAGACTGCTCGACAGGTTTCTTTGCTAAGCAAAAACTGACTGCCCCAGTCAAAATAATGCAAACTTAATGTAATTTTGGCTAATAATCTGTTTCAGCTAAGCAAGACTTTTCCGTTCTTAGAAAGTTTTTGTGCTTACAGGCTATATGAAACTAGGCCCTAATCATGCAGAAAAATAACAGATTACCAGCCATGTCATGGAGTGTAACACTAGTTGTGACTGGTCCCCTTCTAATTTGTCATCCCTTTATTCAATCATTCATTCATTGTTGGTTTATTCATTAAAACTATGACCGTGTCCGAATTATTGGCTACAGCTACGGCTACGGCTAGATTTCCGCGTCACCATGCGTTGAAGTATAGGATGTCCTTAGCAACACCCTTAGCAACAGTCGTAGCCATAGCTGTAGCCGCCAATTCGGATACGGCTTCACACATGGCAGTGGCAGCCAAGGGCTGAATTGCGGAAATTTTGAGTGAAAAAAAGACAGAAGTTAAGTTATTATGTTTTGCGACACTACTTGTATTTACTAACTTTCAATGTTTTTGACTTTTTAGATAATTTGTTTTCTTCTTACTTTTTAATCTACTTTTAGTTTAGTTTGCTTCCGTGTTTAATTGCTTGGCTGCTATCTGTACACTAAGTATTTTAACATTTTAAATTTGTTAATTTTTAAGTATTTATTGCCTAGGTTTTATAGTTTTTATTGTGAGGCGCTTTGGGGTATTTTACATAAGGCGCCATATAAATGCATTTATAATTGTTATTATTATAGAAGGAAAGCTAGTCAAAAGGAGACAAAACAGAAGACAAAAACGGTAAACGTGTACTGCACACACGCTAAGCATATATTAATTTGAGCAAAATCTTTCACTCAACAGTTTATGAAATGGAGCACAGCACACTTACCTGTAGTAGCTTAATAAAAGAAAGACTCTGAGCTCTTTGTTCATCAAGTCTTCTTCTATCCTCCGTCCGCATGACATGTGCTAAACCAGCTGCTGCTGCTGCTGCTTGTTGATGGTCAAGTCAGGAGATGATATGAAATGAAAAAAAAAACATGGTTTATCACCAGACATCAAATATTTAGATGTAGCTTTATACATCGATGTAATATCAAGTACATGAAAGTCTCTCCAGGTGCTAAACCAATGTGACATTCGGTTTTACCATTGTGACATTCCAGGTGCTAAACCAATGTGACATTCGGTTTTACCATTGTGACATTCCAGGTGCTAAACCAATGTGACATTCGGTTTTACCAATGTGACATTCCCGGTGCTAAACCAATGTGACATCCGGTTTTACCATTGTGACATTCCTGGTGCTCAACCAATGTGACTTCCAGTTTTACCATTGTGACATTCCAGGTGCTAAACCAATGTGACATCCAGTTTTACCATTGTGACATTCCCAGTGCTAAACCAATGTGACTTTCCGGCAGTAACTGGTTAATGATAATAAACCATAAATATCTTCACGCGTACCACGAAGTGACCTATCTGAAAAAAATTATAGTTTTTTGCAAATCTGGTTTTGTTCAAATTATTAATATACTCACTACTGTTAACATTTTCAGCAAGTTTCAATGCCTAATACGTCATAGTTTCAAAATTACACTAATTAGTAAAAACGACGATCACTAGATTTGCCGTTATGTATTTTCACGAAGTGACCTATCTCGATACGCCACTTTACCAATGATATACAAAGCGCTACGGCACAGTTCGGCGCGCGTGTGTGTCATTTACATTTTCACTAAGTGACCTATCTGGAAGCGTAGTATTTTCACGAAGTGACCTATCGTGATAGGTCTCAATTTGCAATGTTTTTGTACACAGCGCTCTGCGGGCAAAACTCGTTTTTTCATTTTCACGAAGTGACATATGTGTTTAGGAATTAATTACTAATTAAAATACTTGTAGTAATGAAAACACACTGGCAGTTGTGTACGAATAAAGTATTCAGCTTGCTTTTTGTCTTGAAAAATTAAATTAAAATAGTCCGAAACAGCAGTTTGAAAAATAGTGCAACTTCAATCGCGATTTTCTCCAAACATGTTTTGGGGGGATGTGAACAAGATAGGTCACTTCGTGGTACGCGTGACGATATGTCTGGTTGCCGAAGGCTGATAAAGACCAACCTTGGTTGAGAATCGGTTGTGGTTGTTTCGTGAGACCTGCAGGTGGAACTGAGCCGAATGGCGATCTCAGATTATTCGATCTTGGTGTTATTAAAGGGCCCGTCTGCTTCTTGACCACTTCTTCTCTCTCTCTGGCTTGATTTCTCTCGTCATCTTCCTTTGCTCTCTGCTTCTCAATGGCAATCTATCAAAGGAAACAGGGCCCAATTTCATAGAGCTGCTTAAGCACAAAAAGTAGCTAAGCACAACAAAATTATGCTTACCAGAATAGGGTTACCAGCCAAACTACCATGTCGTGTGTACAATTTGTGACTGGTATCCTGCTCATTTCTGCTAAGCAGAAAATTGTTAAATAATTTTCCTCTATGAAATTGGGCCCTGATAAAGGCCTTAGAAACAGGGGAAAGAGAAAAATCACCAGCACCAAATCTTACAAGTTGCTATTTGTTAAACTCTGATAAAATGGGGAGGTGTCGTTGCTGATCGGTTGTGGGTTAGCAGTCTACTGCACTGAACTCAAGTTCAAGTGTTCAGTGTCAGAGTGTGGGTTCACGTTCGGGTTGCCGTCATGGCATGTGAGTCCTTTATAAGCAAGACACTTGACCATAATTGCTTGCCCCGCAGATGAGATGTCAAGCCGTAGGTCCTGTGTGTTGTAAAACACATGCAAAGAACCCAGTACACTTATCATTAAGAGAAGGAGTTAGCCCCAGTGTTTTACTGCCATGGTCGGCTGCAGATTGCGCCACATCACCTTTTAAACCCTTACAAGGTGCTCTGTGTACATGTCTTATAATTCAAAAACATAGCTCGGCATACTTGCCAATAATGAGGGCTTTGAGACGCCCACCGTTAGTGATTAACAGTTAATAAGAACTGCGTATTAAAATGGGCAGTTACTGCACCGACTGCTTGAGCCTGTTGCTGCAGCACATCATAAATGATCTCAAACCACCCACTACACACCTGTGTATAATTAATTTAGCACTAGGCCAGTAGCTTAAACATTTGAAGAAGTCCAGCAAACAATTAGTTATCTATTTCTACTATCAAGCAATAAACCACGAGGGATTCTGACTGGGTACATATTTTAACTCGAATTTGGGGTGATCAAGGAAAAATTGAATAGAACAGGACTTGAACATGCGACCTTCGGATTTGATTAATCATACTTCGGATTTTCAGGTCAAAACCGTCCGCACTTAAGTCCAGAAATTTAAAAATAAAGAAATAGTTTTATTTTTTTGATTATGGATTGTTTTGGCTTTGTTTTTTTCAGTCACGTGAAAGTTATGAACTTAAATACCAAATTTCATAAAGCTGTTATGCAGAAATTCTTGCTCAACAATTTCATTTGCTTTTTCAAAATACTATCCGGGGAACCAGCCATGTGCAATGTTCTTTACATGGAATTTAATGAGCTGGTAACGCAATTCTGCTTAGCATTTTTTTTCTGCACTTAGCAAATTTTTGTGCTAACCAGTATTATACAACTGAGAAATGTTGTCCTGTGAAGCAGTTTTCAAGTGCATTAACCCTATTACTATCCGTATACTCTCCTGCCAAGCTAGCCCTTGCCACAACATTCCACAGGAGACTGTGGAGACCAAGTCCACAGTACACAAGGGGTTTCCTGATAACCCCAGCTGTACAAACGGAAGGAACCCATGCACTCAATGCTAGCCTGGAAGGTACAGTACTTGTACTTTATGGCAGTCTGTTGTACCAGAGTATCAGATGGTTTTAAGGTCGAACGCTGTTTAAAACCCTACTACTCTTCTGCCCAACTGTCCACAGTACACAAGCCATGGGGTTCCCTGATCTTACCAGCTGTACAAGCAGAAGAAGCCCATGCACCCAATGCTAGCCTGGAAGGTATGGTGCATGTACTTTGTGGCAGTCTGTGGTACCGGAGTATCGGATGGTTTTAAGGTCAAACGCTGTTTAAAACCCTACTACTCTTCTGCCCAACTGTCCACAGTACACAAGCCATGGGGTTACCTGATCTTACCAGCTGTACAAGCAGAAGAAGCCCATGCACCCAATGCTAGCCTGGAAGGTATGGTACATGTACTTTGTGGCAGTCTGTGGTACCAGAGTATCAGATGGTTTTAAGGTCGAACGCTGTTTAAAACCCTACTACTCTTCTGCCCAACTGTCCACAGTACACAAGCCATGGGGTTCCCTGATCTTACCAGCTGTACAAGCAGAAGAAGCCCATGCACCCAATGCTAGCCTGGAAGGTATGGTACATGTACTTTGTGGCAGTCTGTGGTACCAGAGTATCGGATGGTTTTAAGGGCGAACAATGTTTAAAACCCTATTACTATCGGTGCACTCTTCTGTCCAACTGGCTTCTGACACAAAATACCACAGGAGACTGTAGAGACTAAGTCCACAGTACACAAGCCATCGGGTTCCCTGATCATACCAGCTATACAATCAGAAGGAACCCATGCACCCAATGCTAGCCTGGAAGGTACGTTGTGACAGTCTGTGGTACCAGTGTTTCAATGAATATTTTATTCACACTTATTTCCTGCTTTAACAGGGATTTTATGTTTTACCTCATCAAGCTGTTGGAGAAGGAAGACATTCTGCATTGGTGCTTGGCCACTAGCAGTAGCTGCAGCAGTGGCTGCTGTTGAATTATCTCCGCTCTGACCAGCAGCTGATTCTTGAGGGGGCTGCACGTCATGTCGCAATGTTACAGCAGGCTTAGCTCCGGTTTGAGGTGTCGGTATTGGAATGTACTTTCCGATTTGCTGACCTAGCTCTGCTACAGACGGTCTTGTGTTGCTGCTTTGTTGCATGTGAGTTTTGCAGTGTCGGCATTCTGGTGATGTGTTATAGTCGCCACACTGGGAGCACAACCACGTCTGGACTCTGACAGAGTTGTTGTTGCCAGCACCCGGCACAGGGACAGCTGGGGAATTCAGCCTTAAATTAGTGGCGAGTTGTTGTACTCTCCCTGGTTGTACAACAACCGGGCTGGTGTTGATGGCAGAGAGCTGTGGACGCGGGGAAACCTGCGGGGGTACGTAAATGCCAACGGAAGGTGTTGTTACTGTCCCCAACTGCGCCTCTATTGGCATGCCACCTGATGAGCTACGTCTCTGTGGAGAATGCTGAGACTTTGAAGCAATGTTAGGCTTCTGAGGCACTGGTGGAGACGTGGATCTACGTCTTGGAGAAGGCACTGCTTGGGTCTTTTGATCAGTCTGCCGGGACACCTCATCCAGGTTGACCACAGCAGCAACTGCCTCAACAGGGGTGGTTGTAACGATGTCTTGAGCGACCGATCGGGGCGAGTTTTTGAAGTGAGACTCTTTGATGGCCACCACCTCTACCTCTTCTGTGCTGCTACCCAAGTCCAACCCCATCATGGATTCCTCCAAATCTTTCTGCTTCTTCAGAAGCAATGTGTGTTCCGCCAGAAGGTGTCTCTCCTCAGCCTTCAGCGAGCTGTCTGCCGCCAAGCCTTCTGTGGCAATGGCAGCTCGGAGTCCACGGATTTTCTGGAGGACTGCAATGTCCTTCTTCACCACGTTTTCTAACAGAGCCGTTTTGTTGTTGGTGTTTGCTGGGAGGGAGAGAAAAGGATCTGGGGTGGGCGAAGGCTCTGAATTGGTCTTCACGGGCGAGGTATCTGATTTTGTCCTGGTGAATTCCTTGGCTGGCACCTTAGGATCGGCTTCGGCTGTCTTTACTTGCCCAATGAACACACTGTTGTCAAATTTGGAGACCCCTCCTGGACTCAAAATCGGCTGTGAAATCTGCAAACAAATCAAAGTGGAATTTTAACACTCAGAGACTTCCTTTCGGATCAGGGAATTCCCCTCAATGAAGGACATTACTTTGACGTAGACATGAAATGTTTTGAATAGTCTTTTATTTGGGCGTCTAAACAAACATGAGTTGCAGACTTCTTCTTTAAAATACTCGATGATGCCGTCATACTATTTTGAACAGTTTTGGAAGAGAAAAAGTAATTCCCGGTGAATTTTATAAAAATGTTTTTCGTCTTTAGGCCTTTTTTTTTTTTATTACTTGGATTACGGAATCGCCGCCCAAAGAAAAGGCCATGTTTTTTTGTTTTTTTTGTGGGGGTTTTCCAAGTAATTAAAAATAAATGGCCCTACTTGGTTTTAGTCATGTTTCATTTTGACAACAATTCTCAAATTTTTGGTCTGGGTGCTCTGGAAATGAATACCGTAGGTGATACCAGGAAAAAACTTCAGAACTGCTGATCTGAAACTGGCTGACAGCCTTATGAAACAGGACCTAATGTATTTTGCTGGCCCCTTATCCGCAAGGGGCCTCCTGCAATAGGAAGTGTCAATAATAATATGTTAAGGTTTATAGGGGTACTTTCTCTACAGGTGTTTTTGTTTTGTTTTTGTTTTTTAAGGTTTTTTTTACTTCGAGCAAAATATTGACGGAAAAAAATCTTGCGGCACTTCCAATGATTAATGGTCTGACCTTTTGGTTGAACCCAATTTGAAAGGGAATGTGTGAGAAGTCTACTGCAGAATTTTCCAAAGAAAATTTTTCTATTTGTAATTGGTATTTTATGTGTAATTTTAACAAGGTATTTGAACTTGTACTTTGTTGTGCCTTTGTAGGTTTGTATTGTCTGGATCATAAATTGTACATATTAATAATAATAATAATAACACTTGTAATGCGCACATATCCACCCTGCTGGTTGTTCAAGGCGCAGATATGTGACATGGTATTTTGGCCGGTAACCTTATTCTGGTAAGCATAATTTGTTTGTGCTTAGCTAGTTTTTGTGCTTAAGCAACTCTATGAAAATGGGCACTGGGGTACTCATTTTCAAAGCACACTGATCATTTCTTTGGAGTTAGGCCTAAAGAAAAAAAATTATGTTGGCGTAACCCGACCGACCCTAAAAATACGGCCGACCCTGGATATATATATTTTTTTTCCCCCAACTTTT
Source organism: Plazaster borealis (assembly GCA_021014325.1). Taxonomy (NCBI): domain Eukaryota; kingdom Metazoa; phylum Echinodermata; class Asteroidea; order Forcipulatida; family Labidiasteridae; genus Plazaster; species Plazaster borealis. Next base: position 20,210,083 of record CM037460.1, read on the forward strand.
TTCCCCTCACTGAAATTTTGTCAATGATTAAAAAAACAACTTTCCTACCACAAACGAAGCCGACTGTGAAAAAAATCCTGACATCCTTTTCTTTATTTAATGTCAGCCCAATTAGACACTCTCTGTAGCCCTGTCCTGGGAGAATGATTGACACTCCTATTGAGATCCAATTAGGTCTTATCTTAATTCTCTGCAGTTTGTTATTACTCTTCCTTCCCCCATGGTTATACATTGTTTCAGTTTGTAATCTGTAACCCTTAGGAGTGGGTATAGTGTTCTATTAAACCTGGAAAGTGTGTTGACATCCGCTGGCTTAAAGTTTTCATTGGAATGGTAGAAACAGGTAAACAGTTAGCTGGAATTCACAAGTTTCGTTTAACTGTTTTGGAAATAAACCTGGGTGTAAAACATAAATAATTTGAAAAGAAATATTATTATTTCCTTCTTGTAACATGTACAGCCAGTCAGTGCCATTACATAAAAGTTCCTGTGACTTCAAAGGATTTTATGTTTTAGTTGGAACAATTTTCATGTATACAACAAACCCTTCCTACTGACAGGGAAAACATAAAAAGACTTGAATAAAATCAAAGTATATGGTTAAGGAGTCAATGTAACAAGGAATGTGAAAAACACCGACCTACCTACTTTATTTTTCTGGCCCGTTACGCCAACATAACATTTTTTTTTTTAGGCCTTATGTAAGAGACTTTATTATTATTATTCTAAATGGCCCCTATGGTTGGTAAACTATGAGGGCTGACTTAATGGCATCGTACACGTTTGGTATTTACTCAAAATATATATTAGCATAAAAACTGACTTGGTAACGAGCAACAGAGAGCTGTTGATAGTATAAAACATTGTGAGAAACGACTCCCTCTGAAGCAACGTAGTTTTTGAGAAGAAGGTAATTTCTCACTAAAATAATAAAAGACTTCTAGCTAGAAGCCTTTTATTCCTATCTGAAAGCACACAAATTTGTACAACAAGGGTGTTTTTTCTTTCATCATTTTCTTGCAACCTCGATGACCAATTGAGCCCAAATTTTCACAGGCTTGTTGTTTTATGCATATGTTGGGATACACCAAATGAGAACACTGGTCTTTGACAATTACCAAACATGTACGATGCCTTTAAGAGAGGACCAATGTAAGTCATTTTACTTACATTACTGTTATTTGATCTTGACACAGAGCTTCTCGGAGTAGGAACTGGTCTTCTTTTAATACTTCCGGACCTAAACAAATAAAAAGAAGGAAAACCAATTAGCTTTTGCAGAGTGATTACCAACCAAATGATAAAATGTAAAATACTGTTAACAGACTGTGCAAGTGTTCACGCATATTTGAACTTCGGGGAACATTGTGGTCCCAACAATATAAAGTTTTACGTGGGCGGGATTTTGTTTTGTCAATTATTTTAGTTTAACGTAGTTTATGGCTATGAAAATTATATATGTTGTTGGGAATGTAATACTACGTGATTAACAATATGAAAGTAAAATCAATTCAACAAAATAACGAAGAAAACCTGAGAATAAGATTTGACCTCCATTTCCGGTTACTTGAATTTATTTTAATAATTTTGCCCAACTAACGGTCATGTTGTCATTAAACCTATGTCATAGACACACAAATTCGGGCGTGATTGGCAAATGGGGTTTCTAACAATAGGCATCCTCGTCCCAAGTTTTAATTTTGTTTCAATGGAAACAAATAATTTGTATTATACAAAAATTGAAAATTTATTGATAACAACTTGCTAAGGGTATTTTTATTTTAAAGAATTTTGTATAAATATCATTTAAAAATCAATCAAGATTTGATTTCATAGAAAAATATAGTCTTTGTTCAAGTTTTTTTCTCGTTGTCGATATGCGCGAGACTTGCAGTCTATATAGCCTCATGTTTTGACCCTAGCAGAGGCCAATAACAATCTTTTGCAAATAAAAAGAAAGAGGACAAAAACAAAAGGTATGTTTAAAGGTTATTTTTTGTATAACTATAATACAGAATCCTTTGTTAATTCCCTGTCTCTGTATTTAAATCAACATTATCTGCTTTCATGGAACCTGTCAAAAATGAGCATCTTCGGTTAAAGAGGAAGGGAAATGTCAAATTCAGATTTGAGATGTACTCATTTTCCAATAGGTAGAGTACTTGTGTGAGTAGGAAAACAAATCCAAGTCTCTAACCTCGCGTTAATGGTGTAAATTTCCATTGTATTTTATACCCTTCCAGTGCAAAATTTGTCAACATCCAAAACATCTGATGACATCATTCTGAGAAAAAAGGGTCTCTACATTTTTTGTACGAGGATGTAACCGACTTTCGATAAGATTCAATCAAAACGGCCTTGAATTTGACCTTTTGACTGAAAAAAAAAATTCTCCTTGAAATGTTAATATCTATTAGTTGATGTCATGTTTCAAATTTCACTCTGAAAATGAGTACATCACAAAATTGAATTGGTCATTTCCCTTCCTCTTTAAAGGTAGGGTCATGTACTTTTTTTTGTCAACATAATGCTCATTTATAGGCAACATTATGAAGAAAGATACAATAAAAGTCACCTGTGAAAGTTTCAGCTGAATACAGTGTCTACTTGCTGAGAAAACAGCAACAAAAACTGTCATGGTAGTTTCACAAGAAAGTTGAATCCATCCACGTTTCACGAGTGTCAACATTATTTTGGAATGTTTTTGTTTTCATTCGTTTCCATTGTATACCAATCATGTACCTTCAAAGCACGTGGAAATCATTGGTAATTATTTTGGAATGTTTTTGTTTTCATTCGTTTCCATTGTATACCAATCATGTACCTTCAAAGCACGTGGAAATCATTGGTAATTTTCAAAGAGCAGTATCTGCACTTTGTGTGACCTCACATGTACATGGAATAACAAACCTGTGAAAGTTTAAGCTCAATCGGTCATCAAAGTCACAAGAACTTAGTGCAAAACGCCCTTATATGTTTTCACTGTTTTATAAACTATCGGGTGTCGGACTCGCGAGATCAAAACTAATTGCTTCACTCATTTCTCAAAACCTACATTTCAACCAAAAATATTTCCATAGAGGTTTTCCACCATGACCACCTTTATACCATGTAAGTTATGTGTAAATCTGTGAACATTTAATCAATCTAGTCAATAATGTGCCACCCCCCCCCCCATTCCTGCCTCTAAAAACTTGTCTGTTTTTAGTTGGGTTTTGTTCAAAGTTTATCTAAGCTAATGAAACACAGCGAGCAACCTTGACTCTGGGGTCCTTGCAGAATCTTGCAGGGGTGACAGCGTGTCTACAGGAGACAGCACTATATTCTTAGGTGGGCTCTCGACTGTAGGACTCTGGGACTCGATCCTCAACGGCTGCCTAACGTGATTCACACGCAGGGGGTGATTGTGGAACAGCACGTCGTGCTGGTCGCAGAAGCTACTGCTGCAGTTGTTGCAGAGCACCGTGGCCTGCTCTGTGCCGCACACATTGCAGTAGATCATGGGGGGAAATACGGGACTCGCTTCCAGTTCCCTGCGCTGGTGAGATCGCCTGCTTGGATGTATGTGCCACTGCTTGTCACATGACTCACAGCGTAGGCCGGAACATATGGGGCACTGCATGTTGGCTCTCATCTTTCCGCACATGACACATTCAGTCTGCCCTAAATCTGTGGCTGGGGACAAAAAAAGGGGGAAAATGTTATAAATGTGAAGGTTTAGGTTTTTTGTTTAGGGACACCAATCGGCAGGTTTTTTTAGGCACAGTCCTGGGTGCACATTCTTTTGGTGAGCTAGTTACAGGTACATACATGTACATGTATATGACCAATAAATTGACAAAACTGTTTTATGTAACAGCCATTTCAAAGTTATTCACACATCGATTATCCAGCACTTTGTCAATGAAGGATAACAAGTATTTAAGTTTGTCACGATCAGCAAAGAAGTACTTCTCTGTTGTTCATAATGGTGTCTTTCTAGCAAAAAGTGTATCCCTGATTGTGCTTGTGCATACATGTAAGTGATTACAAATTCATTCACTCGTTGTTGTTTAGCAAATACATCTCAGGGCGGAAGTAAGCAGAAAATGTTGCTTACTGTTTAGCAATAGCAGCTCCATGAAATTGGCCCATACCAGCGTCAGTAACAGATGGAAACAAACAAACAAACAAACAAACAAAAAACAAAACAAACAAACAAACAACTCAGGCGAACTTGTTAGGATTTCGAATGGTAAGAGTTACTTAAAAATGTTTCTCTTCAGCAAAGTTGATTAAATTGTTGTCAATAACCATAACAATTAAATCACCAGGCTTGTGTCTCTTGCTGATAGGAGGGAGAATCATTGTCTCAGCTTTGCCGAAGGACTTGCCAATTCAGAACGTACAAATGATCTTCTCCTTCCTACCAGACGGGAGTCTCACACCCGCAACCTGCGTAATGCACATCATTATTCCCACTTACGCACCAGGACATCACGATTCAAAAACAGCCCAATACCCTATTTCATTAGCTTGCTGAACAAGTAGAATCTTTTGCTCTGTGTAGGGTAAACTGGGGTAAACACGCCCATGGGGTAAAAACGCCCACTTGACTTGTTTCTACTGCTAGTAAAACATGACAAGATGAATTATTAAATGGGATATATTTCTATTAAGTACCTTGTATATAAAAAGTAATAACACAATAAATTTAATTCATTGTCATATTTTAAGGGTATGTGGGTAAAGTTGAAAACAAATTAGAAAAAAAAGTTTTAAAAATTGATCGTCGTAGCTTTGGCCTGTATCATTTCAAATGATTTTATTAAGGAAAAAAACGTTTTATTTTTTCTATTTTTTTGTTGATATATATTGAGAAGGTTTAATTACACAATAAAAAATTATTAAAATTCTAGAATTAATTATGATAATTGCTCAGTAATGTTTTTTTGAGTGGGCGTTTTTACCCCAAGCAAAATCAGGGGCCTCGGGGTAAAAACGCCCGGTAGCATCTTTGATGTAAAACTCTATTGTAGCCTCATTTATGTGTAAAAACCTCAATGTTAAGATTGTCTATAGCTGTATTCTTTGGCATGAGGAACTTTTAACTACTGGAGGTCCACCACAGTAATAATAAACAATGTATTTCTGTTGATTTAATATTCAGGTTTGATCAATTACAGTGCGTTCAACACTGGACTTTTATAGGCCTATTTCTACCCCTGCCAAACATCCAATGAAGCTGTGATAGGTCTTTTCTTAGTTGGGGCACTAAGATACATGTACCTAGACACTAACCACGTATAAAAAACTTACAACAAGCAAACTGACATTTCATGTGGGCACAAGGGGTTCAAAATCACAAAAAAAGTCCCTCACATCAATAGATTTGTAAAATTCTGTAGGCTTTAGTGGATACGTTACCCCCCAAAAAAAATAATAAAATAAGTCTTATATCCAGCAGATTCTGATAATTTGGGCTGTAATTATCTAGAGATAAATTGTTGTAGGGGTATCTTTTCTTGATTTTGAGATATGGGCTTCTGAAATTGCCCCAAACTTGCCAAATGCCATACTGTATGACAAAGAGGTCACGGTTAAATTGGTCAAGGGTCGTATCTATTTATTTATATATATATTTATTTATTTACTCATCTGATTTAAACACATGTAGAGTAGGTGAACCCATCACTTTTAGGTAGAAAACATGTTTGTGTGTTCATTGTACCAATAGAGGATTCTTTAAAGAACAAAAACTGAGTCAGACACGTTCAAAGTCAACACCTAGGTGAGTTGGTGGTAAATATTGCTGAACAGCAACAAAACAGGCCTAGTTTTAGAATGAAATGAGTCTCCCATGAGTCTTCAAGGCATTTCAGTGATCAGGGAGCTTCTGGGGTAATGTCCCTGGACCAGTAGACCCTTGCTGGAGCTACAATGTATGGGTGTTCTAATTTTAGACTTAGCTAGCAATGTTGTTCAGTCATAAGCCTACAAATCTGTTGATGAAAAATACGTGTTGCAATATGTTAAGTTTATAATTAATGCAATTGAGTTAGTTTTAAGTTTGTGTTATTATTTTGTGTAGTGTTTAATGTAGTGTAGTATGTAGTAGTATTAAATAAACAATTAAATAAAAATAAAAAATCTGGTAAATCTAAAATTTGACAAAAAAATTTTTAAAAAATTTTGCGGCCCCGGGTAAACCCGAAACCCAAACAAAAAAAAAACCCAAAAAAATTTCCTCTTATAAAATTAATTAAATTCACAATAATCTACTCACAATAGAGATCTGCTCAATCGGATAAATAATGTTTTTTTTCCCAGTATCTCCTAGCAATGCTGAGCATTTTAAAAAAAACCTAAAAAAAAAAATTTTTTACCAAGTTTTTTTTACCCTTTTTTTAATAAATTTTTAATTAATTAGTGCCAAAACAAATCTGTGCAAGATTATCACTTTTATAACAAATTTAAAAACCCGTGTTTACTTTTTTTTTTTTTTAAGTGTATGTAAGTATTGTGCAGCTTTTAATTTTTTTTTTTGTTTTGATTTGAGGCAGACCAATTTAGTATGTGCAATGTACTAAAAAAAAAAAAATAGTTTCTTAACCCCACCCCATATAGTTTTTTTTTTTTAATAATTGTTTGCTTTTGATTTTTTTTTTTAACATACATTGTAAAAATGCAATTTGGCCTTTGGGTTACAATGTGATAATGTGAATTAAAAAAAAAAAAAAAATATATACCATATATATACCATCTTAACTTAAAAGAACTTAATGCTTAATGCAGAAATGTTTTTCCTTGGCATTTCTGAAGTATTTTCATTGTAGGTTATCTGATGGTTTATCAAATTTCCTGTTTTATTAACTTTCCTGTTATTTGTTTTCTTCCGAATCAACAAAACACATTGAATTTGTTTCTTTTTTCTTTATGTTTTTGTGCAGAAATGTATTTTCCTTGGCATGTCTTAGGTATTTTCATTGTAGGTTATATGAGGGTTTATCAACTTTCCTGTTTTATTAACGTTCCTGTTAATTTTGTTATTGTTCTGAATCAACAAAAACACATTGAAATTCATTTTTTTTGTGTATTTGTCCAAATATCATTCATTATTTGCCACCAATAATGACATGACTCATCATGAATGAACCCTGTGGGTGACATTTTTTTTTTTTTAGAGGGCGTCCTAAAGCTCCAATATTATTGTTTACAGGTACACAGAGCTACGTGTACATGTTTACAATTATAAGACCCATTTTAAATATATATTTATACATGCAGCACTTTGTAACTTACAAGGTGTTGTGGCGGCAAACTTAATGCAGCCAACCCGGCCAGAAACCTCAGAGCGAACCCCTTCTCTTAAAGGTATCGTACACGTTTGGTAATGACTCAAAACAAATATTAGCATAAAAACTTACTTGGTAACAAGCAACGGAGAGCTTTTGATAGTATAAAACATTGTAGGAAACGACTCCCTCTGAAGTAACGTAGTTTTTGAGAAAGAGGTAATTTCTCACTAAAATAATAAAAGACTTCTTGCAAGAAGCCTTTTATTCCTAATCTGAAAGCACACAAATTTGTACAACAAGGGTGTTTTTTCTTTCATCATTTTCTTGTAACTTCGATGACCAATTGAGCCCAAATTTTCACAGGCTTGTTATTTTATGCATATGTTGGGATACACCAAGTGAGAACACTGGTCTTTGACAATTTCCAAACGTGTTCAGTGCCTTTAACAATCACAACACATGGGACCTCCACTTTGACATCCCATCCAAAGGATAAAGCAATAATGGATAAATGTCTTGTTAAAAGACACAAGTGTCAAGACCGGGACTCAAATCCACACTCTGCTATCAGCTGATCAGAAACACCAGTGGCCGAGCCGTCTAGTTTACCGGACCGAAGCTCTGGTGTTGTCAGCAGTAGAATGTGGGTTCAATAACTGGTCATGACACTTGTGCCCTTGTGCAAGGCACTTAACCATAATTGCTTCGTAAAAAGTTGGGACGGTATTGCATTCTGCTCTACCAGCCAGGTTCCTAGTGGATGATACCCATGCCTACATCCTTACGGACTGTGAAGGGGGCAACCCTGTTTCAGCCCCAGGAGTATGTGGCAACGTGCCACTGGTGACAGCTGATTTGTGTGGATAGCCCAAATCGGTTAAGTGTAGCCCTCACTCGGCCACGAGAACTCCCACCCTCCCCCTGCCGCCCCCAAAAAAAAAAAAAAAAAAAAAACCCAAAAGCAAATCCCCTGACATTACATACATACTCCGCAAACACTTCTGTGCAACTTTCCCAAGTAAGTACAGCTTCATACAGCCCAGATTCTGGCCAGGCTCAGAGTGATTAAAGCTCTAAAAATACACACACATTTACAAGTTAAGCCATTTTTTGATCTGGCTGTTGAGTTAATCATAACATTGTTCCTGGAAACTGAGTAACTGGTGTCAGTAGATAGGTCACTGCAAGTTAGCGAAAAGTAAACCCATAAATGGTATCAGCACAAATTGTTGAGTAGACTACAGTATCACAACAATGCACTGTCGTATCCTATACTTTAATTAGACAAACATGATCTTGTTTGTGTATGGCCTAAGGGACATAATAATGTTACAGTTGAGTGATTCTGAGGTGTTAAGAACATAGAGGTCGTTCAGACACAGTACTACAGTCGGTTTTAAGCAGTTTTAAGGCAGTTTTAACTCATTCGGTTTTAACTTTGTGTGTCTGAACGCTCTTAAAACTTAACTGAATTGAGTTAAAACTGAATGAGTTAAATCGGTCGGCGAGGGTGGTTTGAGCTAAACCACTTCGGTTTTATCTTTTAGCACCGTGTATGGACAGAATAAAGTAAACCACATCCGGTTTTAAGTCCTCCCCTGACCGGTGATCCAGGATGTGTTGCGTAACACACCATAAATCATGTAGGGGTTTATGTAAATGTAGCGGCTGTTGTTGTGTTGGGTCACGGTGCTGTTTGACCTCTTAAAACCGCCGATAAACCGTATCAGGTTTAACTTCGAGCTGTCTGAACGCAAGGTAGTTTTATTTTTACGACCGCCCCCCGTTGCTCGTAAAGTAAAACCAATTCGGGTCTAACTTTAGTACGCTGTCTGAACATGCCCCTAGATTTGTAAAATAAAGTTGTTGGATTCTATCACCGAGTTCGTGCATTGACTTTTCTGTGTCCATACTGCATACAACATGCACATTGCTACTTCTGGTTAGTGCAAGTTGTAGGCAAATTTACCCTTGATAAAAAATGTTTTTGTTTTTTTAATATTTTGAATTGGCAATTCTGCCCAGGTATGTCCTAAAATAGCACTCCACACTAATGCTAAAAAAAAGAAGCCCAGTACCTGGGCCCAATTTCATAGAGCTGCTTAAGCACAAAAATTAGCTAAGCACAAAATAATTATGCTTACCAGAATAAGGTTACCAGCCAAAATACCATGTCACATTTATGACTGGTATCCCGCTCCTTTTTGCTTAGCAGAAAATTGTTAAGCAAACTTTCCTGCTTAAGCAGCTCTATGAATTTGGGCCCTAGATCCCAGACAATGTATAAAATTTCAATCACCTCTGCACGCATACATGTCCAAGCTTTAATGTTTACTCACCTATACTGACTCGTTCTACTACTGCGGTCTGGCGCGCCGATGCGGTGATCGCGTGCGTGGTGGAATGTTCGTCTGACACAGCACGATATTTTGAGCCAAACTGGCATCATTAGTGTGGAGTGCTATTGATTTCTACTACTTGTGGGACACGTAGGATCAGTTTTGTTTTTTATGAAGGGTCAAAGTTTTCCCTCAGAACAATTGGCGTACAAGTGTGCCGGCCCTTTACAGCAGTTAAAGGGTCATAAAATGAATGGCAATAACAAATTACTTGGTAAGAACTACAGCAGCTTCTGGTAGTATAAAGTATTTTGTGAATTATTTCACTTCAAATTAATGTGGTTATGGAAAAAGAAAGCACTTTTTATCAAAACAAATTTGAATCTGAGAACTCAGATTGTGTATTCCAATTGCAGATTATTCTTCCTGCGTGGACATAACCGCTCCAGATTTTCAGCAATATCTCAAAAACGCTACCACCTCTTGAAATGAAATTTTCACAGGTTAGTTTTAAAGTATATATCTACAACTAGGATTGAAACAAACAGTGGCTTTCAATTACCAAACTTATACAATCCCTTTAATAGGAAAGGTCTCTTGCTAAAATGACTCCGGATTTCGAGTTGACTTACCCTTCGTCTGATCAGCCTGAACCCTGACATGAACCACTGAACTTGTCTGCTTTGCTGGCTGCGGATTGTTCTCCTGCATTGACTCCTGAACTGTCACGACGCACTCTGGATTCTGGGCGAAATACCCCAAGCCTACGCTGGCTGGGATCTTGTCGCCCTGAGAGGGAGCAAGATTCCCGATCTTACTGATGATCCCCTCATTGTTGAAAATATTGTCTGAGACAGCGTAATGCTGGGGTTTACTCGCGACAACCGGCGCAGAAGATTGCTTCAGCTGGATGTCGTTAGGCGGAAGACGTGTTGGGAAAGGCTGAGAGGTGTTGGGGACATTCTCGTAGATGGTTGCCCGCCCCTCTTCGGGGCGGCGCACAAAGAACGACTTTGGTGTTCCCGAGGGAGAGTCGCCTGGGATCTGTATCATAGTCATGGTGCCATCCAGGCAGTCCTTGATGCGGTACGGGTAAGGATGCTGTTTCAGATAGTACATATTGATCTCCGTCTTGGCAATCGCGAGGTCGGCTGTTACAATGGCAACGACTACTGGGTCGGCAGATTCTGAATCGGCTGGGAAACTCAGACCGTCCTCTACCACTTCCGAGTATCCCATAAGCTGCAAAAGGTGTCTAGCACCCTGAGGGTGATCAAAGATAAATGGATACTATTTAACTCACATCAGGCAAAAAAAAAAACATGTTTAGCGTCCTGCCTTTTTAAAAAAAAAGGGAGGAGGAGGACCTTCTTTCTTTCTTTTTTTTCAAAAATGGCCGCCGACACATTTTCAAGACAACTGGCCGGGCTATTTTTCAAGATAGTTGCCAGCTTTTTATCAAAATGACTGCCACTTGGACTCAGGAAATTACATATTGGCTTCTTATGGGCAAGATGCAACAGAAAATAAGACAGAGAATGTTAAAATTTATTTATTTAATTTTTTTTTTTTCCCGGTTTAAAAAGAAAGAAAAAAAGAAACAAAAAGCAGTACAGACAGACATATATCAGTTCTCATGACAACTGGTTGTGGTATCACTCAATCCATAATGTTTTTCCATTCAATCAATACAGTTTTTTTCAAATCATTCAATACATTTTTTCCAATCAATCAATATAATTTTTCCAATCATAACATATAAATAAAATCAAACAATAATAACAATATTATTTAAATATGAAAAAAAGTACAAAAATACAAATAATTTAGCATTTGGCAAAAAACTTAAAATAATGTTCAACAATCAAACAGGCCAAAGTGAACAATTATGAAAGACAAAGTATCATTATCTTACAGTCACACATACCTTAATTATGTCCACCCTTGTCCGAAAAACACTATTCGCAAAGTTGATACACTTCCATAGCGCGGGGCGTTTTGGTCTTAGCAAGTTCCGACCGTACTTTTCCAGCAGACCTAGAGCAGACACAAGAATCGCCAAACTTTCCTCTCCCTGTAGGAAGAAGAGAGAGAAAAAAAAAGTGTGTAGAGCTGTGACACTGAGAACTAGGAAGTAATCAACTGCAACTTCCCATCAGAAGGAGCTCGAGTCTGAAGGCTTCTACGCCCGAGCCAAGCCACAGACTGTCAGAGTTTCCTGAAGCCAAAAGTCTCTCTCCGTCAAGAACATCTAGGGGGGTGGACAGGGCTTCCCCAGTGGGGTAGGTTCCCGACGATGACAGTTAAAAAAAAATATATAAAAAAAAACAACCAAGATCAGATGAGCGAGCCATGAATCACAAACCCTCCTGCATATGTCGGGTACCAAAAGAAAATGTTAATTTGACAATGTGCCAAGACAAAACCGGAAGAGTGGATTGCCGAGTGTATTGTGCGTGGGCGACAACGCCGCCACCGATAGGTTCCTCAGATTACTGTCAGGGCCTTTCATTGTCGATAGCACAAAAAAATAGACACAAAATTCAACTTATCTACCCACTCACTTCTAACCCACTCCAAAGGGAACTTTGCCTAAATTTCTGTCGATGCTGAAACGAAGAACTGTTACTAAAGAAAAGTTACCATCCAACTACACCTGTGCCTCCATTAATGCATTTTATATACCATGACACAGAAAAGAATGCGTCAGAACTGACGTCAGTAAATTAGTTTATTTGGCTTTGCTGACCTAGGTAAAGACAAAATTCCAATGGAATCTTACAAGATATGGCCGAGAAGCCTACATTAGACGTCATTGATATCTTATCATCAGGTCACAGTTTTTGATGTCAAAGAAAAAACCACAATGTAGCACAATAGCCATAACGTTAAATCTATTTAGACGTGGAGGAAATTTAATAAGTGGATGTACTTCAGAGGTACGTCCCTGGGAAGAACGGAGGATGGGGGGGGGGGTTCAAATGACCCGGCTAACGATTAATCCAGCGCTTTATATGTGTGCCAAATATATAGAGTTCCCTATGGCCTGCTGCTTGTATTGTACACAACACAACAGCAATGACTAATGAACTATTAATAGGGGTACAGTTTTAACAGTTTAGTGAAAGAATTATTGGATTTGCCAATTTCGTTGAGCAGTTAAGAAATTATTGGCATAGTATCCTTTGACATCAGGGCTCTAATTCTACACTGGACCACAGGCCTGAGGCCAGTAGTTTTAGTGTCGGGCCAGTAAACTCAAGACTGGACAAGTCCGGCGGTCTTGCATTTTTCAATTGAATAATAAAACCTCACTGTGTGTAATTTCTTAAACAAAAACAAATTATGTTCAAATGTCGACTTTGAGTGTGGTAAAATACCTTTCAATTCTGTTGAATAATGAAGTTAAATAGTGTATACCCATTGTCACAAATGAGAAATAAAATGCATGTTAAACTGTGTCAGGAAGTTTTTTCTCATTTTGATTCCAGTCTCGTAAAAACAATTCTGGTCCAGTAAACATTTTGAGCAACAAGCCCTGTGGTCTTGTGGATTTTTTCCTCCAAATTCGAGCCCTGGGCATGCCTGACGCATTTCCTGATATGCAGGCTCAGGTAACCTACAGGGCGAATTTCATACAGCTGCTTAAACACAAAAAGTAGCTAAGCACAAAACAATTCTGCTTACCAGATTAAGATTACCAGCCAAAATACCATGTCACATGCACAATCTGTGACTGATATGTCCTGCTCGTTTTTGCTCAGCAGAAAATTGTGATGTCAGCAATATTTTCTGCTTTAAAAGCAGCTCTATGAAATGTAGCCCTGAGCTCAACTTCATAAGCTGTTTAAAAGCCAGATATTTAGCTTTTGAAACAAATTTTCAGGGCAGAACTTGGTGCTTACCCTACAAACGGAGAATGGTAAACCATAAACACAAAATGCTGCGACAAAAACATTGTGCTTACCAGAATAGGTTTACCAGCCAACATGCCACGTCACCATGTGTGACTGCTAATTTTTGCTCAGCAGAAATTTATCAAGCTTAAAGGTATTGTACACGTTTGGTAATGACTCAAAACAAATATTAGCATAAAACTTACTTGGTAACAAGCAACGGAAAGCTGTTGATAGTATAAAACATTGTAGGAAACGACTCCTTCTGAGTTCTGAAGCAACGTAGTTTTTGAGAAAGAGGTAATTTCTCACTAAAATAATAAAAACTTCTTCCAAGAAGTTTTTATTCCTATCTGAAAGCACACAAATTTGTACAACAAGGGTGTTTTTTCTGTCATCATTTTCTTGCAACTTCGATGACCAATTGAGCCCAAATTTTCACAGGCTTGTTATTTTATGCATATGTTGGGATACACCAAGTGAGAACACTGGTCTTTGACAATTTCCAAACGTGTTCAGTGCCTTTAAGCAGCTCTATGAAATTGGATATTACCATTTAAAATTTGATGTCTTTATCCATTCACTGCAAAAAAATGTACTTACATGTATGATCTAACCTTTTTATCAATTAACACTGCAGACTTTCAAAGTTTTCCCCGGCTGAAACAAGAATCATGGAGCCTATCCAACGGAAATCCACTTTGTGACAAACATATACCCGTTCTTAAAAAAACATCGGAACACTTTAATGTCGAAGTTCCACTTTGGAATCTGCCGTGTTTAGCGTTAGTCACTCCGACAGATGTATATGTTTGTTTCTTCCACACATGCATTTCCAGGAGATTCAGTTGGATGTCCGGAATGCTATCTAACTTTTCATTTTGTTCAGCCCTGGGACCCTTTCTTAAGCAGCCGACTTCCGACTCAAGTCACTAGCAGGTGAGGGCATGTTGAGAGATCATCTTGTGAGAATATATTAGACATGATGATTATGATCAGGAGTGAGGTTGCTCGCCGACGACCTTTCGCTAACCTTGAAGCATAGTTCCCCGACCCCCATGTCATCGATTACCTCTCAATTCTAAAAGGGAAGTTCCTGGTTAGGGGGCTGATTGAAACTGTATTTTCGCAGGGCACCTGACCAATTATGAAACACATTGCACTGGGGGAATCAATTACGTAACATGGCTGCATCCCACTGACTGACTGAATTACCTCGGGAATATTTTGTAGGCTTAAAACATTTTTGTGTAAAATCCTAAATTTGAGGGTCAAATAGCTTAGGCCCCTATAGGGATTTTCGAAACATGGTCCAATAATGTGCGCTGGTATTATGGTGGTGTGTCATGGCCAAGCGGTCTACTGCATCGGACTCAAGTTATTTATTTTTTTTTCAAGGAAAGAAATTTAATAGTTAAAGTCTTTATAAATATGACAGTGTTTCCCAGTGCCGCCGGCTACGTTTTTTGAACTTTTTTTCTCTCAGCTGAGGTTTTGTCACTGATTAAAAATACCATAAACGAAGCCAACAGTGAACAAAAAATCTGACATCCTTTTCTTTATTTAATATCAGCCCCAGACACTCTCAAGCCCTGTCCTAAAATGATTGACACTCCTATTGAGATCCAATTACATCTTATCTTAATCCTCTGCAGTTTGTCCTCCATGGTTTTCCATAGAGAACTGGTTAAACCATGAAGGTAGGAATGGTTGTACATTGTTTCAGTTTGAAACCTTTATGCTCCACTCAAAAGACAAGCTGTGTGCCCAGTGTCTCTGTGGTTTTAAAACCTGGTTTTATGACCTGGTTTTGTGCCCCTTAGGAGTGGGTATAACCCATGCTCTATGATGAAAGTGTGTTGACATCTGTTGGCTTATAGTTTTGATTGGAATGGTAGAAACAGTTACATTGTAAACAGTTAACAACTGGAAATCACAAGTTTCGTTTAACTGTTTTGGAAATAAACCTAGGTGCACAACATAAATAATTTGAAAAGGAATATTATTATTTCCTTCTTGTAACATGAACAGCCAGTCAGTGTGATTACATAAAAGATCCTGTGACTTCCAAAAATGTTATGTTTTAGCTGGAACAATTTTCTTGTGTACAACCACATCCTTGCTCTATGCATAGAGCAAGGGTACATGTAGGCCTACAACAAACCCCTTTCTACAGGAAAAACATAAAAAGACTTACCCCCCAAAAAATATTATGTTTTAGTTGGAACCATTTTCATATATACAACAAACCCTTCCTACTGACAGGGAAAACATAAAAAGACTTTGTATGAAATCAAAGTATATGGTTCAGGAGTCAATGTAACAAATAATGTGATGATTTAATTGAAAACAAAAACATTAAAAAATAAAAAAAAATCCCAACCTCTACCTGTATTTTCTGGCCTGTTACGCCATCATAACAGGTTTTTTTTTAGGCCTCAGTATAAAAATGTACAGTATGGGTCATTCAACCGAGGCAGTTTATTGAACCAATTCACCTGACGTCATCATCACTATAATATTGGCTGCACCACTTTGGGAGTCAATGTCCCTGTGTGTTGTAACAGTGTAGTACAGTAGGCATTTTAGACGAAATGGCGATTACACTCGTGCAGTTGTGACTCCCAAAATAGTGAGCATGGCAGACAGTAACCACATGTGACCTTGGTGCAGGGTGTCAACACTCAATAGGCAACAGTACATTGTGGCGTGTCGTTGTCGAGCAGTTAAAAAACCGGACTCAAGCTGTGGTGTTTCGGATCAGTAGAGTGTGGGTTCGAGCCCAAGCCGTGACACTTGTGTCCTTTTAAGCAAGACACTTACATTATTGATTCGTTCTTCGGATGGGACGTAAAGCTGTAGGTCCCATGTGTTGTGTAATGCACGTAAAAGAACTCAGTTGCCCCGTTGTTTATGGCAGTGGCTGCTGAATACGCGGCAGCACTTTGTAAACCCTTATAAGGTGCTACAGGTACATAAAATTTGGTCTTACAATTTCAAAAAATCCAAAACCTGTCTTAGAATGTTTGTGTTTGTACAAGTGCCTTGAATACATGTACCTCATTGGTAGATATGTGAGCTATAATATAAGACTTATATGTTATTATTATCATTATTATTAGACACTGTGCTAGTTCATTATTCCTAGTCACTGGTGCACGCTAAACGTACTGAGTGTGCAGCATGGTTAATCGGCCGCTTCGCGCGCAGCTAGCTCCTCAGAAACTCGGTCTAAAAACTACACACCGTGTAGGATGGTTTGACTGAATGTACATATAGGATACCCTGGATTTATTTACAACTTATACGATTCTTTTCAATTTAATCTAAACGTAGTTATTTTTTGCCTCAAAGTCCAAGCATAACGTGATGAAAGACACGGACACAAGGCCTCATATGAAATAAAAACACAAAAACACGACTGAAAAAGATAGTGGTTTGTTTTTTATACAGGACATCGAACGTGAAGTGGTTCAAATGCTTATGGCCCTTCTTCGAAACCACAGCTTCAGCTCAGGCTCCGGTAGTAAGCTCCGGCCGGCTACGTGCATTAATATGCAATAGTTTTATATCTGTATTAGAAACATATTTATTAAAATACTGAGTTTGATCATAGTACTCACATGTGACAGAGGGGAAATTTAAAGTAATATCTATTTGAAGCCCTGTACCCAAAGCAACTTTAACATGCTTTCATTTGTGTGTTATTTTCATATCTTTGTAACTTTTTGGTGTGTTGTTTTAAATGACTAAGTTCATTGTTTCTCCTGGGGGTGGATTTCATAGAGAGTTAGGGCTAGTCTTATCTCAAGTTGGGACAAGTTACTCGTCCTAATTTTGAGACTGGCCATACGTTTTAATTTCTCCTGGGACTAGTCTTAAAAGGACTGGTCCTGACTCTTTGCGGGATCGACCCCTGGTATAATATAATTGTTAGTGTAGTTTCTGGTGGACACCTTTTTAAAGTATTGTAAGTTTTACTAATCTTTTTATAGTAGTGCTTTTCCATAACTTTTTAAATTTCGCGGTATGGCTGGTCCATTTTTGTAGTTTTTATTTTTAGAAATCGTTTATGCTCTTTGGTTTTTGTTTTACTCTGTTTGTTGCTATTTTAATGTGTACAGCGCCTTGGGGTCCAGTCCTGGATGTAAGGCGCTTTATAAGCGTTATTTATCATTATTAAGCAAACACTTCCAAAAATAACTGACGGAGACCAAGCCAAACCCATGGTTTCGAAAAAGGCCCATGATGGTTTGCCGAACACAATCATGCAACACTAAAGCCCGGCTCATACTTCCTGCGAATGCGAATGCGATGCGAATTTTGACGTCATAAATTCGCAACGAACACTTCGGAAGAGTTGCCCTGTGCTCAACTCTTGCGAAACATTCGCAGCGAAAACAGAGCTGTGACGTTAAATTCGCTTCGCACAAAGCATTCGCAGGAAGTACAAACCAGGCTTCACCATGCTAAATGCAACAAAATGCACTAGTTAGCAAAATGTGTGGTCATTTGTTGCACTTGGCAGTCAACTCAAATCCAACACCTGATGCATTTTGTTGCCTTTCGCAGCCACGTGATTTAACTTTGGTGTTGGATTTGTTGTATACATGTAGGATAAATTTAATTTGTTGGGGTGGATTCTGTTGATTTTGCAGGCAGGGTACATGGCTCCCATGTAAAGTCAAGTCACCAGACTACTTACATGTAGGTGCTTGCCATGTCTAAATGCAACAAAATGCACCCAAGTAGTCTTGTAACCATGGCTGCCCTAATACTAACCATTTCAATGTTCAATGCAACATTGTTGCATTTTGCTGCATTTAGCAGTAGGCCTGGGCGAATAGTGAAATTCACTACCTGACTAATCGCGCTTCAATTAGTTGCGACTTGGATACTAGTCGCGACTATTTTCAAACCAAAGGTTGTGGATCATGGCAGGTGCAAGATAATCAAATTCAGGCTGAAATGTGAAGTATGCATTGCAATGGACACCATTGCAGTAAGCAACTCTTTTGATGCAACAATATATCAGAGCAGACAATGACAATTAGGCCTGGGCGACTAGTGAAATTCACTACACGACTAGTCGCACTTCAATTCGTCGCAACTTTGACACTGTTCGCGACTATTTTATCAGTAGTCGTGGCGGCCCAGTTAAACGGGTAGTTGAAAAGCGGCAGTCACGACTAGACATAACAATCAATATGTAGTCGCAATGATCAACACTAGTCACACTAGTCCCCCAGGCCTATTTTAAAGCAGGGTGCTCATTTCAACTGTGTTGCAGTTTTGTTGCATTTAAACAGGGTGCATAGAGAGAACTCAATTGAATCTTTCCTGAGACTTACTTTAATATTCTTGTTCTTCTTCAAAAGATCAGAAACGTCGATCCGTAAAAATTTGGCCGGGAGAGGACAATTCTGTGCAACTATTGACTCCAAGGTCGTCTCAATCTTACTCTCATCCAACGGGATGGTCTTCAGGAGGGTCTCGAGCTGTACATGGAGATCTTTCACCGTCTCAAAGACCCCGTCATCGAGACTGGCATACTTGGACTCAATTGCGGGGGCCTTTGGCTCTGCTTGGTTCGGCACCAACACGGTCGGCCGCTGCAGAACTGGAGTTGTACTCGCGGTCTCCATACTAACGCATACTAAATAGCTGAAGAAAAGAGAGAAATGATATAGTTGTAAAAAATCAGCAAACTGTTTTTAAGAATGTTAGAACAAAATTTAAGCTTTCAAAATCATTTAAAAAGTTTTTTTACGTGGCGTGTCGTGGCCGAGCAGATAAGAGCACCGGACTCAAGCTCTGGTGTTTCTTTTCAGCAGAGTGTGGGTTCGAATCCCAGTCGTGACACTTGTGTCCTTAAGCAAGACACTCAACCATTATTGCTTCGTCCTTCAGATGGCATGTAAAGCCGTAGGTCCCTTGTGTTGTGTAATGCACGTAAAAGAATCCAGTGCACTTATCGAAAAGAAAAGGGGTTCGGCAGACATGCTGCCAAACATCCCAAAATGTTGGCCCAGAATGTCCCCCAGTTTTGAAAAAACCTGGGGAGAACCCTGACACTGTTGGAAAAAAATACTCCTGTGCAACCAGTATTCCTTTTGCATGCACTGCAGTTGGTTGCCTCCAAGTTGCATATAAATGATAAGAGTTGCCTTGCATGACAAAGGGTCTAAGGTTTCAATTCAATTTACAATCAAAACGAAAACAGATCCTGGTTTAACTCTCATGGCGGTAATGAATGTGAAAGCTTTTTTAACAACAATAATGTAGAGCTACATGTACATAACAACATACTTGAGTAAGGAAGGATTGTATTATTTTACAAGATAATCACCAATTTGTATTGTTAACTCGTTGACTGCCACCTACGAGTATATTCGTAGTAACAGGTGTAACGGATTCTGCCACTACGAGTATACTCGTAGAGAATGAAATGCTTTTGTATAGGTTGTATACACTGGCATCACTGAGAGCGCAACGAATACGCTTCTGGCAGTGGTGAGCACACATCGTTAGAATTTGTATGCTACAACATGTAGACACAAAAAAAAAAAACTATTTGGTATGCACGCATGCGCACCACACTTGGATGCTTGGCAAATGGGAATGCCCCTACGAATTTATGAACAGCAGTCAACGTGTTAAACACTCCAGCAGAATCTGCTGACAAGGAAAGCCATCAGAAGTTGGTAGATAATAGCCTTATGAAAAAATTCAATTGTATTATATCTGACAGCACACATCCTCTACACTCATTGATTGTAACCAATAGATCAGGAAGGATTTGACCACTAGGCCTTTAAAACAAACAGGTTTAGAAACTCCTTCCTACCAAGTGCCATCATATTTGGTGTAAATTTCAACAAGAGCTCAGGGCTTGAAGCTCAAAATTTTTACCCGACCAGACTAAATTTTACAAGACCAAAATCTTAACAAGTAAGAACTTTCTGCACAGTCTTACATGTAAACTGTCTTCATTTGAACAAGCACTAAAATAGAGAAGATTTCTCTCATTTGTCGTATAGGTATTGCTTATACTTTGATATATTCAACAGAATTGAAAGATAATCACCAGACTCAACTCAAAGTCAACATTTTGATTATCATTTCTTTCTGTTAAAGATATTACACAGTGGGGTATTATTATTCAATTGAAAACCACAAGAACACCGGGGCTTGTCCAGTCTTGAGGTTACTGGCCCGGCGCTAAAATCAGTGGCCTCTGGCCTTTGGTCCAGTGTTAAATTCGACTACAGTACCTGTAATTTTAACAGTAGCTTTATCAGATAACCTTTTTCTTAACCTATTGACTCATCTTTTTTTATGACTCTCTCTTTTACATTGTGTAAATAATTGTCAAATTGTGTAGCTTTTTATTTAAATGTTTTAAATGCTGTAAAAATGGATTTAACAAATTTAATGTGTTTTCACATAATGAATAAATAAATTGAATTGAATTGAATTGACACTCATTCAAATTAGAACATTATTAATGATATCATTATCTACCAATGTACAAGTATCTCTATGTAGAATAGTGTGAGCAAAAAAACATTTTTTCTTCACGCACTTTTAGGGGGAAAAGGGTGTATTGAAATAGTGTACGGTTTGTACATGTAGGCTTGTGAAAATGTTGATAACTGTGAACGACCTCTTTATTCAATTGGTTTACTCATGATGATATTGATATTTCTGTCAGCTTCAGTACCTGCTCATGCATAATATAGGCTTGCGACCCAACAATGCAATGTCAGACAGAGTGGTTATCAAACCACTTGTGGATCGGAGTCCAAAGGTGAAACAAGTCATTGTTATGTCTGTGCCTCATTGCAGTTCATAAACATTCCCAAATGTATCACAAGTACATATATGCAACAAAGCCGGAAGCACATAATCGGCCCGGGGCATGATGTATTTTATGAGCGCCCAAAGGAAAAACAAAAACAAAAAATAATAAGAAGAATGAATCCCCAAAAAGTAGGCCTTGAATGGTCTCTTGTAATTTGCTTAAAGGGTCTGTATACGTTTGGTAATTACTCATAAAATCAAAGGCATTAAAAACTTGTGGTTATGGAAAAAGATTTCAGTTTTTATCAAAACAAAATTGAATCTGTGAAGCGTTTCTGCAAGAAATGTTTCTCAGATTGTGTATTCCAATTGCAGATTATTCTTCCTTTTGAAATGAAATTTTCTCATGTTAGTTTAATTAGGAATTAACAGTGTGATAACCGGGTCTTCACTGCGTGGTAATGACCGGGTTGGTGGCTGGCCGCTGTTAATGGAACGAGCCGACCAAGGTCATTACCACGCAGTGAAGACCGGGTTATCACACTGTTAATCCCATTAATAAATACCTTATAACGAAAAAACAGTAAAAATCGTCAGAATTTGTGATTTTTCTTTCGCCATTATTTTTAGAAATGTACTACTTATGTTTAAGGGCCATTCCTCTGGCTGCCACCTTTTGAAAGGAAATTTTTACAGGTTAGTTTTATGGTTTTATATCTACAACTATAAGATTGAAATTTGTTCCAATTACCAAACGTATACAATCCCTTTAAGGCAGGAAATGCCACCAAATAGTTTTGCGATACTTGTCCTGAATACTATCAAGTTGCCATGCATGACAAGAAATAGTACAACAAGAAAATGTACTACAGTACAAAGAGGATGTTTGCTGACTTTCACTGCTAGAATCCTCACTTCTGATTGATCAAATGCTTGAACAAAACTACTCCTACCTGTAGATACCTTTCCAATTATCGTCGCCGTTTTTTATGAAGCAACGATTTAACCCCGCAGCCAAAAATACATGTTTTTAGAAAATCACATTTTAAGTTGAACTATTTTTAAAATATTGTTTAGGACACTACTTACTTACTATTTTTTTCTTTCAAAGTTTACTATCAAAAGAAAGCTGAATTCTTTAGTCACCCTGAACTGTCATTATTTTTTCAATTCTGCGACTTTTTTGATGACACCCCTTTCACAGAATCGTTGGTCTGCACATTCGGGTTCAAGCGTTGAGTGTGCTTTGTTGACAGCAAACCAGCCACGAGTGTTGAGTAAGAAATTTTTCTTTTTTAGGTTTTTGCATGTAAATTGGCAAAAGTGATGCGTTAGCATTGTGAATGTACAGTGTGTTGAGAAAGTTTTAGGTGAGTAGTACAAAGGAAACTGAAGTTAGTGCTGTCTGAAGACCAGAACATGTTGAACTATCAATTACCATTTTGAGAACGTACAGCGTTACAGCGTTATAGCGTTACAGCGTTACAACGCACAGCGTTACAACGCACAGCGTTACGGAGGCCCAAAATGGTTCTAGAAGTACTAACTCAACTGGGAATCTTAACTGCTCAGCAAAGTGTGACATCACAATACAACTCACTATGGGGGATGGTAATACCAATAGCAACAACTCATCGACTTAAGATGAATCTTAAGCCAAGGCCATGTCACACCTTGCAATTTACACTTTTACAAACACTAACAGGCAACCAGTTAGTTCCAGGCAATCTCAACTCAAATAAGAAAATTCATTAACATTTCAGTTTTATTTCCTTTGTTTGGGATAGCGAGTTACAGCTAAAAGAATGTATCTAGTGTAGCCCAGGTTGGACTCCTCCGTTGCATACAACGCGACGGAGTCCAGGGTATAAAGGTCCTCAGGCATTGCAACAAAATTTATAACCATTTTTTTATCATATTTTTACCTTTTTGAGGAAGCTGAAACGTGACTAACATGTTCCTTGTGTCCTGAACCTTACGACTGCTTTATTCAGAAATTGCCAATTTTTCCCTTAGATGACATTATTGTGAAAATAAAATGGAAATTGACGCATTCGTTGCGACAACCTCAACTGACATGGAACCAAGTCCTCAAAAGAGGGCGCTGTCTAACCCGTAACACTGAACGCTTTTTCTTCCGGGCGGCAACACGACGGAGTCACAGCGCCAGTGCACGACTTGGACTTATTTTCGGAAATAATGTCATTCATGGATGTATTTGATAGGTTTTGAACTCAGCAAAAGTGTAATTAAAGGCACCAAGAATAAGTGAATGGAGTTTCAGCTTCTCAAATTAGGTACAAATATTTTAAAATGTTACTCAAAATTTTGTTCGCATTGTAAAGGATCTTTATACCCAGGACGTCAGTGCAGTGGCACTGACTGACGTCCTAACCAGGGCTAGTATCTAGTGCTGCCAGAGTGTTCCTTGTGCATACAGTGCAGTTCTCTTTCTATTCTACTTCTTACTCGGCAGGATCAAATGCCAAGGAACAATTATTATAAATTTATAGTTTCTTGCTCGACCACAAAGACACAAGTCGACCGAGATTCAAATTCAAACCCACGTTCCCCATGCCATTGGGATGACTCAGCCACCACAACTTGAATTCGGGGCATGCGCTAGACCGCTCGGCCACGGCACACAGTTGGTTGCCTCCAAGTTGCCTTCAAAAAATTGCCATAATTGTTATACCGTACTTATTTATGTGACACTGACGTGGTTGTGAAACTGAAATTTTGGTGAAATGGTGAAATCGAGCCTGGCTCTGCTGGCTGGGACATCACATGACATGGATACGTAAAATTAAAAATAAACAAATATATTCCCCAAATTTACCTACAGTGACAATACAAACATTCAAAATAACCTCATGCTAAATTTTTAACAGTAACACGTGGTGCAACAGCAGTATTATCTATACAATGAAAATAAAACTTCCAAGTAAACAACTAAAATGGACAAAACATCCTTACACTTTTACAGACTGCAAGCACAACGTTCGAGTTCTCTGGAAACGCAATTTTGCAGGAAATATGGGACGATACCAGATGTCTTCCACCGAGACGCGTCGCGGTAAACGTAATAAGGCAAAACGGGCACCAGATTTGGGTACCTGACTAATGTTTATTTTAAGAACGGGGAATTCCAATATTTTGCAATACGCACGTTAGACGTATTTCAAGTCAGGATTGTAGTTCTATTTATCTGCGTGATTTTTTGTATTACGGGTATTGAATCTCCAGCCCCAACATCTAAAATCACGACTCAAGCTCCAGCCTTCTTGACTCTTAATTTAATGTGATTGAATGTTAGAAGTTGTTTCAAACGCCACAATGGTTTTATTTTATGCAACGGTAAAAAGGTAAACCACAGACTTTGAACTAAGTCTATTAATTACGGGCGTGAGCCGTTCACAATGGGCAGCCAAAAGGGCCGGAAATCAGAAACAATCCATCATTTACATCAATTATTTATTCATCAGCGCTATTGCACTTGCACTGGGATAAAAACTGTTGCGAGTATGGTTAGGGTCAGCTCTAATTGTTCTATAATGTTTACCTGTTCTCATCAATTCAAATAAATCATTCTCAGGGTGGAATTCATCTGAAAAAATTGACAGAGGCCTACAAAATAAAAGGAAAAAACAGATTTGTCAAAAGACAAAACACCAGAACGAATAAAAAGGATCAACTGATAGACACATGTTCTTTGGCTGCTGTTTGTCCTTTGAAGGATTCTTAATGTATATGATGGATTGGTTTTTAATGTTGGCCCTTTTGGCTGCCAATAGTATGTTCGCACAGTACCCGTGGTAGGAGATTCTGTCCCCCCGGAGATTCTGTTCCCCGGCAAACTGTGCACAAACTTCTTTTGATAGCGCCCTCTTTTGAATCCTCCTCCTCCAGTCCATGTTAATTTCCCGTGGGGACAGAATCTCCGGGAGACAGATTTCCCTGGGACACCCGCATCCACATTCAGCTGATGAAATAAAAAGGAACTGGGTAATCCCATTGTTTATAAAATGTTTTCCGTGTGTTTCAGGCTCGTACTCTCGGTTTTTGTTAAACTTTATTTATTCAGGGCTGTTTTTATTATTTTTTGAAGGAATATTATAGATCACCACTGATATTTTCCCTGTGCATTTTTTTGTTTGTTGTTGTTGTTTTTTCCGTGAGGTCTATTTTGTTCACCATGTATTTTTCTTAAAGGCACTGTACACGTTTGGTAATTACTCAAAATATATATTAGCATAAAAACTGACTTGGTAACGAGCAACAAAGAGCTGTTGATAGTATAAAACATTGTGAGAAACGACTCCATCTGAAGTAACGTAGTTTTTGAGAAAGAGGTAATTTCTCACTAAAATAATAAAAACTTCTTACAAGAAGTTTTTATTCCTATCTGAAAGCACACAAATTTGTACAACAAGGGTGTTTTTTCTTTTATCATTTTCTTGCAACTTCGATGACCATTGAGCCCAAATTTTCACAGGTTTGTTATTTTATGCATTATGTTGGGATACACCAAGCATTACGAAATTGAATGAATCTTGCGGCCTAGTGAAATTAAATGATCTTATTTGACCAGTTAATGGTAAACTGGTGAAATTGAACTACTCCTTTCGACTGTTAAATGGTGATTCAACGGAGAATTCATTTTGAAACGAAATTGAATGAGCCGGTGTTAAAATGAATGGATTTTGTGAAATTGGCCGGGAAAACCTTACGACAAATTATAACTAAAATATTATGACGTAACGAAATAAGTTCAGAAGGGTTCTCCCACTGTGAATGTATAGGTTTAGGCCTACTTGAAGTCCATATACTCGGCTTATTCTTGTTGTCAGGACGGTTGGTGAAGTGGTATCTTTTCGCCTTCCACCTCTGGGACCCGGTTCAAATCCCACCAAGGCACTATTACGTGGATTGGGTTTTCAGTCCCTACCTGACTGCGTGGGTTTTCCCTGGAATAATTCTTTGGGTTTCCTCCCACATCTGAAACTTCCTTATTTGTCTTCTCTCCTTGGGGTTCTTGGCTAAAACAGTGGTTAAGTTTGCTTTTTGACTGTCCTTGGCTTCACAACCAGAATTAATAAATGAAAATGAAAATGAAATGAAATTTGAACTCGCACTCCGCAGTCACACTTTTCAGAAAAGAAAATGCAACAGTAAAGTCACCTTTAATGGCTCCGTAATCGTAATGGAATAATTGCAAAAATGATAATGTAACAAGCTTCAATGGTGCCTCCATTTTCTGTTGCTACGGCCATTATAATTATACACGTAGCCTTATGTCAATTTTTAATAAAGCGATCAATGCTCCGCGCGATGCAGACGATCTAGAATCCTTTCACGATGAGCATTCATGCGTAGTGTGACCCGTTTTATTTTCTGAGCTGTAATACGTGATCAGCGATATACTCTTCGAAATTGTATAGAAATAAATTAAAACCCGATTATAACCCGTCTATAGATGCGTTTACAATGTTGACATAGAGTGACATCTGTGGTACATGCAGTCATTGGTAAGTAACAATTGAATTAATGTTGCAGTGTGTTGTAAGCAGTGTATGTACAACACTTCCTTTATAAAAAAAAACCCACACCATTCGTTTATTGTCATAAATATTATTCACAAGGACGCATTGTTTTTCAAGCTTTTAACTGTTCTTATTGGAATGGTGAATCTTTAGTAATCATCAGATTTGATGTCAATATTCTCAACAGTTAAGATGGGTGCGCCTTGAACACCCAGCAGGGTGGATATGTGCGCATTACAAGTCCTATTATTATTATTATTATTATATGTTCGCGGGTTGCCCACGCAAAATAAGCCATTTTGAGATATGGTGGACGCAATACTATGACACTACTGGTTTGGGTAGGCCTATATTTTGTTTGTATCCAAAGCAAACAGTGCACTTCTAATGTGTGCACCATATCTCAACGAGGCTAATGGTATGTTCCTTAAAATAACGAAAAATATTCAAAGGGATCAATATTCTGTGAATAAAGAAAGCGATATCATCATTTAGAAGGTGATTGCGTAAGCTGTCAGGACCGCGTGGATTCTTCAAGCGGGGTGGGTGACACGGGGTAATATTGTGACCCTAGCTGTTAATATCCGGCTTTGCCAAGATATTGAGACGACGTTTCCTTTCTGTGTGCATGGTAACCAGGCGGTCCGTTTGCAACCTCGTCTTCAATTTTTTTATTATTACACTTTCTGGATGATTTCAATGGCAACAACAATATCCCACGAATTTCACGTCTGAAGCAATACTAGTTTTATAATTACACTAGTTAGCACAATGGTTTACAGTTTCGAAGTCACGAAAAGACACTCTTCAATTTACGCCTCTTTCTTCGTTGAAGTAGCCTATAATACCACAAGTACGGTACCCCAAACGAGCCGTCTGGCTTTTAAGTTTTCACGAGACAGTTTGCACCTCAGTGTATAAGTTCTTTGGGTTTTGAAAAAGTGCCACTTTCGATGACACAGTTTTTGTTTGTATACACCACGAGGCACAAGACAGATCGTTTGTTCAGTTTTGACGGAGAGACAATCTTTATTATAATTAATCAAGGGTTCTATGATAACAAATAACAACAAACTTGCTTGGTTTATAGTGTATCCATTTTTCTTAGTAAATAATGTCAAAGATCAGGTGACCTATAGCAGTTTCCAAAACAATGAGTTCAAAACAACAGTTAAACTTCAAAATGCGAAAGTCTGGCCGCAATGTGTGTCTCTTCGCAGATTATTAGCACTAAGGTATGAAATGGTGACGTTTTGCGGTATATATAAAAAAAACACTTGGCTATTCGGCCTATGCGTGGTTGTGAAAATTACAAAACTCAGTTAGTTCTTCTTTCTCATGTGCAAAGTTAACAACATAATGTTCTATCAGTTTATGATATTAACGCAAACAGAGACTTTCATGTACAAATATCAACTTATAAAAGCCTCAGTCATAATTAAAGTTAATCTGCCATTATTCGTTGCACCGAAGTTGTGCAAATCACTATTAGTAGTAGTAGTAGTAGTAGTAGTAGTAGTAAAGAGAGATTTATAAAGCCCAAACAGTAACTTAGATCGGTTCCGCCTCAAGGCGCTGAATATACAAGCAAAATGGATTAAACAAAATAAATTAAAAACAACGATAATTAAACAATATTTTACACAAAATTACGTCTGGACCAGCCAAAAACACAGTAAGCTAAACAAGACGAACTGGTTAAAAATAGTTGTAGAAAATGAATAATAGATACAAACCTTTCAATAAGTTGCAATGTTACCAAAATACAGTTTGAAAAGACGAGTCTTAAGGCGAGACTTGAACTTGAACAACTTGATGGTCGACGACTCCCTGATGATCGGTATATTGATATATTACTTTGGGGTAGGGGTGCGGGGTGTCCTGTGACGTGGAGTTCCTGTAACTTGTTTTCTTCGTGGGTTATACGTTACAAGTCTTCTTGACTTTTTTGTATTTCCTTCACAACTTGTAAAAATGAACCGTGTTTAAGACGGGCTAGGTATTTTTGGTCAAATCTCAGACACAGACAAAGCACCCGAGGTCTTCTCGGCTGCCCACAGATCTGTTGTCAATATTAAGGCAATTCGTTTACTCTACACAAGGGTATAATTAATTCATTGAGCCCTCGCATAGAAACCGAGACAGCCGTACGATTTAACGGCTTCGGAAGTGGCTATTTGACCAAAGTCGCTGAAAAGTCCACTTATTTACAAATTCGTTCAATTTCGACGTGACATGGCCCAAGGTCGTCTCAAAATCGGCGGCTACGGCTACGACTACGACTGTTGCTAAGGGCGTTGCTAAGGACATCCTGATATACTTCAACCATTCTCTATGGCGACGCAGCGATCCAGCCGTAGCCGTAGCCGTGAGCCGTAGCTGGCCATGGCCTGAGTCTAGCGCCATGGCCACAGTGACGTCATTTTATCAGCACCCACCCAAAGAGATGTCCTGTTTGGTAGTGTTATTTCCTTTTGTATGCAGCAGCAGCACACACACAGTCAATAATAAAATTAACATATTACTGGGAACGGTTCAAAGGGCGCTGTAGCCAACCATTGTGTTTTCTCGTAGGCTAACCATGGAGGAAACCATGAAATGAAGTTAATCAAGCGTCAGGGATAAACCATGTGATAAACCAAAAGTAACCTCATATAATATACTGATAAACCCAACTTGACCGGACTTCCAACATAATTAACAGCTTTGGGCTTGTCCGTCTGATCATATTAAAACTAGTGGCAGGTGGGATCCCGGATCTGATGTGTGTACATTGTAGGTGACTGTGTAACATGTGTGCGGTTTGTACCTCCATGGGTACACGAGATTATAAGGTAGGCCTCTTACGATGTATTATTCTATGCATACAATTGATGTTCCGCGATGTTTTTGGAGCCAAACACAGCAGGGAACGTGCATACTTCTATGTTCATTCCCTGAAACCCTTACAGTTGTGTATTCTTACGAGTTTACACCATGTTTATCTAGTGGTGTTGGGTCTGAAAAGAGACGGTTGGTGGTGTGACCGCAGTTTATTCCCAACTTTCAGACTTGTGTGCTGTAGTCGTTGAAGGAGATTTCTTTACGCTTTCATGTAACCGAAATTGCGGGGTGTGTCTCGTTGGGATGGAGTATGCATGTGTAAAGGCACGATTGTACTACAGACTATAAAAAAAAAATAAAATAAATTATATTATTTGGATTGTCTGTCTCTCTTCCTATCAACTTGATATGATGAAAAAGGGGGCACATCAAAACTTGTCCAGCTTTTACTTATATAACTTGGATTTGGGGAAATTATGACACAAATGTCAACTTTCCCATGCCTGTGTAGTATCTTGCCTGCCAGACAAAAAACAGACCGATGATTTTAGTTGGAATTCCCGAGCTCCAGCAGCCGGTAAATGAAGAAATTTAGGTCAGAACAGAAGCAGCAATGACAAGATCACTCGAGACCAGTCGCTAAACCCGTGGTGCACACGGTAAGCCTATTATGTGAGGAACTCCCCAGGGAGCTGAGATGGTTTAAGGAATGATTTAAGGCCCAGTGACCAGGGGTAATAATGTATGTAAAGCGCATTGAGAGTTCTCCCAGAACTGAAATGCGCTCTATAAGAACGTCATATTATTATTATTATTATTAACTCCTTTCCGAAACTACGACATCATTTAAAGGCACTGAACACGTTTGTTAATTGTCAAAGACCAGTGTTCTCACTTGGTGTATCCCAACATATGCATATATGCTGTGAAAATTTGGGCGCAATTGGTCATCGAAGTTGCAAGAAAATTATGAAAGAAAAAACACCCTTGTTGTACAAATTTGTGTGCTTTCAGATAGGAATAAAAACTTCTTGCAAGAAGTTTTTATTGTTTTAGTGAGAAATTGCATCTTTCTCAAAAACTACGTTACTTCAGACTCTGAAGGAAACGACTCCCTCTGAAGTTCAGAGGGAGTCGTTTCCTACAATGTTTTAAACAGCTCTCCGTTGCTTGTTGCCAAGTAAGTTTTTATGCTAATATTTGTTTTGAGTCGATCATTACCAAACGTGTACGATACCTTTAAACTACGCGTGTATTTAAATAGAAACAAAGATTTAAACAGTGAGTTATACCATTGTATAGCCTACCTTCATGGTTATACTACATAAAATATAAAAGCTTATAAAATGCAACATTAAATTATTATGGTAATTAGTACAGAGTGCGTTGCCGTAACACGTTGCACGTCTTAGCTTTTGAAAAAAATTATCTGCATTTGGTATAAACATTTTGAGGAGTTGCATCTTTCACTCCACATTGTCTGATAAAAGTATAATATTGTGAGGAGTTTCATGTAAATTTGTTGTGAAAGTGAATCAACGGAATTCTGCCTTGTGGTTTTATTTCCTTTTCTTCTATGTTTCCGTTTCTGTTGAAAACAATAAACTCATTCTCTGAAAATCTCAAGCAATAAACCATGGAAAATTGAAAAGAAATAATAAAAGTATGCCCTTTTAAAAAAATGGGGAAAAACAAAATTGTGGTTGCGGTTTGGTTTAGAGTTAAGGTTTTTGTTGTCTTCATATTTTTTGTTGCCTCTAGGCTGCTTTAATTTGAATGTTTTTACAATAAACCATATATATATATATATATATATAGTCCATACCATTTATCGGCTGTACGAGTATATTTTTCTAAAGGTTTTATTGTATAGAAGATCAAAGATCGGATCCCGAACACACTTTTCACAAAGGGCGTTTCGTACAAACCACGGTATCCAAGCGCTCTATGATCAAAACTTTTATAGGTGGAAATCGTCAATGCGTTTTTCAGTGAAAACGTGTAACATAACATAACATAACTATTAAAATTTATAAGGCGCTATTCCATCAAGATCATAGCGCACTAGAAAGAAATTAACAAGGAAAAAGGTGAGTCTTAAGGACTTTACAAAAAGCAGATAGAGTATTAGATTCCCTAATGACAGTAGGGAGATTGTTCTAAATCATTGGCCCAGCTACACTGAAAGCTTTTTGTAGCGGATTACACATCAGCCATTGGACTTTGGCTTTCATTTTGGGAGTGGTTCATTGGTCAATATCTTTCTCATTTGTGTCGACACCGTAGAGCTAGATTAAAGGCACTGTACACGTTTGGTAATTACTCAAAATATATATTAGCATAACAACTGACTTGGTAACGTGCAACAGAGAGATGTTGATAGTATAAAACATTGTGAGAAACGACTCCCTCTGAAGTAACGTAGTTTTTGAGAAAGAGGTAATTTCTCACCAAAAAAATAAAAGACTTCTTGCAAGAAGCCTTTTATTCCTATCTAAGCACACAAATTTGTACAACAAGGGTGTTTTTTCTTTCATCAATTTCTTCGATGACCAATTGAGCCCAAATTTTCACAGGCTTGTTATTTTATGCATATGTTGGGATGGGTAACCGTTGGGATACACCAAGTGTGTCCAGTGCATAGTCACTTGTGTGACTGCACGGTGTATAATAAGTGGTATTGTCGTAGCGTGCGCGTTAATTCTTACACACACGACGCGTGTGTGGCGCTTCGATTTTTGAAGAATACCGAGTAAAGTTTAGTGCGGCGTGGAAAAAGTTAACATGCCATAGTCCCACAACGTACAGTATCATTATCAATGTGTTGTTTCCTTTCCTTTCTTTTTTCTCCCTCTCTAAATGTATCCTTAGGCCTATATTAAAATTGTCAACCTACCAAGATGCCACCAAACTCTGACGAGCCGGACGAAAGTGAACAAGACCGACGACTGGGCGAGTTAAATCTTCGCTCACAGGGGGAGCACGATGAAGAAGGATTCCTTAACGATAAATACAAGTACGTACACAAATTGAACCATTTATCTACGAATTTAGGGGCTGGGAGAGATAAGAAAAAGTATGAGCTAAGCTAGACCCAGTAACTGGGGCGCTGTACTCCTTTTTCGAAATTTTGACATTATACTCCTTTTTCGAGTGTCACAATTTCGAAAGAGGAGTACAAAATTATTAATATCAAAATATCATATCATAATATCATAATATTATTATTATTATTATTAAAATTGTTGTATCGGCGCCCCAGTTACTGGGTCTAGAGCTAAGCTGCATTTTTGGAGGTTTTATATTGCGTTATGACATAATTTTTGAATTTCTTTTTGATCACCTTTTTCTCAAGAACTTTTCAATTCAAAGGTTTTAATGATATTTTGTCTCCATTCAAAGTAAGGGGTTTGAAGGGGAGAGTGTGGAAACTTGTGTGAGCTTCTATTATTCCATGTGAACAGCAGTTAGATGCAAATAAAGGCATTTTAACCCGCTAATAATGCAGGGCTCGAAATTTACACTGGACCGAGGCCAGTAGTTACAGTGTTGGGCCAATAAACTTCAGACCGAACAAGTCCAGCGATCTTGTGTATTGTAATTGAATAATAATGAATATTACCTCATACTTATGTAATATCTCAAACAAAATACTAATTGTGTTCAAATGTTGACTTTGAGTCTGATAAAACACCTTTCAATTCTGTGGAGTAATGAAGATAGAGACAATTGAGATAATTATTCTCTTGTTCAAATAATGCATGTTAAACTGTGTCAGGAAGTTTTTCTCATTTTGATTCTGGGATCGATTTCTCAAAGCACTAAGATTCATCTTAAAGGTATCGTACACGTTTGGTAATGACTCAAAATATCTATTAGCATAAAAACTTACTTGGTAACGAGCAACGGAGAGCTGTTGATAGTATAAAACATTGTGAGAAACAACTCCCTCTGAAGTTTTTGAGAAAGAGGTAATTTCTCACTAAAATAATAAAAACTTCTTGCAAGAAGTTTTTATTCCTATCTGAAAGCACACAAATTTGTACAAGGGTGTTTTTTTCTTTCATCATTTTCTTGCAACTTTGATGACCAATTGAGCCCAAATTTTCACAGGCTTGTTATTTTATGCATATATTGGGACACACCAAGTGAGAACACTGGTCTTTGACAATTTCCAAACGTGTACGATGCCTGTAAGATGAGTTGTCAATATCCCTATAGTGATTTGTATTGTAACATCACACTTTGCTTAGCAATTAAGATTGATTTGCAGTCTTGGCTCTTTGTGAAATCCAGCCCTGGTCTTGTAAAAACAATTCTGGTCCAGGAAACCATTTTGAGCAACAACCCTGTGGTCTCGTGAATCCCCCCCCCCAATATGAGCCCTGTAATGTCTTACTTTTTTGCATTGAGGACAATGCTTAGATCAACCAAACAAGACTGAAAATGTCAGATGCACATTTTGAAAAGCTTTTGAATTGGGTGTACAAAAATGGGATATAAAATGTCCCAAAAATATTATGCGGTGGAGCCATTTCTGGTACAACCCCCGAAGTACTACGTGTACAAATTTAATTGATTGATGAGCGATTTCCTAATGGGGCCAGTCTATAATCACTCACAGCCTTGCTTTCACACCCTTTTGCAGTTTTCTACGTTACCTCCGAGGATACGACTGGGATGTGAACATTGCTCACCAGAAACTCCAGGCAACCCTACAATGGAGACGCAAGATCCGGCCATGGGAAACCAGCTGTAAATATTGCGAGAACAAGCCTGGGTTCCACTCATGGGTAGGTTTAGCCTTCACTCAAGGCACACTCACTGTTCTTGTGGCTCCATATCGAAGAATACATTAAAAAAAACTGTTACCTTTGATTTGAGAATCAAATTTTTACGATGAATATATGTGTGTTTGCAGCGACAAGTGGGCATCGACAAGCTAGGCCGGCCGGTGGTGTACTCCTCTTTCGTTCAGGCGACCGGATCCTTCACGGCAGAGGATAATGTACAACACACCTTATACCTCATGGAGAACGCCAAACGCTGTATGAGACCAGAGGAATACCAATGGGTCTGGGTACTAGACTGCTCTGGTAAGTTATTATTATATGATTATATATTTCTGGCAATGAAACCAAGGGATGCCTCATAAGTGAATTTAATCACTGTTGCTCGCAAGCCTGAGGAAACCTGTATACAAGGGTGCTTGCTATGTGAACCAAAAACAACGGGGTTAAACCCCAACAGTTCCCTACTCTTCCACGACAAGTGCTCTGGATTCTTTTTATCCGCACTACCAATCCTAGTACACCGTCAGAAACACCAAAACTTGAGTCCAGTACGCTTGACCGCTCGACCACGATACGCCATAAAAAGAGATGGCGCCACGCACGCTAAAATGCCATAAGTGATCACATTGGTGATGGCGATGGGTGTGTAGATATGCGGTACAAGCATCGAGGATTCACTATTTAGAATAGAAGTTTTTATAGTTTGGCAGTGCAGTACTGAAACCACCAAAACAAGGGGAAGGAAGTTGGAGGATTTTGTTTGGTTCAAGTGTTGTTGGGCACACCGTTTCAAGAAGCTGTTTACACTGGTACGCCAAATTCAATCAGAAAAATGCCATTTTTTAGCTTGACCTCGAATCAAATCTACAGGTATATTTATATATTTTTATGGTGGCTGAACCATTGCTTGTAAGGATTTATATTATAGTATGGTTTTTGTACAACTTCTTGGTGTCAGCCTTTCTCCTTTTGTTTTAAATTATTTTAATGTGGTCATTGGTTGTGGCTGGAACATAACTTGTTTACCTTCATTATTTAGTTACTGTTTGCATTGTTTTAATGTTTTGCATACGTGTATATCTTCTGTACCATTTTAATGTTTTTATATTATTGTAACATTCTAGCAATTTGGCCTGTGGAATGTAAATAAACCAATACCAATGACATCAAATCAAATCTTTTGTTTCAGGGTTGACGATGGCAGCGTGTAACCCGATCCTTGCCAGAGCCGTAAACCACGTCGTTGCAGAACACTACCCGGAGAGAATGGGGCTGGTCATCGTCATCAATCACGGCATTGTCTTTGAAGGGATATGGCGTGGAATGCGCCTCTTCATTAATCCACGAACGGCCAGCAAACTGTGCCTGTGCCGAGGTGATAAAGTTACGACGACATTTCAGGAGCTTTTCCCGGATGATCTACGGGTGTGGCTCCTGAAGGAAATGGAGTTGAACGGTCAGCGTACGGTCTCACCAGCACAGCTGCAATTCTGGAGGAAGCCTGCAGACAGTGGCGCCCACGACCCACGGGGGTGCCCCTCCTATGTTTGTCAGTACATTGAGAAATACTATAAGGAGATTATACTACCACAGGCAAATGAAACTGTTGAGCAGCCGGAGGTGTATACCTTGCATCAACCACATTCTAACATAATACAGGCATTAAAAGAGGAGGCGATGCTACAAGTGCAAAATAATTGAGACTTTTAGAGCGCAAATTTGGTCAACCTCTAGTGTGATGAGTTGGACGGAAGAGTTGGAAGACAAGTGAAGTTGTTGAAAGAGAAGAACTGAGACACCCTGTGAAGATGACAAAGAATCAAGGTCCGATTAAGGGCCCCTATTAAAGCAAGTTTTCTACACCTAAAGCCTAATGAACTGGGAAAATAATGTTGTAAAGCACCTTGATCTAGCTACCAGAAAATGTACGCTTTATAAGAACTGCGTACTATTATTAGTAGGTCGTTTCTGAATTTGCGGCTATGGCTACGGCTGTTGCTAAGGGTGTTGCTATGGCACTCCTATGCTTCAACGCATGTTTTAGGGTGGCATGGCTGGTTTAATTTTTGGCTAAGGCCATAATTATTGTGACTAGAGTTGGTACTCTCCTGTATCAAGAGGTTTTTCTGCAGGCCCTGCGGTTTTCCTCTCTCCGGAAAAATTTAACACTTTCGATCTGTTTCACTATCGTTCAACAATATACATGAAATAAAAACCTGTGAAAATTTGAGCTTTTGAGAGAATCAGGAGAAAATAGTGAAAAACAACGCACAATTTTCAGCATTGTCCTTGATTTTGGTTGCAACAACCAAAATCATTTTTTTTTTTTTAGTTTTCAGGTATGGTTTTCTTGAATACGACTTATTTCAGAGGGAAATAATTCACAGACAAAAATGGTTCTAGTATGAGCTTTATAATCAGTGAGCTTTCCGACTAAAATTAAACAATGGTGTTATTTATACTTACCAATCTGGTATAATACCTTTCACTTTAATAGGTAACTTCTGTACATGTTTGCCTTTTGTCAGACAATTCACATATGACTTACAGTTCATGAAGGAACTTATGCATCTGAAAAGGTTTAAAATGCAACAAGAAGAAAATAACATAAAATAAAAGGC
Source organism: Plazaster borealis (assembly GCA_021014325.1). Classification (NCBI taxonomy): domain Eukaryota; kingdom Metazoa; phylum Echinodermata; class Asteroidea; order Forcipulatida; family Labidiasteridae; genus Plazaster; species Plazaster borealis. The sequence continues at coordinate 20,247,178 of CM037460.1, forward strand.
CAAAGCTCAAATAACAAAAGATGAATACTTTAATTGTAACAGCGGCTATAGACCAAATTTTTGTTCTGGATCAATACAAACAATATCCACCCCAAATACTGAAAAATACCCAAATTACAAATATATTGTATCATTACCTTTTCAAACTTAAACTTTTATCTTGTTAATCAAAAAATGAACACTCCAGAAGATTAGAATTAAATAAAACAAAATTAAACTGTTATTTCCACTCGGGTATAAAACACTCCGAAATTTATGAAAAATTGAGCCAAAGAAAACCCACATTTTTTGGATGATATATTATTTTGTAAACCTTATATTATACATTTTATAAACCGTTAAATTAAAATAAGCTTTCAATTAAGCATTTTCTAATTTGTTAGAATTAAACGTGTTATGTTGGGGGCAATCGGGTACATTGAAGTCTCATCATTTACCTTCTACACAAGCTGTGAAAATGATTTTCTGTGCTCAATAGACTGTGTTAGTCTCGCGAATATTTAAACTTCTGGGAACAAGTTGGTGTCCATCAAAATATATTTCTTCACATAATTTGATTTAGTGTAGTTTATTGGCTATACAAATTATATCATATTGTTGGGAAGTATAAATTAGCCATGAAATATATATGAAAGTAAAATATATTTAACAAATCACCAAAAAGAAAACCAAAGAACAAGACTTGAGCTCCGTTTCCGGTTATTTGTAAACAATTAAGAATTTTGCCCAACGATCACCTATGTAATGGTTGACAAATTCAGGTGTGATTGGCAAATTGGGTTTCTAAAAGATAAGCATCCTCGTCCCAAGTTTTAATTTTGTTTCCATGTTAAGTTACAAAAAACTATTTGTATTATATGAAAATTGACATTGTATTTATAACAAATTGCTATGGTTATTCTATTTTAAAGAATTTTGTATCAATAGAATTTAAAAAGAACATTTGATTTCGTCAAAAAATATGGCCTTCGTTTGGGTGTTTTCTTGTTTTCGCGCGAGACTTGCACAGGCTGCGCAAATCTTGCAAAAGTTTTGACCTATTAAAGTGCGCAATGTTGTTTCCTTCAAATGTTAAAGCAATGTACATATGGGAACCCAGAGGTTTCCAACAGATGTTTGAACCAGCCGATTCCCCTAGCGACTGTCACTTATATTAAGCATGGTTGTCGAGCATTACCGCATGGCCGATAAACACTCATGATACTATCATGGCATCATGATGAAGCATCCACTCTTATGAGCGAGGCACATTTGATTTAGAACAAGTTATTTAGAACGATATTATGATCGTTCTATAGGTGATGCGGCGATGCTAAGCAGCCTCACTTATAAGTAGGGCTCGAAATTAACACTGGACCGCAGGCCCGAGGCCAGTGATTTTAGCGTCAGGCCAGTAAAATCACGACCAGGGCCCAATTTCATTGAGCTGCTTAATGCCCAATTTTGTGCTTACGGCGCGAGTTTCCATTTCATAGCGCTGCTATCCGTAAGCACTTGAAAAGGCATGCTAACCTTCCGGTGCTTACTGTATGAAAATGAATGAAGTAACAATGCAAATTCACCTGTGAAATTCGCTAACGATTTTTTTCAAGCAAATTTTCTGCTATATTAAGCACGAAAAATTGCTCACCGTTTAGCAGCGCTATGAAATTGGTGAGGAAAGGCGAGGAAAGATACCACTCCGCCAAACCCAACCGCCAAATGTGAGATGGCGCCCACCTTGCTACTTTCAAGTGAAAGTTTTGAATTGTTAACACCTTGCTCAGTTCATAAGCCAGTGGAAACACTGCCCCACCCACCCCAGCAAGGGCTGCCAACATTTGCATCTTGCAATCAGGGAGAATTTGTCCAACAATCAGGGAGATATTTAGAATTACATTCAACATAATAGGGAAAAAGTTTCCATAATCAGGGAGATTTTCAAATTTGTTCATCAGAACATGCAAAAGATTGGTTTATTTTAAGGGAACTTTCTGCAGAATCAGGGAGAGTTGGCAGCTCTGCACAGTAACTGCCAAACAATGGCAAACATGTAGGATGTCTTATGTGTCTCCGTTGCCATCCCAGTTATATTATTATTATTTTATATTTCTGGTAAGGAAACCAAGGATGCCTCATAAGTGAACTTAATCACTGCAGCTCGCAAGCTTGAGGAAACCTATAAACAAGGGTGCTTGCTATGTAAACCAGAATCAATGGGGTTAACCCCTACTCTTCCATGATAAGTGTTCTGGGTTCTTTCACTTGCACTACCAATCCTAGTACACGGGACCTACGGCTTAATGTCCAATCCGAAAGGACAAAGCTATTATGGTAAAGTATCTTGCTCAAGGATACAAGTGTCATGACCGGGACTCAAACCCACACTCTAGTGATCAGAAACACCAGAGCTTGAGTCTGGTGCTCTTAACCACTCGGCCACGCCACACCACTATATATACATTTATATATTTTATGATACGTAAAGTCACCCAGACAAAATAATGGTCAATCTTTGTCAATCAATAGAAACTATTACAACACAAGTTTGATTTGAAGATCTTAACGAGTCAGATAATCAAAGCCATCGGCCAACTTGCACAAATATAAAAATATGTCATAAATTTCTGGAAATTTACAAAGGATAGTGACTCTGTCACCCTGGTCATCATAATGTAAGATTGCTTTTAAAAAGTCTTCACAAATTATTGTGATTCGCTCAATTGATCCCATCTATTGGTTAGGTTGTATACATGAGATAAACGTCCAACCTTACGTTACTCCGTGGTAACACCTCTCGGCCATTTATCTGGACCCTCAAACAATCTCCTCATCACATAAGATAAGGGCTGTCCATGACCGAAGCTCCGACTGCTAGGCCGCCCTCATTCGTCTTATGGTCTTTTGTCCTCAAAAGGTGACCCGCCGTGGTATTGAGAACTTCTTCACCGTCTTTGCTGTGGAACAATTCATTAAACCTTGTTATAGAAAAAGGTAGGGTCATATATTGGTAAAAGTAAGGTCTGTCCCAAGCCAATATGGCTCATCAGGCTGGTGTTTATATCCGGTTTCCTTGGCATTAAACAACTTAGCATATTTCTATTCCCCCCTGGACAGGCTGCCAGCCCATCGCAGATTACTCCCCAGCTCTTGCCGGTACCCATTTGTACTCCTGGGTGAAGAGAAGCAATAATGGTTAAGTGCCTTGCTTAAGGACACAAGTGCCACGAACCCGAACCCACACCCTGCTGACCAGAAACACCAAAGCTTGAGTCCGGTGTTCTTATCCGCTCGGCCACGACACGCCAATAGATTGGTAAGTACGGTAGTCCAAAAATGAATGACCATAAAAAACTCACTTGGTGAGAAGCACTGCAGCTGTTGATAGTATAAATTATTTTGAGAAAGGATTCCGTTTGATTTTAAGTAATATGAAGTGGATAATTGTTCACCCCAAAAACATTTGAATCTGAGAACAATTCATGCATGAATCTGACTTAGAAATATTTTTGCCAGTGTAAAGTGTATTAAAATGAAAAAACCCCACAAAAACCCAAAGGCGTTCCTTTACCTGACAAATATTCCATAGATACCAAGCTCGCTGACCATTTCTGCAAGCTCAGACGGTTGGTTCCCTCGTACCTTGTAGTTCTGTATGACGTGTGGTTGAATACGTTCCATCAGTATGAAGGCTCCACGTTCTTCTTTCCCTTCAAACTCTGTTAGCTTTTCCCTCACTTCATCATCAAAGAAGTTATTACCTGCAGAGGAGAATCACAAATCAAGAAATGTTGCGAACTTTTTTAAAGGTATCGTACACGTTTGGTAATGACTCAAAACAAATATTAGCATAAAAACCTATTCGTAACAAGCAACAGAGAGCTGTTGATAGTATAAAACATTGTAGGAAATGACTCCCTCTGAAGTAACGTAGTTTTTTGAGAAAGAGGTAATTTCTCACTAAAATAATAAAAACTTCTTGCAAGAAGCCTTTTATTCCTATCTGAAAGCACACAAATTTGTACAACAAGGGTGTTTTTTCTTTCATAATTTTCTTGCAACTTTGATGACCAATTGAGCCCAAATTTTCACAGGCTTGTTATTTTATGCATATGTTGGGATACACCAAGTGAGAACACTGGTCTTTGACAATTTCCAAATGTGTTCAGTGCCTTTAAGCCATTTAAAAAAAAATTATTGTTTGGTTTATTTCAGAAATAAAAACTAGGGTCGTAGATTGGTTTTTGTCAACGTAATGCTGATTTATAGGGAAAATCATAAAGAAAGATACAATTATAGAATTTACCAATCTATAACCCTACCTTTAAGGAAGCAAAATTGATTTTTATGTTTACAATAATAAGAAGATTTAAAAATACAAGCATAAAAATATACAAAAGCAAGTGAGAAAAATATTTTGTATTAACTACAGAACGTCAAACCTGACAAAAAGGCAATGACAAAGAAACAGCAACCCACAATTAAAAATTATAATAATAAAGAGAAATTTATAAAGCGCAAACAGTTAAAAATCGGCTCTGCCTCAAGGGTGCTGAATACAAGCAAATGGATTAAACAAAATAAATTAAAAACAATGATAATTAAACAATTTTACAAAAAATACATCTGGACCAGCCAAATGAACAGTAAGCTAAGACGATGCACTAGTTAAAAGAGTTGTAGAAAATGAATAATAGATAAAAACTTTCAATAAGTTACAATGTTACAAAAATACTGTTTGAAAGGATGAGTCTTAGGGCGTAGCTTCAGAAGGAGTCGTTTTTCACAATGTTTTATACTATCAACAGCTCTCCGTTGCTCAGTTCCAAGTAACTTTTTATGCTATTTTTGGGGGGAGTAATTACCAAACGTGTGCAGTGCCTTTAAGTGGGTTACATGGCAAGTTCTTCTCTTCTATTAGCAAGGTTACAGAGTCCAAGTACACTTAGTGATTGTTCATATCCATTGTATTGAGATCAAAGTCAAATTCTGCCTGCCCTTTTCTGGAGTTGTTCAAAGACATTGCACTGTTTAGAGGTTGTTCGTGTCCATTGTATTGAGACAGTAAAATTCTGCCTGCTCTTTTCTGGAGTTGTTTAAGGGCATTGCACTGTTGATGTAACACTCTTGAGTAATTAGTATGAATAAGATCTTACCTCCGCCCTCTCTCTGAGGTTTTAAGACATATCGTTCAGGGTTCTTGATACCCATAGCGGCTGCTTCATCTCCTTCTTTGGTCTGAGCAAATAAGAAGACGGGGGAAGGGGATGGGTGATATTAAACCAAGGTTTTAAACGGGGTCCTTCGTAACAGTCCTGTCCCTTTTGGATCAGGTTAGCGGAGTAGTATTTTCCTCTGCCTGCCACATCTTTGGACCTTGGGTCGACTCCCGCTTCTGACAAGAGCCTCACATGTTGAGTGGGTTTCCGATCAGGTGGGGCTTTCCCCTAGTTTGGATTCTCCTCCCACATCGGGGGATCAGGTTGTCTCAGTAGTTTCTTTCCCTGCCTTTCATCTATGTGGACCCTGGTTCGAATCCCACCTCAGACCGAAGCCTTGCATGTGGATTGGAGTTTTCCTCCCACATCTAAAATTGAGCGTTTCTTCTAAATTCTTATTCATCCTGTTTTTGGCGCTCATTGTGTTGTTGGATGTGTAATAAAATATAGACAAAATAAATAAAATAAACATTTAAAACATACATTTATTTGTCGTCTTCTCTAAACAGGTTATCTCCAAGCATAACAGCTACAGTGCTGTTCATTTCTGAGGATCCCTTGAATTCAATAATATGAAATATTTCAAGAAGATAAACTTTTTACAAATTGTAAAAAGTTTCTCTTGCCGGTCCTTCGGATGGGACATAAAGCCATAGGTCCCGTGTGTTGTGTAATGAACGTAAAAGAACCCAGTAGCACTTATCGTAAAGAGAAGGGGTTCGCCCAGGTGTTCCTAGTTTGATCGGCAGCGTATTGTGCCACAGCACCTTGTAAACCATTACATGGTGCTATAAAGGAATAGGTCTCATACTTCAAAACGTAGCTCCACTTACCTTGTAGGAAAAACTACTAAGCGCCTTCAATACTTCATTTCCTCTTAAATTACCCCCTCTCCCCTCCAAACCTTCCCCTACCCCAACTCCACCTTCTCCAAATGGCAATAAGGAATGAACCTCACCAGTTCAAGTGGATACTGCCCAGCAAATGTCGCCCTGATGTCGCTGATGACCCCAGGGTCATCCAAGAATCTCTCCAACACCCCTGGCCTGGACAGTTCCTGTTGGATCTTCTTAGAGCCGGCGAGGTGCCAGTCTATAGATGGACATGTGACCGCTAACGACTTCTCCACTAAGATCTTAGCATCCCACGCCTAAGAAGATGATAATAAAAAATGATAATACTGGGTTTCTTATACAGCGAACGTATCCCAGTTAACTAAATCAAGGTGCTTTACAACATTATCCCTGTTCATTAGGCATACTTGAAGGGATTGTATACGTTTGGTGATTGGAACCCACTGTTTGTTTCAATCCTATATAGTTGTAGATATATACCATATAAAACTAACCTGTGAAAATTTCACTTCAAGAGGTGGTAGCATTTTTGAGATTTTGTCGATAAATTTGGAGCGGTTATATCCACGAGGGAAAAATAATCTGCAATTGGAATACACAATCTGAGAAACATTACTGCAGTAACGCTTCTCAGATTCACATTTTTTTAGATAAAAAGTGTTATCTTTTTCCATAACCGCAGTACTTCGAAGTGAAACGTTTCTAAAAATGCATTACACTATCCAAAGCTGCTGTACTTCTTACCAAGTAAGTTTTTATTGCCATTAATTTCAGAGTCATTACCAAACTTATACAGACCCTTTAAGACCATTCCTCAAACTTTCTCAACTCCCTAGGGAGCATACCACAACAAGCTGCTAATATTAGCGCTAAGGGGCTAATCCAACATAATCAGGCATGATATTTGGTCCTTGGAAAAAAGTAGGGAACATTTCATTGAGTACAAGGGCAGACCTACATGTACACATGGTGTAAGCTTTAGAAAACCTTTCAGGCTACTTAATCACAATTTTTCTGATTTTTCCATGGGCAAACAAATCGGAAATCAGACTAAAGTAGGAAGAATATCATGCCTGCTTAATGCTGTTTTAACCCATGCATGTTCCCATTTGCACACCTGGGTTAAGAGAAGCAATTTATGGCCGAGTGTCTTGGATTTGAACCCACAATCCGATGACTTTGCCATCAGAATATGTGAACTTATATTGAAATATTATGTTAAACTTGATTTTAAAATAGAACAAAAATATGTATAAAATTAATCAGAAGAACAGGGCCCAATTTCATAACGCCAATGAAAAACTTGCTAAGCACGCAAAAAACTTGCTTAGATGAAACAGGTAACCAGCCAAAATTTCATAGAGATTACATTGTTGCCACTGGTTCCCAACTCATAGTTTGCTTAGCAAACAAATTTGCTTAGCAAACAAATTTGCTAAGCAGTATTTTCTGCTTAACTGCTTTATGAAATTGGGCCCTGGTTGCTTTGGAACACCTAATTATTTTGAGCAGTAATGATCATAGATAGTAGCTTGTTGACATCCTCTTGGGGAAGTTTTTTCTGAGTTTCCTTGACGAGAAAATCCACAGAAGCAAAAGCAAAACACTCAAACAGTTTCATCCACACTGGAACAGGCTTCCATTCTCTGTTGTTGGCAACATTACCGTGGACAGGATTCAGCCCTTCAATGCTGTGTGCATGAACACCTTCTTCTCAGTGTTTCTTTGATACCATATATCTTTGTTTTCTGTTATACTTGGCCAAGTTCGCGCAAGGAACAATGGTTAACTAGTGGTTGTTCAGTGACGTACGTAGGGCATGCGCACAGAAGTTGAAGTGCGAACGACTGTCAACACGACCGGCGACTCAACATACGTTTAATATCAGTTTCTTATAACTGGTTCACTCTTCACTGTGCTATGAAAACGGCTGGTTCCAAATAGTCGACTAGAGTGGTCCAACTATCATCGACTAGACAGAGTTCGGGCTAAGTTAGTCGAACTATGGTCAATGATAGTCCTTGCGCAAACTTGGCCTTGTCTAGCAACTCTGAGCTGCAGTGAACCATTTGATTAGCCCATCAGAGGTTTTTTTTAAAGAGCCTTCAGTCTGATTCTAACTTTCATTCTGTTTATTGACCTCATAATGTCTGGTTGAGCTATTGTTCACATTTGCTCCTTATATGTATAACAAAATTACAAAAATAAAACAACTAGAAAATGTAGTTTACAAACCTTTTCGCCGCAACAAAAATGTGAGGGCACATAGCCAACTCTGTAATACACAACAGCCACTTCCATGTCGTCTCTGAAAACAAGAAGGAAAGAAAGAAAGATAAACAGAGATTTTTATGTTTTCCTGATGACGAATGAAGCACACTGTTTGAAGCATTAAGTAAATCTCCGGTTCTCGCAGAACCCATCCACTGAATCAAAAAGACTGCAGGACCTGTAGCTCAAAATTTTTAATGGACCAAAAATTTAAATCGTTTAACAAAACCAGAATTAAAATGAGAACAACAAAATATCTAAACAGTTTAACATAATATTAGACTGTTTTCATTTGAACAAGCACTAAGACAAGATTTATCTCATTTATCTTATGGGGGTACGCATACTTTGATGCTCAACACAATTGAAAGATATTTTATCAGACTGAAAGTCAACATCTGAACATCAGTGGTATTAATATTCAACTGAAAGACACAAGATTGCCGGACCCGTCTGGTCATGAGTTTACTGGCCATCACTAAAATCACTGGCCTAGGCGTGCTTTCCAGCGTAAATTTTGAACTCTGCACACTCACCAACACATTTAATACCCACAGTTTCACCACATCTCGGACAACTTATTGTTTGTTCTGACAGTTGAACATGTTTCAAGGGTTCCCCAAAACAATGGTCACAACATATGCCTTTCTAACAGCTATAAGAATACAGCAATAAAACAAAACACATCTATTAGAGTTCGGGGATAAGGCACTTCTGCAAAAAAAATCTAAAAACGGGATCCAGATCTTAGGAGGTAAATTTAAATGATGTCATTTCCAAATTTTGATAACCACTGGGAACACCATCCTCAGTGTGGGTTTTGAGGCATTGCATGGTGAGGTATCAATTCAATGTATATTCCGTTTGCGGTAACATCATGTGTATATCTACTTTGCTGTGTAGATTTTTGTTCTATGAGAACTTGTCTTGCTTATATATTCTACTGCCTCGGAGTAGATTTTGGAATTCGGGAGACTACTTAATTCTGAAAAGAACTGTCCTGCTTATTAACTACTACCTTGGCAGAAGGTAGGAAATCGGCTTGGACTACTAAATTTGCTTGTGGATTGAGAGGACTTCTCGTTATTAACTTCACTGCCGCGGAGTGAGTTCTTAATTGGTCTCATCGTTTCGACTAGCCTGCTCTAATCATTGTCAGTATCCTTAGTGCCAGAGAAGTAGATCAAAGAGCCAGAGTCATTAAATTTGGAGAAAAAATACAGCATTGATTGTTTACTTGAAAAAATCTGAACTCAGATAAAAGTCTGAAATTTCTCATCCCTGATTATTACTTACAAGAATAAACGTCTGTCGGCTGAGAGGCGCCCTCTCTTGCCCATGTCGGACAGCGATCGGCGGATTACTCGTATGCATGACTCCTGCTTCTTCATGGTGAACTCCAAGAGGCGTTGATCGAAGATGTTCTGCTCGGGGCAACACACCATGTAGCATACGACGGCCCTGATCAACATGAAGACAGAAGAAATAAACATCAACTCAGCCGTTATATAGTAACATAAACACCAAGGGGGGGGCAGACTCATTGTGTGAGTTAGCCCTGGTAGGACGCCGATCTCCGTTACACCGCACTGACGTCCTGGGTATAAAGTTTCGCTACGATGCAAATAAAATTTCAACTGATGTTTGTTAATTTTTTAACCTGATTTAAAGGGATTGTATACGTTTGGTAATTGGAAACCACTGTTTGTTTCAATCTTATATAGTTGTAGATATATACCAAAAAAATAAAAGGTGGTAGCAATTTTGAGATATTGCCAAAAATCTGGAGCGAGCGGAAAATAATCTGCAATTGGAATACACAATCTGAGAAACTTTACTGCAGTACACTTCTCAGATTCAAATTGTTGGGGATAAAAAGTGATATCTTTTTCCATAACCACAGTACTTCGAAGTGAAACGTTTCTATAAAAATGCATTATACTACCCAAAGCTGCTGTACTTCTTACCACGTAAGTTTTTATTGCCATTAATTTTCAGAGTCATTACCAAACGCATACAGACCCTGTAGGAAGCTGAAATTTCGCTCAATATATCTATATGTGACATTATTCCAGAAAATTTAAAGCAGATCTACGCTTCCGATGTAAACATCTCGTACCATTTGATGCATAGCAACTCCGATCGATTTTCACGTCAACTGAAGCAAACGTTCAATTTGTGTGAAGCCTGGTGTAGTTTATCTGTCATTAAACGCCAAAGTGGATGATAATGAATGGTCGGAGAGTAGGAGGGTTGACTGTGTACAGTGTACATGTATCAAGTATCAAATATCAAGCTACTGTAGTTTTTCTGTCATTCAACGCCAAAGTGGATGATAATGAATGGTCAGAGAGTAGGAGGGTTGACTATGTACAGTGTACATGTATCAAGTATCAAATATCAAGCTTGTGTAGTTTATCTGTCATTCATTGCCAAAGTGGATGATACTGAATGGTCAGAGAGTAGGAGGGTTGACTGTGTACAGGGTACATGTATCAAGTATCAAGTATCAAATATCAAGCTAGTGTAGTTTATCTGTCATTCAACGCCAAAGTGGATGATACTGAATGGTCAGAGAGTAGGAGGGTTGACTGTGTACAGTGTACATGTATCAAGTATCAAGTATCAAATATCAAGCTAGTGTAGTTTATCTGTTATTCAACGCCAAAGTGGATGATAATGAATGGTCAGAGAGTAGGAGGGTTGACTGTGTACAGTGTACATGTATCAAGTATCAAGTATCAAATATCAAGCTAGTGTAGTTTATCTGTTATTCAACGCCAAAGTGGATGATAATGAATGGTCAGAGAGTAGGAGGGTTGACTGTGTACAGTATACATGTATCAAGTATAAAATATCAAGCTTGTGTAGTTTTTCTGTCATTAAACGCCAAAGTGGATGATACTGAATGGTCAGAGAGTAGGAGGGTTGACTGTGTACAGTGTACATGTATCAAGTATCAAGCTAGTGTAGTTTATCTGTCATTCAACGCCAAAGTGGATGATAATGAATGGTCAGAGAGTAGGAGGGTCGACGTGTACAGTGTACATGTATCAAGTATCAAATATCAAGCTAGTGTAGTTTATCTGTCATTCAACGCCAGTGCATGGTAATGAATGGTCAGACAGTAGGAGGGTTTATCAACATCCAAACAGTCCTGTCGGGTTTCCTTGCTTGTGTTGGACTGCTTTGATCTTCTTCATAGGGGTTTAATCTCTCCAAGCCCCAGGGAGAGACAGCGGTTTAAGCAGCTGTACCTCTCTGTACTTACTCTCTGTTCCCGTAGTGCTGCCATGCCGTCACCATACCATCTGCTAAACCTTGCAGTGACGCATTCTCAGGGATGTGGGAATCAAGGTCATTGGTGCACGAATGCAAACCCATTGTATATCTAGAGCAAAGAAGCAAAAGAAACTTTTTAATAATAATAACATATTGTTGTGAAATTACACATAGTTATATAATAATTGATTATAGATTGATCAGCTATTGATCACCAATAATTGGCATTAGGTATATGCAACGATAGGCTCGCTCATGCAGCGCGCCGCACCTGCTATGTGATTATTGATACGTGTGCGCGATGTATGTAAAGAACGTTGTGTTTACATCGCGCAAATGCACCTTCTACGCTAGCGCCCTCTTTGGCGGAGTGCGTCAAGTCGTTTGCCATGCCACACGCTAAAACGCTACCACATTAATTAATGGATCTTATCGTAATTGTTTTGGATCGAATGTTATGTTCTGTATTCCTTGTAAAATCATGTTGTGTTAATATAAAAGGCTGTGGAACATAATATATATTAGTTCTTGCTCGGATTCTGAAGTAGTCGGACCTGTCCGTCCGTTTATTGGAAATAAATAGTTGAACCACACAGATCTGTCCGTGTTTGCTTATTTCTGGTTCTCACGTTGCGTCTCCCGCGGACGAACTCACGACAAATATTCATAAATACTACTGACAGATCAGGCAGTTCTCCTGGTTTAAAGGTGGTCACTTGACTATGTTTACCTGGTATTAAACGGCTGATAAAGACAGAGTTGAAGCTCTTTCTGTGGCTAGTGCATATTCGACGCTCATAGCCACACGCAAGTTTGCGCGTAAGCTTACGGGGGCACTAATAACCCATAAAACGATCAATAAATACTGGTGCACAATGTAAAATCTGTTAGTATGTGCACATGCACAATCCTTGAGCGTCATGTACAATTTGACCCTTTGAGAAACGGTGCATAAGGACAGGAATCAAACAATTTTACAAAACAGACAACAGTTGTTTCCTTTATTTTTACGCTTTTTAACAAAAAGTGTATTTATGAATGTGAATGAAAGAATAGTGGGGGTGGGTCTAGGGGTGTGTCTATGGGTTGGTCCAGGGTGGGTCCAGGGTGGATCCAGGGTTAGGTCTGAGGGTGGGTCCAGGTGTGGGTCTAGGGCTTGGTCCAGGGGTGGGTCCAGGGGTGGGTCTAGGGGGTCCGGAACCCTCCCTGCTCTCCACAAGTTTTAAAAAACTATCTTTTTCCTTTTTTAAACTTTAAATTTGCCCCATCACATACAGCTCTAATCTTGTAGCAAGATTTTAAGGCCAAATTGCAAAAAAATATATATATATAAAAATATAACAACCTAACTTTCTGTGAAAGTTTCAACTGAATACAGTGTCTATGTATTTTTATAAAAAAGTAGCAAAAAACTGTCAGGGTATTTTCATCAAGAATGTCAAACCCATCCACATTTAGCGAGGTGACGTGGGTACCGACCACATGTCCGGCTGCAGCATTCACAAACGGACACCATGGAAATTTAAATCTCCAAAACTCTTTTGGAGATTCAAATTTGTCGACTAATCTTTTATTGTTTTTTAATCAACGGGGGCATTTCAGATGAAATAATTTTGCAAGATGCTTACCACCATTACCATCTCTATAACAAGTAAGCTTTCGGATAGAAAATACACAATTATCTTTCAGGGTCATTACCAAAGTATGACCGTACCTTTAAGTTATGTGTAAATCTGTGAACATTTATATTTTCTTGAGGGAAATTTTGGGCTGATCTTTAAGGAACTCACTTGTGCAGATGAGTTAAGTTCGCTGCCAAACCTCCAAAGCTCGAAGCCATCGTGTTGATTTCTATCTGCTTCATGGATTGTTGCCCACCTTGTGTGTCAATCATATAATCTGATCGGAGTAGGGATAACTTCACAGGCTAGAGGAAAACAAAAAATAAACAAAAACTGTTATTTTGTTACAAGTAATTATTAAGTAATAAACCACGAGGGAAACTGACAGGGTAAATTTTAAATTATTTGGGGTTGAACAAAGAAAAAAAAACTAGAGCAGGATTTTAACCAATGACCCTTCGGTTTAGCGTGCCGGCGCTCTACCAACTGAGCCATCTCGCAGTCTCCCTATTTTTTCAATAACTATGTTCGGGGGTGCCAGTCAGTAGCCGTAGCTACAGCCACCAATTCGGATACGGCCATAGCATGACGACTGCAAATTTTTACCAAATGTGAACATTTTCAGGATGAGATTGAAAACTCATTTGTGCCTTAAAGCATTTTCTCAGTAACTTTTTTAGTTCAGGTGCCTTTGACAGTTAGTTTTTTATGGCGCTTTATTGTAGACTGCACTATGGAAATTGGTTTGAAAACTTTTATTGATTGATTGATTGATATTGATTGACTGGAAATAATGAATATTGTGCTTTCTACCTGAATGTTATCATTCAGTATCCATCAATTTATTTTTAATTTTCAATTATAAATTTGTTCAACTCCATTTTTATGGTAGATGTTTGATATAAAAAATTATAAAAAGTCTGCAAGTTACAGTTTCAAACGAAAGAACCTACATTGTAGACTCCCTGCGTGGAGAGTGTGGAGATATTGTTCTGTTGACATTATGGGGAGTCCTGACTGTGCATGGAGAATTTGGCCAATAACCAGGGGGCCTTTCTCAAACCTCGGCTTCGGTTCTGTCTCCGGTTCGGGCTTCGTTATACATTTTTGGAGCAGCGTGTATTTTGACGCGGTGGTTCGAACATCAGACGGAGCCTGGAGCCGGAGCTGGAGCCCAAGCCAAGGTTTGAGAAAGGCCCCAATACATTCCACATTCTCCACGCACAGGTAAGACACCCCATAATGTCAAAAAAACAATATCTCCACACTCGCAACGCAGAGGGTCTAGGTTCTTCCTAGGTTTGAAACTGTACTCTTCTACCTTTGTAAATCCTGCCTTGTGTACATCTTCATAGATTTCAAACAGTTTGCGGGTGAAGTCGTCAGTTTGTATTGTGCTGTGAAACATAGAAAGCCAAAGATTACATGATTTATCTTCTTCTTCCTTTTTTCCTGGTGCTATTAATTACACCAGTCCTGGAAGAGATCAAGCAGGGCATGAAATTTACATTGGACAGCTGGCCAGTCTGGCGGTCTTGTGTTTTTGTTCAAATGTTGACTTTCAGTCTGTTGGAAAAATCTTTCAATTCTGTTGAGTATTGAAGAATACTGAAGTATTGAAGTATAAATACTGCAAAGAAAACTTCACTGCCAAGACAGCACTTAGCAGGAGACCTGCTACATGGAGGTGATTTTAAAGATAAAGATTACAATGTACAAAACAAAATCTGACAGCTCTCTAATTACCAACCCGTATTAATCCTCCTGATAAAACGTTCCCAACTGAAATCTTAATATGGTTTTTTAACATTCTATTAAATGACCAAGATACCATGCCGATACGTGGCAGAGAGAGTGCATGAATTGTTTCTCAGATTAAAATATTTTTGGGTGAAAAATTATCCAAACCATATTACTTCGAAGGGAATCCTTTCTCAAAATAGTTGTTTAAAATTCGATCAACAGCTGCAGTGCTTCTCACCAACTTCTCGCCAAGTAAGTTTTTATGGTCATTAATTTTTGGAGTATTTACCAATCTATGACCCTACCTTTAAAGGGATTGTATACGTTTGGTAATTGGAACCCACTGTTTGTTTCAATCCTATGTAGTTATAGATATATAAAATTAAACTAACCTGTGAAAATCTCATTTCAGCGAATTTTGAGATATTGCCGAAAATCTGGAGCGGTTTGTCAACGCAGGAAGAATAATCTACAATTGGAATACACAATCTGAGAAAATTTACTGCAGTAACGCTTCTCACATTCAAATTTTTGGGGATAAAAAGTGATATCTTTATCCATAATCGCAGTACTTCGAAGTGAAAAGTTTCTCAAAATGCATTATACTATCCAGAGCTGCTGTACTTCTTATGAAGTAAGTTTTTATTGCATTTAATTTTCAGAGTCATTACCAATCGTATAAAGACCCTTTAAGTAGACCTACATGTACATGTTGGGTATGTGCGCAACAAATTCTGTTATCATTTAAACACAAACCTTTTCAAAGATGACGTCAGGAACTCTCTGTCTTCAGCAACCCTGTGCATTAACAGGTTGATGTGTGTCTGGAGTCTGACCACCTTCTCAAACAGTGCCCTCGGGACAGGCGAGGGCAGCAGAGTGTGAGGGACATACGTGATGCGATCGGGACAACACTCCTGATCAGGGGACATGTACATGACCACAAGGCCGTGCGTTAGTGCCCAGTCTTTAGAGGAATCTTGGAGTTCAGTGAGGACCTCTGGGTCCAGCGGAAGTAGGACACAGGAGTCCTGTCTCTGAGAGGTTGCCATTGTGTCTGTAAACGTTCTCACTTCTTCAGTAGATACTTCTTCGATGGTGACAGCAGGAATTATGTTTAGAGTTGAGACAGCAATATTGAAACAGCTGGGCTCGAGGCCAGTGATTTTAGCATCGGGCCAGTTAAAATCACAACCGGACAACTCCTGCGGTCTTGTGTTTATTTCAGTTTGAAAAATACCTCACTGTGTAATAATAAAAAAAAATGATATTCCAATGTTAACTTTGAGTCCGGTAAATTTCATTCAATTCTGTTGCAAATCAAAGTATTCTAACCCATAAGTCAAAAGAGATTTAAACCTTCTCTCAGTGCTTGTTGACAGTTTACATGTTAAACTTTTTAGAAAGTTCTTTAAGGTGTGAATATTGGTCTTTGACAATTACCAATGTTGGCAGCTTGTTTTAAAGTAACAATAGACAGCATCTCCGACGTAGATGTAATATTTTGTAAAGGTCTTCAGTGTTTGGCAAAACTACCACTTTTTCTGAATGTAGGCATAATGCTACATTTACTTTTCCATATTTGAGCAGCTGAAATGTAGTCTCTCATTTAGATTATGGTTTTGTAAAATAGTTTCTGGTCCGGTAAAAATGTTCAGCTACTACAAGCCCTGCGGTCTTGTGGAATTTTCACCCAGATTTGAGCCCTGTAATGATGATTGTTTATTCACATGCTAATCACTGATCATAAAGTATCCCAGGGTCATGCAGTCGCACCTAAGTTAAATATACATGTACTATCACCTATTAATGTCAGAGGTCAACAGGTCAAATAAAAGTTCCTGTCCAATTGTTGTGTAATATTAATCGTATATATAAACAAACCAAAAGCCTGTTTGATAGCAGCTGTGCAATGACCCTGAAAGTCTTGTATTCAAAGATATTTTGGAAACTTCCCCGTGTACATCGCTTTAACATTGGTCAAAGGTCACATCACAATACATTCTTGCAAGCGATGGGCCTTGTACGTAGTTGTATTTTTCCACAGCGGCGTGACAGTACAAAATAAAATTACGAAAATTATCAAGTAATAAACCACAAAGGAAACTGACTGAGTACATTTTTGTTTAATAATTGTTGGGCTTTACAAAGAAAAATTTACAAGAGCGGGACTTGAACCTGCAACCTCTGCATTACTGTGCCAGCGCACTCTACCAACTGAGCTATCTAGCTCAAATGTTGGCGGTCTTCCTATTTTGTCAATATCTTTGTTCGGGGGTGCCAGTCAGAAAGCATTCAACCTGTAAGAGCCGTATAGCCAGGGATCACATCAAACTTTGATTCAAAGTTTACGATACAATCTGGGAAGCCACAGGAGAGGGTCTGGCCGACCCTGTAAAAAACACACCCCTGATGTAATGGTGCGGTCCAATGTCATTGCACAAGCGCAATAACACCTTGTGGCCAAATTCTACTAGCCCACCTTCCTTGTTGAGCTGTATTGGCTCTCTTTTAACATCGGTCTCATAACACTCACTAGCCCACCTTGTTGAGCTGTAATGGCTCTCTTTTAACATTGGTTTCATAACATGGTGAGTGTTATGAGACCGATGTTTTAAAGAGAGCCATTACAGCTCAACAAGGTGGGCTAAAATTCTACAGACAGAAACATATGGTTCATTTTACGATAGGCTACATAATTTAGTTTTTCCACATTTAATTTTAAATAAAGTATGAATGACCCTGCCAGTCAGTTTCTAGACGTGTTTTCAGACATAATCTGACAAAAATATCGGAAATATCATATTTGAAAACCTTCGACTTTGTGGAGTTTTCTTGAGTTGTTGTGGTTGTCTTGACTTTTTGAGTTGTTGTGAAATCGTTGTGAAAGACATAGTACGACCATGGAGCATAGAGAAAGGACAGAGTTCTCTATGCATGGAGGAAGCCTTCCTCTCCATATGATATGGTACGACCATTTTGTGTTGTACTGTACCTGTAGTACAGTTGTACTTTGTAGTACTTTTAAAAAGTTTTACTTTTAATAAAGGCACTTGACACTGTAATGAATTTGCCGAGTCATCCCGTACATGCAAAATCGTCATACCGCTCTGGCCTGGTTGATTTTATCATAGATGGTCCTTGCTCTATGATTATATCACTGCAGTGCCTTTCAACCATTGTGCAAAGTCAAACAGGCGGGTCTTTCATTCAATCATAGAGATGTGGGTCCTTTCTCTATGATTCAATTCAGTCTAGTTCGTGTAATCCTACCTCCATTACAAACAATTGACGAAAGGACGGTACGACTTTAGCCCCCGCTGGACTGTGTGTTAAAACTGAAAAGTGAAAGAGAATCCTTGTTTGTTTTGAAGCTGGAAAACACACAATACATGCCCGACAAGAAAAAGTGAAATAAAGATTTACTCACAATAAGTACAACTTGTTTGATGCTACCACCAGAATACAAGCTAAGATACACTTTTTTTCCTTTAGGTGTCAACCACCACACGAGTGGATCTCAACAAGAAGCTCACTACCGTACCATCCGACGACAACTAGCTAGATAAATGCGGGTATCATCGCGCTCGCTCTCTAGCTGCAGACATCGCACATCAGCTAGAGGTAGTGAGAGTAGAGGAGTCCGTCCAAATAATATAGCGCCCTCTCCTGTCAGATACATTGCATGGTTGGTTGGTTTGGTCAGCCAACCAACCATGCAATGTATCTTTTACAGTCATAAATCCACCACACTGTCCCAAGTTATTGATTGGTTTTTTTGTAGAATATTTTAATATCCATAAAGGAGGGGATTCCGTAGCCCACTTCAGATGATTAACCTGTTTTATTTTATTCTCTAGAAAGCATGATATGCAGAGGTAATTTGCCATTCGAGTTTGCAGCGGGTTCCTGCTGATCTTTGGGGTTGGCTAACTGGCAGACAATAGACCTTTATCATGGTGCGGCCATCTTGATTTTCTCCCATTCAAATCAATGTATCCAAAACCAAGGCTGGAAGGAGAAATAGTCTGGTTCCTTTTTTATACAATGAATATCAGCATTCATTACTGCAATTGGATACAAGAAGAATGACCAAGATGGTTGCAGCATGATAATGGTCTATTGAACACACAAAACTCTGTCCGAGTTAGCAAAATAATATAAGGTGTTTCACTTCTCCAAGCTCATCAAGTCACCAATAAAAGGCCAAACTAATTATAGATTCTTCTATTATGTCCTGTGGGCGACCGGTCTTCACATCGGACTTAAGTTGTGCAGGTGGTCAAGTCCCCTTGTGTCCTTGAGCAAGACACTATCTACAATTGCTTCTCATCACCCAGAAGCAATGGGTACCTATGACTCATGAGGCCAGAGATAGTTTATATCGGTGCTGCATACTCCAAAGGAGTTGGGATGGTTTCAGGAATTCTTTAGGCCGATGAACGGGGATAACAACACTGTAAAGCGCTTTGAGAGGATCACTTAGCTTTATTATTCTAATTACCGGGGTATTAATTTTTTGAATGCAACCCCTTCTTGTTTGGTCCATTTGGAGATACAAATTGGTACCAAAAAACCCTGAAAAAAGTTGCTTCTTTCAAATAATGCTCCTTTAAATTCTCGATCTAATTGAACAATTTCAGATATATTACAAGTTAATCTTTAAAGGGTCTGTATATGTTTGGTAATGACTCTGAAAATTAATGGCAATAAAAACTCACTTGGTAAGAAGTACAGCAGCTTTCGATAGTATAATGCATTATGAGAAACCTTTCACTTTGAAGTATTGCGATTATGGAAAAAGAAATCACTTTTTGTTCCCAAAAATTTGAATCTGAGAAGTGTTACTGACAGTAACATCTCTCAGATTGTTAATTCAAATTGCAGATTATTCTTCCTTTGTGGACATAACCAAAAAATCACTACAAAAAAATGATGTCGATGGACCTTCTTTAGCTGACCGCTTTAGTACCTTCTTTGCTAAAAAACTGATAACATTGTTTCATCTCTTGATCCTTCATCTTGTCCTGAAGTCAATGACGTCATGTTCCAGAGGACTGATCTACGGTTTGCTGAATTTTAAACTGTATCTCCATCACAAGTTGAAACAGTTGTTTCACGCTCTAAATCATCCACTAGTGAACTGGACCCAATCCCAACTGATTTGCTAAAGAGATGCATTAATGAACTTGCTCCAATCATCACAAGGATAGTTAACTTGGTTCTGACGGGTGGACGTTTCCCTGATTCATTAAAGGGGGCCCATATCTCACCTATCATTAAGGGAACTAGACTTGATCCTGATGACTTAAAAAACTACAGACCAATCTCACATCTAAAATTTCTTGACAAGACAATTGAAAGAATCATGGTTCATCAATTGACTGGTTACCTTGAGAATAATAGCTTATATGATACGATTCAGTCTGCCTATAGAAAGTATCATAGTTGTGAAACTGCACTGATTAAAGTGGTCAATGATATCCTCCTGTGCCTTGATAGAGGCGAAGAGGCAATTCTACTCCTACTTGATTATAAAGCTGCATTTGATACTATTGTACATGACATATTGTTATCTCGGTTGCATGATAGATATGGTATTTGTGGTTCAGCTCTTGAACTCATAAAATCTTACTTTGAGAATAGGACACATACAGTTGTAATTGATAATTGCAAATCAGATATTAAATCATCTGCATTCGGGGTCCCGCAAGGGTCGGTTTTTGGCCCGGTTGCTTTTAGCCTTTATGTTGCCCCGTTGCATGATATCATTTGCAAACATAAACTTAATGGTATGATGTATGCCGATGATACACAAGTTTATATTTTGGTAGAAAAGGGTCATCGGACTGATGCAATTTTGCCAATCCAGACTTGTATGGCTGACATTAAGAATTGGTCAGCGCACAATGGTCTCAAACTCAACGAAGATAAGACTGAAGTCCTTCATTTTACTAGTAAATTTAGGCATTCTGGTAGGATCAATAGTATCTTATTTGGTAACACTTCAAAAAAAACTGTTGACTTTGCTAGAAACCTTGGTGTGAGATTGGACAAGCATCTGACACTGTCAACTCATGTAAATCAAATATGCAAGACTGCTTCATTTGCCTTACATAAGATTGAACAATTCGTCCATTTTTGTCTAAAAAGTCAACAGAGATGCTTGTCTATGCTCATGTAATGTCACGTCTTGATTTCTGCAATGGTATTTTGTACGGTCTGCCTAGCAATGAGATTCAAAAGTTGCAACGAATACAGAACTCTGCGGCTAGGCTGGTTACACGCACTCGACTTCATGAACATATAAGTCCAATCTTACAACAATTACACTGGCTTCCGGTTGAGCAGCGCATTGATTTTAAGATCTTAACATTGGTATTTATCTGCTTGCAAGAATTAGGCCCTGCTTATTTACAACAGGTGATAACAAAATATTGTCCATTAAGAAACCTCCGTTCACAATCAAAATTTCTTTTAGCCACGCCTATAATTTCAACCAATTTTTATGGTGGAAGGTCTTTCCAGTTGGCAGCTTCAGAGTTGTGGAACAAATTACCAAACAATCTCAAACATGTAGACACAGTGAACGTTTTTAAGAGTCTTCTGAAAACATATCTGTTTAATTTGTAAATGATTGGTATGACTTTGTATGTCAATGTTATGTTCATTTCATTTCACTTTCTCTTTTCTTCGCTCCCCGTCTTCCTATTCCTATTTTGTTTTCATTCCTTTAAGGCGCTTAGAGACTTAAATTAATTTTTTGTGATTTTGCGCTATATAAAAACTGTTTATTATTATTATAACCGCTCCAGATTTTCGGCAATATCTCAAAAACCAGCCACCTTTTGAAATGAAATTTCCACAGGTTAGTTTTATGGTATATATCTACAACTATATGATTGAAACAAACAGTGGGTTCTAATTACCAAACGTATACAATCCCTTTAAACATAAGAAATTATTCATTTTTTTTATTTAAATTTAATTTTTTTTTTTTTTTTTTTTTGTGGGGGGGGGGGTCTGTATCCAAAAATATATGTTAAATCTGGTTATCACATTATACATCATTTGAAGAGGCACTGATGGTAAGAATGTTTAATACAACGTTTTGAATTTTAAATGTACTGAATCCTTTAGTTTTAAAGAAACATAAACTTTAAAAGCTGCCATTTAAAATCTTTTGGTTTCTTAAACAAAAATTAGAAACTAGTTTTTGTTACAAGTTTTTGCATACATGTAGCTTGCATATTGGCAGAGTGCATCTAAACTAAAAAAGTTAAAATACAGAAGTCATATATAACCGTCATGTGGAAATTAAAAAATTTCTCAAGAATGGAGTTTAGGGATAGACAGCAATATTTCCAAGGACAATTAATCTTAAATTAAGTGTAACGTTTTTTAAATAAAAGAGTTACTTTGTAGTTTTAGGATTAAACATCACTATTATTCCTTATTGCTTTCCTGTTTATAATTACAGTAACTGTAGACAGCCAAGATGGATGCCATGCTGTTCTTTACCTGTAACTATACCAGGTTATAAATGTGTACTGCATTGCTTCAAAATCAGCGCGCCATGATGCTTGCTGGTGTTGCTTGGACGCGGATTTCACCCGGAATCCTTTGCGCGCTGATCATGCGCATTGGGACATGCATATGGGCTATTGTGGGGTATTTTGCATAAAGTATTAACTGTACTTCAAACAAGGAGATTGATAGGTAGCACCCAAGTCTTTGTTTTCAGACTACTCCTACTGTATCAGAATCTATTTATGTGGAAGGCACTCTGGAAGTTAGTAAGATAAGCACAAGCCTTAAACACCCGTTCAAAAATGTCTAATTGCATCGGGTCTACTTGCTGTCGCAGGTAAGAAAACCGTTTGATTCTATCTAATGTTCTGTCAATGTCAATTAGGGAAGCCGTGCATTTTTTCACTGCTGCATTGATCCTGGGTGGTTTGCTAAATTGTTTGTTAACCTTAGTGAAGTCCACGTACTTGTTTTGTGGAACCTCCGCAACTGCTTGACCATCTAGCATGGTTATCACACCCGTTACTGCTCCCTTGTCATTTAAACTGAGGACAGCCAACTTACGGAGCTCACATCGAGAGGAGTTTTGATTTTTAACGTGAAGTAAACCAGGAGAGTTAGAAAAGAGAGCTGTAAAATCGACCGCTACACACATCTCGGAGCCTCGTACATCGGTTGCTTCTCCGTCTGTTGCTCCTGTTCTGTACAAGTCTTCAAGCTTGCTGCTCACAATGACAGCCCACAATGCAAAGATGAATCTGTACGTTTCCTCACTGACACCGAATCTTACAGCCAGATCACTCACTGAATTTCCCGTCCTCGAACCGACAAGAAACAAGAACAGCTCCTCCTCCGACGTCAAAGATTGCTCAGAGTTCATCTCTGCATCTTCAACATCTTCTCTGATTTGGGATGGGTCGGGTTTGATCTCCTTCGCATCATGTTTCAAATAGTCATGTAGAAGTTTAAAGATCTTATAATTTGGAAGGCCTGTGTAGGTTTCAAACACACTGTCAATGTCTTTGACATTTGCTAGGCTAAGCAGCTTGAGGGAATCGCAAGCTTCTTTGTACCGTGATGATTCCTCTCTCAGTTGATGATAGTGCTTCAAAAATCCATTCTCATGAAGAACCGGGCTTTTCTTTGGTTGCTCATCTTGAATTTGATCCTGACTCTACAGAACAAGAGAAAACACATCAATTTCTGTTAAAAAAAAACCCAACACAGCATGCAAACTCAAACGCTTGAACTTTGCTACTATTTCTAAGTTTTGAAACTTTGTCAGGGTTTGTCCCAACATAACACCAACTGCTTATTTTGATTTGTTCTTCATAAAACTTGATATTTCATTTCAATCACTAGAGGAGGTTAGACAGTTCGCATGGAACTTTGTCCAACAATCATGGAAAAAAATAACAATATTTTTAAGTCTTTACTGAAGAAACAAAACGAGAACTTTACTGAGTACCTTTTTACATTTGAGTTCTCTCTCTTGCTGCAGTGACCTCTTGGAACTGGGCTTAGTTTTCAAACGTGACGCAGCATTGAAGAATATCGTTGGAACAACTTTGTTCTCGGGGTTTGGGCATTTTTTGAAATGACAATTGCAGAGTCTTAGATGTTTGCCTGTTTTGTTGTTTTCGGGGACATCGCATTTTGCTGCTCTCAGCCACTTCTTCGCCAGCTTCTTGTCTTTTGGGAAGGAGTAGAAAGTACAACCAAACTTTACCCTGGGATGTGAACATCCAAATGCTGCACATATCTGTTTTGACTTAGCATGTTTCTCCAACTCATCAGATTCGTCTAACTCGGTCAACTTCTTGGACTTGGTTTTCTTTGGCTTGCTATGTTTCTTCAACTTGGCAACTCCCTCCGACTCGGCAGGGGTCCTTGATTTGGTCGGTGTTCTTAACTTTGTACATGTAGGTGTCTTCAACTTAACATTCTTGTCCACCTTTGCTGGTTTCTTTAATTTGGTGGATTTCTTGAACTTGGTTACTTTCTCTAACTCAGCAGGTGCTACAGACTTGGTTTGTGTCTTTAGCTTAACAGTTGCTAACAACCCTGTTGGTTTCTTAAACTTCATAATGATAGGCTTTCGTTTGGTTGATTTCTCTTGGCCACTGGATGTCTTTGACTCGGCAGTTTTTCCCAGCTCAGCTGACATTTTTATCTTGATGGATTTCTTCAACTTGGCAGCTTTATGTGACTTAACATGCGTCTTTGACTTTGCAGGTTTCCTCAATGTAGCTTGTTCTGTCTCCGGAGAAATGACGGATGTCTTTGACTTTGTAGTTTTTCCCAGCTCAGCTGATATTTTAATCTTGAGGGTCTTCTTCAACTTGGCAGCTTTTTGTGACTGATGTGTCTTTGACTTTGTGTGTTTCTTTAATTTGGCTTGCTCTGGCTCTGTCTGGATAAAATACAACAAAAGATTCAAGTGTTTGTCACTCGGTATACAGAGATAAAATAACTACAGGGTTCTCCCCATGCACAAGCTAGCGTATCAAGGCCATTTTTTTTTCTTCACAAAAAACATCAAGAAAAAACATATAAAATGTTCCAGATTGCACAGGAGGGCTTTTAAAACCAAGATAAACACCAAGTAAAAAACATTTCGAAGATCTTGTATCAATTCAGCGTGCTTCGGCCAAACTTACAAAATGTGGGTCCAGAGTGCCCCACAGTTTTGAAAAAACCTGGGGAGAACCCTGAACAATTCGGTAATCAAGAAGATTTTATCCCCATCTTTTACCTGTAAAAGTAAAGTTTTCCAAGCAGGCAGTGGCTTAACCCTTTCAGCCCCAAGTTCTTTTGACATAAACAACCGCTGTTGCCCACGTTATTTGACCACTCAAGCGTGAAGCACATGTTCGGACACAACAGGAAGCTAGTGTTCAAAGTTTGATTTTACAAACTCTAATTTTACCTTGAAAATTTTGTTATAGAGCATAATAAGTAATCAAAATTGTCTTACTTATTGAATTTCTTTTCACATAATTTGAGAATCATTGAAATCAGTCAATAAATGTCTAAGTTCTTGGTCTTTATATTTATTTGGTTTGCGGTAACACCATGTGTGTATCTACTTGCCAGGTAGAGTTTGTTCTTAGAGAACTGTCTTGCTTAATTCTACTACCGCGGAGTAGATTGTTCGGGTGTTCGGGAGACTTCTCAGTTCTGAAAAGAACTGTCCTGTTTATTAACTATTACCTGGGCGGAAGGTATAGAATTAGGCTGGGACTACTACTTTAGCTTATAGGATCGTAATTAACTGTACTACCGCGGAGTCAGTTCTTGGATTGGTCTCAACGTTTCGACTAGCTTGCTCTAGTCATCGTCAGGAGACTTGGTCTTTGTTTCCCCAGTGTGTTCTGTAAACCCAAACACTTTTTTTGGCATTTCGGATCTTTCCACTCCAATTTGAAGTGATTGCATAATAGCAACCCTGTTATACATGTATTACCATCATTGGAAAGATCCCATCTTTCTCTTTCCAATGATGGTAAGCTTGGGTATGGGAGGTGAACATGGACAAAACTTCAGATTTTTAACAAATGGCCTTTGTGCTCAGGCTTGAGTGCTTTTTTTGTGTTATCTTGGGCGACTAAAGTCGCCAAGGGGGCTCAAGCAGGGTTGACATTGAGAATTTTATAAAAGATAAATTGTTAAGTGGTTAAATTGTAACAATGTGTTTTGGTAACTTGGTCCAGATTTCAAATGGAGGGGCACCTTGGACCGGGGGGGGGGGGTTAATCAGTTTGGGGGGATAGATATCAGTCGGGGGAACGTCCCCTTAGTTACGCAAATGTGTATCACTTATACTGTGTCAGTGATAAAAAGTGATACAAATTATCTTTATAATGCAAACAAATATGAAAAAACACAAATTTAATATGAACAAAGATGACAATATAATAGAAAAAACAGGACTTGTTTTACAATTTTTTTCAATCAGACATGAATACAGCACAATGGAGAACTCATGACGAATAACCCAAACAGAACGGTTCAACTTCTATGGTCGATTTCCTAGTTCCACTTCCAGATATTTTACCAGGCTGGGGCCAATAATTAGTAAACTGGGGCGGTGTACACTATTTAATATTTTTTTGACATCTTTGGTCATATTTGTAATTGTATTCGTAACTAGCCGAAGATATCAACAATTTTTTTAAAGGAGTACAGCGCCCCGGTCATGCCGGTTACTCTAAACTCACGCGGGGTTCTTAGGAAACAAGGAGGCTATGCCTAACCCAGCTTTGTCTTTGAAATTATTGGGTTGACAAACTGGCGAGTCCATTATCGGTCTCCACACAAACCAGCTAGAAAAAACATTACAACACTGAAATCCGTTCCAGATGAATGGTCGAATCATAGAGCATGGACCTCCATGGTCGAATCTACCTCCATGCTTGAATTGAATCAATGGTTTTAATGCAAAAAAAAGTTTTAATGTTATATTGTTAAAGTTATATAAATAATACTCACCAGCTGCTTCGAGTTCGAGTTTAACCTATTTTTAGTCATCGTTGTTTTTGGCTCTTACTACGTATGCTCTTGTAAAATATGTTATTTGTTAGCCATGAATTACATGACAATGTATTGTACACAGTCACAACACTGCTTCCGTCGTATGTGTTTGTATCCAATGTACGCTGCTAGCTGTTGCTCGCCCATCCATAGCCAACACGTGTTTTAAACGGTTCGAACGAAGGTCGAGTTGTCCTCCTTAACATCGCCCAAGCGATTCAGTACCAGTGCGGCCACGAAAACCAGTGTAAATGTATGACGTACTATCACGGACATAAACATGGGTTGCGGTTACCCATTTATCGCATGTTGTTGTTATCGTTTGTTGTTAGTGTGTGTTTTCTATTGTGTCGTTGATTCAACCATCCTACCTCCATGATTCAACGTGTCGGAGACCCACCTGGAGTTGATATATTTCTCTCATTTTTGAACGATTTCGTGAAAGACGGCACAATGCCGAGCACATGTTCTGTTGGTGGGTGTGTCAGAAACAGCATAAAGAGCCCAGGGGTTAGTTTTTTCAAATTTCCGCGGGATCCGGCGACTTGCAGTGGGTGGGTGAAATTCGTGAACAACACACGAGAGAATTTCACACTGACAAAGTGGTCGTTAATTTGTTCAGCCCATTTTACGGACAACTGTAGAGAGTCGACCAGTAAGCTGATGAAAAGTTTGGGAATAGGGACACACTATCGTTTGAGGCCCAACATTGTCCCTACCTTAGAAGCACCGAACATCGTAGCACTGAGCCGAGCAAGAAAGAATACGACTGCGAGTGCGAGTAGGCCTTCTTCGGCGGGGGAGGGGGAGGCACCAATGCCCACAACATCGGCCGCAAAAACAACCAAGAGAGCATCGAAACATAGACTTACCGGTAGTGCTAAACATACAGGCGCAGATGGTAGGAAGAAGAATAGACGGGTAAGGGAATAAATTGAATTTAAAAAAATATATTGACCTACTCTTTAGTGATGATCTTACTTTACTGTACGAGTTTGTCAACATAAAAGTTGTTTCCGAATATACTAAGTACATTATAACAGTATCACAGAAAGAATAAAATAATTCATGTAAATATAAATTGTGTATTGTTGCCAGACAAAGTAAAATTGACAAAATAATTAAGTTTTTTAATATTTGACCATAAAAGAAGAGAAGCTTTAGCAAATTGAAACATACCCCTGACCTAGTTTTTGTTTTTTTCAAAAATAAATTTCCCCAACTATACCATACTGGAAAAAACACATTGGCAGTGCATTGATTGTTGCGATAACAAAAAACAAATAACCTGGAGGATAACGATTTAGGACAAAACCATGGGTGAACATGTCAAATTTTGTTGACCTTTTTAATTTCAACATTTTGAGAGTACCCAATTGGCATTATTATTGAAAAAGGTTTCTACAGATAGCGCAATCAAAAGAGGCATCAAGTCATAGAGCAACTGGTCCCCTCTCATTCTTCTTTGATCTTGTGACATCTGCTTAGGGTTACCGTCAACACATTTCATTTGATGTGGACCATTACAAAAAGTTTGTACGCCGCGAGTCTCACATTCAGACATGTTAAACTTGTTGTATTATTGACAATCTGCATGTACAGTTTGGAGCCTGTCTATTCTGTGCGCGCATCCATCATGTGAAACCACACATTGGAATCCGGACCGTGATTTGCTTTCAAAATGCATTTTGTTTAAGGAGTAAAAGCGGGTGTATTAGTTTAACCAAACAACAATATAAATACCTTAAAACTGTCTTCAGGATCTAAAGAACCAGGAACTTGTATGATATTTTTTATATTCGGATCGTTTGTAACTTCAAAGGCGCTCTATTAAAGCAGTATCGACTTTCAGCATACCATGCCAGCTAACCGTCCATTGGAAGAGCGTTAGAGGTCATGATACCTTGCATGACTGTATCAGATTTACAAAGGCGGGTGTTTTTTTAATAAGCATTGATACAAAAGTATTACATATAGTATAAAGATAAAGGTTTTCTTCTGATGTTTCTGACATGATATTTTGTATACACTGTCACAGAAACAAGCAGTCAACAACAAACCGTTGACCTATGTATGCTTTATACAGTATCTCTGTGGAGCGTGTGCACGTGTAATGTACGCGCTTCGTGCAAATGAGACCAGACTATTTGTAATGCATCAAAATACTGTTAGCACGTACTACGCGTCCAGCAAGTGCTCGAAAGTTTTTAACAAACATGCACGCTAATCAGCATTGTTTTTTCAGCACAACCCTACCAGGGGTTACTGACGAGAGGTACCAGTACGGCGTGCTGCCCATGGTAACGAGGCTGACTTTTGGGGGCGACTCTTGGGGGAGGGGGGGGGTTGACTTTGAGAGGGGGGCGAGCTTTTATGTGAAGGGGGTGGGACTTTGCTGGGGGGCAAGATGACTGATTTCCGTCTTCAATGGTAATGGGCTACCCTTTTCTTGTGTAATCTGGATGCCAGCCTGTTTTCACAAGTGCTACATTATATCATGCATGATGAGTGTAGGCATTGTTGATGAAACAATTTTGCGTAATTTCAGACACTGAATCTGATTCTCTGTGATGCAGTCCGATGCTTTCCCAATGTGATGGACTGCTCAATCATGCTTTAAATAAAAGGTAACTTCAGTTACATGCAGGCCTGGAATTACACAGAGAACCCAGAGGCCATCTCTTGCCCTGGTCTTCTTTGTTGCCCCTTCAAAAGTTTCCCACAGACTTTAAGATTTTCCAATGTAATGACTTGGGGAGTCAAATTCCTTGATACCCTAGAATGGAACATTCCTTATATCTACACAGGGGGGTCAGGTCCCAGATTTTTTTTATAGATATTTTTTGATTTTCAAAATATATATCAAATGGTGTGGTAGTAAATATTGGCCCTTTCGCTCTTTGGGATACAGTCTGGGGTGTTGCCACACGCTTAGATAATTATAGAAATATGGCAATTACTGGGTAGATAAATGACTCAAATAATCCTAGACAATAGCTGGGCATGAAAAAAAGTCACTTAGATGTAAAAAAAAAAATTGGAAAATGCACATTATTTATTTAAAAAATATATTTAATTTGATTATGTGGTAGTAAGTATTAGCCCTTTCGCTCATCGGGGTAAAGTCTGGGCGATTCCATGCCCCCAAGGATTAGCTAATTAGGGTAATTAATCAATTACTGGGTAGCTAAAGGACTCAAATAATCCTATACAAAAGCTGGACATGTAAAGAAGTCACTTATGTAAAAATTGTTAGGAAATGCACAGAAAATATTAATTGGTGTGGAATCAAACAGTGGCCATTTCAAGCATTTGAGTATAATCAAAGAAGTTAACGGACTTAAGGGCAACAAGAAACTTTTTTGTAATATTGGATGGAATGATGAATATTTCGGAAATAACAATTTGTGACAAATTTCCACAATATGTTCAAAGAACTTTCCGCATATTGACCGCTGGTGGCGCTGTGTGAAAAGGCTTCTATGAAAAACGTCAAGCCGTGGAGGAGATGGCGGATGGATGCACACACCAATGCAATTACTAACTGAACTCTCTGTCTATATGTCATTGTCTTTTGCATCCTCTTCAGGAAATCGCCGAAAATAGTTTATATATTGCATCTTGAAGAAAAATGCCCAAATCTTGCGTTGTTGGTGGGTGCACTAGAAATTCAAACAAAAATCGTGGCTTAACATTCTGTGAATTTCCGAAAGATGAGCAAATTCAGAAGCAGTGGTTAAGATTCGTAGAGTCAACGAGGTCGGACTTCATCAAGTCATCGAAATGGAGTTTGATTTGTCAAGCCCACTTTACCGAGGATTGTCGGGATATTCAATCTAAACTGAAAGCAGATTTTGGATTTAAATCATACTTCACCCTGAGGAAGGACGCTATACCGACCTTAAAGGCACCAAACCTTCATGGCCCTGGGAAGAATAGCCGTCCACGAAAAAGGACCATTTACTCGAGCGAGGCGTGCAAGGAAAGGGAGAAGAGACGGGTAAGAAAAACGGATAAACACACAAATGCCACACACGATTAAAAACCCAAAACAGGGTGTGAGAAAAAATGCTCAAAAATCATTCAAGGACGTTTTAAAATTTAAGTCAAGTCCCACATTATCATGGGTCTCATAATACCGTGATGGTATAGTATCTGAAAAGTCACTTTTTGCGGTGCCAAAACCTTCTCTTTAGACGACTTCCATACGGTGAATCGGTAAACAAGAAACTTCTACAGATCTGGATAAAAAAATCACGTCCAAAATTTCGCTGAAATTTATTAAATATTAAATTGAACAAAATACTCTATTTTTCTGACCGGACGAATTTTCGCTAAAGTGTAAACAGGTCTGTCAAAATTGTCGTTATATCAATAAATGTTGTACCTTAATTAATGTTCTGTCCATTGAAATATCAGTGTCCAGATTCTGTTTCACTAAAAACAAAAGAAGATTGACATCGAAGATGTTTGTTCACATCAAAAACGTTTTTTTTTTTCAATCTGGCGTTCAAGTAAGGGCAGGGAACTAAAGTCAACAACTTTTGTAAAGGGCGCCCTCAATATGTTGGTTTAACACAAAGTAAAAACTCGCGTAAATTAAAGACTTGCTTGCACAAGTATAAAAATTAGTAAAGACGAATGCGCGCAAATTCCAAACTTGCGCAGTCATGTTTTAACTTGCGCGAGTTACTACATGTACTTTGCACTTAGATCCTATAACGTGCTTAATACCACGGTAATATGGTTTGAGCATAGATGGTTTGAGCATAATATAGAGAAAGGAGTTCGAGGTACGCAGGAGATGTGTTGCCGATTGTGTCAGTTACGTTTCTAAAAACATTGAAAAAAGATACTAAATTTTCAAGTAAAATCTAAACTTTTTGTAGTTACTTAGATACATATATTAAAAAAAATTGCAAAAAGGAAAAAAAAACCATCTCATTCTCATTCTGGACATGTCTCATTTATTCTTGTTCATGTTAACAGAAAACAATGTTTGTTTAATAATATAGGCAATGGAACCTTAACAAAAATGTGTTTATTCAGGAAAGAAAATGCTGAAGAATATTGGAAATTTGCACTTTGATACACGCCTAGATCAGCATGTTAAACTTAATTCCCTCGGCTGTTGGAATCTCACAAAGTACAAACTTACATCTCGCAAAGTACAAACACCCCTTGTGCACAATGGAACTTACCATGACTTAAAATCATTACGGTACCCGCTGCTAAAGAATAGGATTCAAACTGCCTCTAGCTACTGGGCAAGCGTGGTGGTCTAGTGGTGCTGTAATATGGCAAAAGTCCTGGGTTCGAATCCCACCCGAGTAATGCCAGTGGATTTTGTTCACACAGGATTCGGGGAAAGTAGGCCTAACCGAGTTGAGACTGCAAATCTCGTGCCTATTCAAACATAGAGACCCGTTAAATTGCGCCCAGTTCATTTCCTTCACATGCGTTAAAGCAATGTACGTGGGACCAGAGTGTTTGAATACGTGGGACCAAATGTTTGAATACAAGCAAGACATCCCCACCCCTTAGTTACACCACTTATGTGTAAACCAATATTCTGTTGGTAGAGTTCCTGGGCCCAATTTCATAGAGCTGCTTAAGCACAAAAACTAACTAAGCACAACAAAATTATAAAGAAAATCGATTTAGGCAGTAACGTTCCATTGTTTAAAGGCACTGGACACGTTTGGTAATTGTCAAAAACCAGTATTCTCACTTGGTGTATCCCAACATATGCACAAAATAACAAGCCTGTGAACATTTTGGCTCAATTGGTCATCGAAGTTGCAAGAAAATGATGACAGAAAAAATGCCCTTGTTGTACAAATTTGTGTGCTTTCAAATGCCTAAAAAAGGCCTATTTTGAACAGCGAGACCCATTCTTTACATGATAAGGCAATGTACATGGGAACCCAGCAGGGTTCTCAAAAATGTTTGAATACGCACAAGACTTGCACGGTGTATTGGGGAAAAAAGCAGAAGCAACTACATGGATTATAAAAGCACAACTTATTAACTTTGGCAAGAAAACAACAAAATTTGAACATTTAGCTGGGTGTTTAATCAATTAACAATTGACCCCTTGCAGACACGTAATGCACCTCTGCAAAATGCACGTCTACCATTTTGAACCCCAAAATGGGGGACGAGATAGGTGAGTATGAGTATGAGTGCGCTGCACGTTCATGCAAGGGGTAAAGAAACCGTTTACAAGTGAAC
This sequence comes from Plazaster borealis, assembly GCA_021014325.1. Classification (NCBI taxonomy): domain Eukaryota; kingdom Metazoa; phylum Echinodermata; class Asteroidea; order Forcipulatida; family Labidiasteridae; genus Plazaster; species Plazaster borealis. Next base: position 20,280,445 of record CM037460.1, read on the forward strand.
ATACTCCGATCTTATAAAATTACTCTTTTCCATATCACACCTGAATTGTTAGAAATGAATACATGTATAAAGAGTTGCCTCTTCCAAGTGCATGGTTTGCTTCAGGTACTCGATGTTACCAATTACTTAATTTTGGGTTGAACAAAGATAAATTTACTAGAGCGGGACTTGAACCTGCAACCTCTGGATTAACGTGCCAGCGCTCTACCAACTGAGCTATCTTGCCCTATGTTGGCAGTCTCCCTATTTTGTCAATATATTTGTTCGGGCTACCAGTCTGGACCCTTTCAGCCTGTAACTGCCGTATAACCAAGGATCACACCCAAGTTTACGATACAACCTGGGAAGCAGCAGCAGAGGGATCATTTTAAAGGGTCTGTAAACGTTTGGTAATGACTCTGAAAATTAATGGCAATAAAAACTAACTTGGTAAGAAGTACAGCAGCTTTGGATGGTATAATGCATTTTTAGAAACTTTTCACTTTGAAGTACTGCGGTTATGGAAAAAGATTTTTTATCCACAAAAATTTGAATCTGAGAAGCGCAGGTTAACGTTCTCAGATTGTGTATTCCAATTGCAGATTAGTCTTCCTGCGTGCGCATAACTGTTCCAGATTTTCGTCAATATCTCAAAAACGCTACCACCTTTTGAAATAAAATTTTCACAGGTTAGTTTTATGGTATATATCTCCAACAATATAGGATTGAAACAAACCGTGGGTTCCAATTACCAAACGTATATATAATCCCTTTAAGGGGATGCAACTTTTTTATTTCAAATATCAAGTAATAAACCACAAGGGAAACTGACCGAGTAAATTATTTAATAACTTTTGGTTGAAAAAGTGATTAGAGCAGGACTTGAACCTGCGACATCCAGACTAACGTGCCAAAATAATGGTACTTCTGATATATCTTTGTGCTACATGTACGCATCATGAAACACTCTGGAAGTTAATGAGATATGCGCAAGCTTTAAACACTCGCTCATACGTGTCCACCAGGGATGGTTCCACTTGCTGCTGTAGGTAACGGAACTGCTTGATTCTGTTCAGAGCTCTCTCCACGTGAAACACTTCGTGAGTGGACATGAGTGTCATGTGACTCTTACTCAGGTCCGTTGAGACAACATGAGTAGAAATGCCGCCTGGCTTCGGCAAGTTTGTCCCAATCTGAGTCCCTTGCTGATGCACGGCATGCCCCTTGGAGGGGGGTTGAACTGAGACACTGTCTCTGCTTTTGTTGTAGGTAGAAACTCTTGCAAAAGCATGCCCTCTTAAAGTGCTGAGTACACTTGTCACTACACCAGTGCTGCTGAAGCCGACTGCTATTAATCGTCGGTTATTATTTGTTTCATCCTTCTGAGTTGTCAGCAATGCTGGAGATTCACTAAATAGAGCTGTATAATCCACCGCAACGTTGATCTTGGCATCTTTGGTGGTGCTGTGCCTTTCCGAGGCTGTAGTTGCTGCTGGTGCCATTGTCGTGTAGAACTCGTCCAGGGTTTCACTTAAAAAGACAGCCCATGAGGATATGATGATATTGACCAAGGGCTCACTGATGCTGAATCGGATGGCGAGATCCTTGCAGGAACTACCAGTTCTAACCCCGACCAGGAACAAGAACAACTGGTCCTCGGTTGTCAAGGTTCGTCGCTTTACATCGGTTGTGTCGGTGATTGTCAACTCGCCAAATGCTATACCCACTCTGGTGTGCTGAAGAGTCTTGGCATTCAGTGTCAAATAGCCACAGAGGGCTTCGAATGTTGCGTAGTTGGGAAGGCCGGTGTATGCTTCGAAGACACTGTCATTTCCTTTGGTGTTCTGAAGTGATAATACCTTGGTGGAATTGCATATTGTTCTTAGTATCATCACTTCTTTTTTAAGTTGGTGATAATTGTTCCAAAAACCTGGGGCGCATGAGTCCACACCGTCATAGGCTTCCTTCGACAGAAAATGATTCATTCTTTGATAAAAGTCAGGATGACTCTTAATCTGTGGAAAAAATTAAATTGACAACTTGACATTCCGTTTGTTTAAAAGTATCAGCCATTCAGACAAAATATATCAACATTTATTTAGAAGACAAAAATTGAAAATTTTTCCAATTTAGGCTTTGAGGTTTTTATAGGCTAGATACAACAAAATGTAATGCTCCATGGGCGACGAGAACTGAAAGAGCACATGGAAGAAACCATTTTCATATTTTGGGCTATAAATATATACAGCGAAAATTGATTTTCATTTTAGTTTTGATTTGGGCCATTAGAAGTCCCATATGCTACTGGATTCTAATTTATCGAATCATTGGTCTTGTTAAAACAGGTAATATTGGGTAACAAACCTTTGAAGATGTTACCGTTAGTTTCTCACTGGGCTTTGCAGACATGATGGGAATTCTCTTCACAGGCTTACTGACGGTTGGTTTCAAGTCATCCCAGAGAAAGTTGAACAAGGTGGGCACAATATTTTTCAACCGTGGGATCGACGATCTGGGATGTGGTTTCTTTGCGAAATGACACCCGCAGAGTCTCAAATTCCAACTTGAAAAATTCTTCTTCTTTGTCTTGCCGTCTTTGCACAGGTTGCATCTTGAAGCTTCGATCCACTTCTCCTTTAATTCAGAGTCTCTTGGGAAACTATGGAGTACACAGGGGGTTTGGCTCCTCTTATGTGAACACCCAAACGCCGCACATACGTCTTTCTTTAAGGTCTTGGGCCGACCCTCGTGCTGCACATTGAAAAGATTGATAATAATTGACAAACAAATTGCTTTGTCCTTTGGATGGGACATTAAGCTGTACATGTAGGTCCCGTATACTTCACTGTAGGATTGGTAGTGCATGTAACAGAACCCAGAACACTGTATCGTGGAAAATTAGTGTTAACCCCGATGTTTCTGGTTCACATAGCAAGCACCCTTGTATACAGGTTTCCTCAGGCTTGCGAGCTACAGTGATTAAGTTCACTTATGAGGCATCCATGGTTTCATTAACAGAAACATTTAACCCTTTCAGTCCCGCTCCCGGGATATCCCGGGTTCCGTAGACGCGCACCAGATCCCGCTCCCGGGATATCCCGGGTTGCGGGGTCGCTTTACATTTTCATATGTCACGGTCGTACCATAAACGCTATAGGAATAAAAAAAACAGCACAGCACAGCTGATGAATGCCGCCCTCTTTTGATGTGCTTTGAGAATGTTTGCTGTCGAGAATAGAGGACTTTTCCAGGTTTTTTTTAGCGCGACGTATGTCAAGCTGTGCGACAGTCAAGTTGAGCTTTTCCTCTACTCTCCGAGTTTTTCCTTGAAAACATTAGGCATTACTTCATCTGTGCTGTTCTTTTCTGAGCCTTTTTGATTTTCTAAAGATATAACAGAGTATTCAGGTGTGTATATTTATAACTGAAATGAATAAATCATCGATATTTGTGATCATTTGGGGGAACTTTTGTCAATTGAAATGGTTAGTCATATTCAATGGTGTAGTTTCGCATTTACACTTTTTGGCCAACGATGCAGTCGCACCAATGTTTTACGTTTCTAATTAATTAATTAAGGTCACCGAGGTCAACGAAAGGTCACGAAAATGTTGACAATCATCAGGGTAATAAAGTGTTTGAGAATTGTTCAAAAACAATGAAGATTATTTTGTTCATGAATTTTAAGGTAAACACAACCCAAATTGTGTGTTCTTTAAAAAAGTATACGGGATATGGGGGGTAACTGTGTACAAAGTATATGGGATTGAAAGGGTTAATATTAAACATAAAAGGTAAACAGGAGGGGAAAAAAAACATTACACATCGAGCGCTTACTCTTTCATGGCTGACTGAGTTCTCCGTTTTCACGTCGATGGATTCCACTGACTTTCCATCATCTTGACCACCCTGCAATAAAACATTTAACAAGTGTAAAAAATGTAAAACTGCAAAAAGCTACAACTGAAAAGAAAACCACAACCTTAAACAAACAGGCCTATTGACTCATTGTACAATGTGCAGGGCACTTCCACCCGCCTTGTTCCCCATTTTGGGAGTCAGAATGTACACAAAGGAGTGGACTCCCAACATGGTGGAAATGGTACGCACGCATTGTGCGGAGGTGCGTTCTACGATGTGCAAGGGGTCAGTTGAAAACAATTTGCTTTTACTGTTTTGGAATGAAAGGTTATCAAAATTACTGACAGTTTTTTCTTCTTCTACTAATCAATGAAATTACTAGTTATGCCTCAAAACTTATACACATGTACATGTATACCTATAATCTACTAGAGTACATCCGTATCATTCGTATGTCAACAAGCAGGGAAAAAATTCACTCGTAATTAAAAACAAAAAAACGGGGGATTGCCCGACTCCAAGGGCTAAATGTTCGGTCCTTTATCGCACAGCCATGACCCTGCCGATTTTAAACAGCTGTTTCAGACCTCGTCGCCTACTCTTACATTCTCTTATTCAAAACCACAGTGGATGACATTTGTCAGTCAGTAGAATGGATTAGTTTTTTCTACATGGGAGTGGAACTACAGTAAGTCCCAAGTAATGTGCACACATTGCAACACAGTTTTTATATTTGCAACTTGGGGTTTTTTTTTCCCCCTTTTTTAAAATATATGTTTAAAGGGTCTATATACGTTTGGTAAGGACTCTGAAAATTAATTGCAATAAAAACTTACTTGGTAAGAAGTACAGCAGCTTTGGATAAAATAATGCATTTTGAGAAACTTTTCACTTTGAAGTACTGCGGTTATGGAAAAAGATATCACTTTTTATCCCAACAAATTTGAATCTGAGAAGCCTTACTGCAGTAGCGCTATAGCGCTTCTCAGATTGTGTATTCCAATTGCAGATTATTCTTCCTGCAGGGACATAACCGCTCCAGATTTTCGGCAATATCTCAAATACACTACCACCTTTTGAAATGAAATTTTCACAGGTTAAATTTATGGTATATATCTACAACGATACAGGAATGAAATAAACAGTTAGTTCAAATTACCAAACGTACACAATCCCTTTAAAGCAGGTCCATGAAAGTGGGACACATTTAAGTGCCACACACCTTCCTTGCATTAAAACCCCAGCTCCATCGAGTGATTTACTGGTGCCCTTCCTCACTCTAGCAAAATCCAACTCCATGGTAACTTTACACCCAAACTGTTGGGAGTCTCTGATTATGGTGGTATGCCTGATCCCATGTAAGGCTTGATCAGCTTCAGGGCTCAAATTTTACACTGGACCGCAGGCCCAAGGTTAGTGGTTTTAGTGTCAGGCAAGTAAACTCATGACCAGACAAGTCTTGTGTTTTACAATTGAACAGAAACAAATTATGTTCAAAAGCGGAGTCTGGAAAATACCTTACAATTCTGTTGAGTAAAGAAGTATACCGGTACTTAATACCCAAAAAGACAGATGAGATCAATCTTCTCTTACATGTCTAAGTGCTTTTGTTCAAATAAAAACAGTTAAATGCATGCTAAACTGTGTCAGGACTCAGGAAGTTTTTTTCTCATTTTGATTCTGGTCTTGTACAAAAATTTCTGGTCCAGTAAAAATGTTAAGCTACAAGCCCTGCGGTCTTGTGGATTTTTCTCCCAAAATCGAGCCCTGACTGCTTACTAGTGCAGTCCTCAGTTCAACAGAATCAAACAAAAACAAGCAGTAGGATTTTGAAGGATTGGGTAGGGTTGAGCAAGATGCTTATTTCTCACCAGTCTAGTTTTGGAGCTGCAGATGTGAAGTTCACGTCTTGCACTGAACAACTGTGGGCTGTCCTCACCAAGGGCTTGTTGGAGTTCCTACAATGAACAAACGGAGAAAAATCAGAATTTCATTGGATGAGTGAAGAAGGGGTGCACAAACTTTGAGTTGTGGGCCTTTTAAAGTCAAAGGTATCGTACACGTTTGGTAATGACTCAAAACAAATATTAGCATAAAAACTTACTTGGTAACAAGCAACGGAGAGCTGTTGATAGTATAAAACACAGTTGTTAATTTTATCCTTGGGTGACATTATTTTTGAAAATAAAATGAAAATTTACGTCTCTGTACTTTCTGTACCGACTCCGTATGTGAAAGCTTGTGCGCACGCACATCCACAATATTCATAATCATAGTAAGTTTGTCACGGTCAAGTCATGGATTATTTACAATAATTCCGTAATATCACCAACTACAGAATCGATTCCTTCGCTAATACGAAAATAATGAAGTGGTGAATGTTGATACCGTAAAACTAATCACATTTTTTTCCTACAGATTTTAATGTTCAATTTTCTTTAAAGTAATTGAAATACCCAGTTACGTGGTTTGTTAAAAATAAAAATTTCGATATCTGTATTTGTTAAACTTTTTAATTGTAAATTGTTGCAATTCAGCATGTGGCTGATATGTCAAGTTTGTAAATAAACCATTCTAATCTATATATGTTTGCTTCAGTTTTTTAATTTTTAAATTTTTTTTATGAGATATCGCCAAACTCACAAGGCCGGACGGCCACTTCAAGGTGAGGGCTACACTTTACTGTCACCAGAGGCACATTGCCACCTACTCCTGAGGCTGAACCAGGGTTGCCCCCTTTACAGTCCGTAAGGATGTAGGCATGGGTATCATCCACTAGGAGCCTGGCTGGTAGAGCAGAATGCACTACCTTCCCAACTTTTACAAAGCAATTATGGTTAAGTGCCTTGCTCAAGGGCACAAGTGTCACGACCGGGATTCGAACCCACACTCTGCTGCTGACAACACCAGAACTTGGGTCCGGTGAACTAGACCACTCGGCCACGACACGCCAGTTGACGTGAAAGTCCATCGCATCGGACTTGCTACGTATTTTGCACATGCACATCAATCGGTACAAGAATGTTTACAACTGATGCATGGATCTGCTTTTTATTTTCTGGAATAATCAATGATAATGTCACCTAGACTAGATACCTATGATGAATGATTTAAATAATATTTGTTATTTTTTGACCCATCAAAAGTATTTTTATGGAAATGAAGAATATGAACGAAATTTCAAATTATTATATTCAGGTAAACAAAATAATGAACAAAATGAAGTAATGCAATAATATAGTTGAGGATTTATGATGGAGATGTGTTTGTGTGTCATGATACATCCCGATATGTGGAGATGTATGCAGTATTTACCAGAACCAGAACCAGAACCGACCATAGAGCAAGGAAGGACCAGACACATGCATGACACACAGGACAGCACAGTGACAGTCAGTGACAACATGCATGGATGCGGTGACATATTGTAGACATACAGATTCATGTAAACAATAGTTACCCTAATTTTTTCCCGTTTAGTAAACGCCCCTCTCTGTCTCTCAGAGCGTTTTGCAGACTGCTTAGTCAATGGAAATACAGTCGGGATGGCATCTTGTAAAAGCATTGGTTTGATCTTCAAGTGAAACTGATTGTAGAACCCAGACGCTGAATGAAAGCAATGTGGTTCAAAGTGCGCACTGCAAATCATGGAGTGGTCCGAGGGTCCCGACCATTTTGCCCGGGTGTTCTTGACTTTTGCTGTCCATATGCGTCGAGATTTTGCATCGGACGGAAACCTGTGCAGGCTCACGCCGTCTTTAGTGGTGTTGTTGCACCCTGCAACTATACACCTTGCTGGCATTTGTGGAAGTTTATGGACTTTATGTGGGATATAGACAGTGCGTTCTTCGGCAAAATCACTGCGAGTTAACTACACGCGCAACGACTCTTTCTCGTCGGACAGTCAATTTTTAGAGAACGCCCTCAACGGCATAATCGATCCTCCAAACATCTCGTTTTTATGCTAATATTTGTTTTGAGTCATTACCAAACGTGTACGATACATTTAAGCCTCAAAAGTTGCTAAGCACAACAAAATTATACTTACCAGAATAAGGTTACCAGCTGAAATACCATTTTACATGTACAAAATGTAACTGGTATCCTGGTGAGTTGTGCTTAGCAGACAAATGTTAAGCAATATTTTCTGCTTAAAGCAGCTCTATGAAATTGGGCCATATCAGGTTCGTGTGTGTAGGCCTATACAGGAAGAAAATTCATCCCCTCGAAAGAATTCATATCAGACTCCTGTTTGATTGGTCAATTATTGATTTCCAGACTTTTTGCAATTTAAATTAACAATCTCACATTAGCGATTTTGGGAAAATGTCATGCGTTCGATGCTGAGCAGTCGAATATTTGCTCGTCGGGGGGGGGGGGGGCTAGGATAGAGGTTGGGATTAGTAGCGTGGTGCAGGTGGTGGGGCCAAAAGAAGAATTTGAAATTCCGACCAAATTCATGGCATCATCGGGAGAAGAGTTTCCTGAGTGGTAACAACGCAACATAAATACGATCATTTAGAAGTTGAAAAAAGGCGTGTGTTTTTGGATTGAGGCTGCACAAGAGAAACGGTGATTAAAGAGTCTGTATACGTTTGGTAATGACTCTGAAAATTAATGGCAATAAAAATTTACTTTGTAAGAAGTACAGCAGCTTTGGATAGTATAATGCATTTTGAGAAATTTTTCACTTAGAAGTACTGCGGTTATGGAAAAAGTTATCACTTTTTATTCCCAAAAAATTGAATATGAGAAGCGTTACTGACAGTAACGTTTCTCAGATTGTGTAATCCAATTGCAGATTATTCTTCCTGGGTGGACATAACCGCTCCAGATTTCATAGAGCTGCACAAAAAGTAGCTCAGCACAAAATAATTATGCTTACCAGAAAAAGGTTACCAGCCAGAACACCATGTCACATGTACAATTTATGACTGGTATCCTGCTCCTTTTTTGCTCAGCAGAAAATTGTTAAGCAATTATTTCCTGCTTAAGCAGCTCTATGGAAATAATTTGGCCCAGGGCCGGCTCAATGTAATAGAGCTGCTTTAGCAGAAAATATTGCTTTACAAATTTCTGCTTAGCAGAAATGAGCAGGATACCAGTCACAAATGATACATGTGACAAGGTAGTTTGGCTGGTTAGGATTAGGGTTAGGGTTGAGGTTGAATTCATAGAGGCCTTGGATTTGAGATCAGAGACTGTTAATCATTGTAGGCCTATATTAAATGTAGGGACCATTCAATATTACAATTTCGATCTTTTGTTTCCGAAATTGTTTTGACCCACAGTAGCAAATTAAATGTTATCTGGGGAAAAATTGGAAAGGTTTGCTGACTCCTGACGACGTCTGTAAAATATCCCGGGTCAGAATTAATCCGGGGCCCAGGGGCCCTGACCCATTTCTGGGTCAGTCTGCCCGGAAAATATTGGATTAAAGTCAGATTCTGCATCAGTTTGACCCATTTCTGTTTTTTTGGCGAAGATTCCTGGTCATACTGACTACGAAATGGGTCAGATCCCACGGGATCCGGAATCCATGTCAATTCTGACCCGGGAATTTTAAGGAGAAAAGGGCATAATATTGTGATTCAAGTTATCATCGTAAGTTTGCACTGGTATATTGTTATCTTGAGAAATTTGTTTGTTCGATTAAAAAATATTCAACTTTCAGAAAATTGAGGTGGAACATAATCCTCATCCCCTTCGAGGACGTCGTGTTTATCACTAGGTAGTTGGAATAGATACATGCGAAGGTCTTGGAACCAAGACTAATCACTAGGTGTTTCCAAGACGATGTGACCTCTGTTTACATTCAAACCGCCCTCTGTTGACAAAAGTCATGTTTCCGCCGGGCAAGAAGACGCGTACTCATGGTAACATTGCGTGTCCTTAATAGCTGGCTGTCAGTACTCAAAGGTTTTGCCCGGCGACATGCGCGCACATCATGTTATGATTTTCGAATGACGTCAGAGGTCACATCATCTATACTTCTTTAGAAGAAAAAAAAACAAGGTGTTTGCGACACTCATGCTTTCATGGTCGCCGAAACACTCTTGAAGCTTGCAATTCCGGTGCGCAGTTTCGAAAATTATATAAAGACATAAATATTTGGTACTTTGCAAAAAAGCACAACAATAAATTAACAGCTTACTTGCGTTTCGTGTGTAAACTATTCGATCTATAATTTGGTGCCGTTTTGGTTTTTTTTGGTTTTTTTTTACTGTTCACTAGTTTATCCTAATACAAATTAATGGGGGGTTTGCGCTGCAAAGCAAAAGGTGTGAAACCGCTGACTCTTTTTTGAAATTCTGTTGGAAATGTATTGATTTTTTTTTCTTCAAATTAATCATGTTTTTCAGAACTCCAATGAAGCAAATGGTCATCAAACCGAACAAGATGCGCTTCCGTCGTGCTCTTCCGAGACAAACAGCGGACAACCACCGGAGGTAACAGAGGGGGAACAATTCTGGAAAGATTATCATCAGACCAAAGCAGAAGCCATGCTGTATCGGAAGGCTTGCAAGACCCTCCAGCTACTCAGCCTTCCCAACATCAAAGACGACGACAGGGCCTTCGAGAGGTACACAGGCCTTCCTAATTATGCAGTCTTCGAAGTTTTGCACGACTACCTGAAACCAAATTCAAAATGTTCAGGAGAGAAATCAGCTCGCGACACGCTGCCAAACTCCGTCATACGAACTTTGACCTCGCAGGAGGAGTTCTTCATGTTTCTAGTCGCAATCAAGACAGGAAACCTGGCCAGTGACATGGCCTTGCGATTCGGCATCACCAAGCCCACATTCAACGTCATCTTTGCTTCGTGGGCTGTCTTTGTAAGCAACATGCTCGACGACTTCGGTAAGACGGTGATGAAGCCACACGCCAGCAACGTTGAAGAGCTTGAAACATTTATAGTCATTGATTGTACGCCACTTTTGCACGCTCAAAAAGCATCTCAACCCGACGGGGATTGTCCGCAGAAACGGAGGTTGCTCTGCGTTGGAATTAGTCAGCATGGAGTAGTGACTAGCGTTTTAGGCAAGTTGAGAGGTTCTGCTTCTGTGGAGGTTGTGTCAAGCACGTCCAAAGATATGAATCGGAAATCTGATCAGTGTGAAAACCCATCAATCATGGTTGACGACGATCAGAATGAGACGGTGGGAAAGGTGCCAGGTGGAGAAACACCAGCCGAAGAAACACCAGTCACGATCATAGACAAGGACCAGTTACACGCGGGAAAACCAACAAGGGAAAAGACGTCGCATCACGTCGACGTAACTTTGAATAGAATCAGACAGTTTCTTTATTTAAAGCAAGAAGTTGAACCAGCTAATGTTGACCTGTACGAACAAGTTTTTAAGGCTTGTGCATATCTCACTAATTTCCAGCTTGCATCATGAAACTGGAGGAAGTCATCAAACAACACTTCTAGACCTTGAATTTCATCTTTGAGAGGGCAAGGCCATTTCCATTTTGCAAAGGGCACTACTAAGCTTCAATTAGAATATCTGAAAGGCCATGGGAAACTTTTGAAGGGGCATCAAGGCCAAGACAAGGGGCAATAGAGGCCATGCCATCCGTGGCCTTTGTGTAACTCCAGGCCTGCTTTTGGTAGGGAGCCGGAGAACAATTTGCAAAGTAGTCGTTGGGGGAAAAAATAAACGTTTTTTTTTGTACAACTCCGACATGTTGACTTCAAAAGAAAAAAGAAAAAATGAGCAGGCTACCAGTCACAGATGGTTCATGTGCGACATGGTATTGTGGCTGGTGACCTTATTCTGCTAAGCATAATTTGGTTGCATTTCTTCTGCTTAAGCAGCTACATAAAGTTGGCCCTGATTAACCTTCACGCTTCTTATAAACTATGCAGATTATGGGGAGGGGGTGGGGCTCCAGTCTTGTATAATTAGTTGGACCAGTGAGTTAAAAAACCATAAACCCCCCCAAAACACCGCAATGTCCTATTGTTGACTAAGTCCATTGAACAATTGAACAAAGTAAAGTATTGTGTTACGTGATAAGACATGTTGCCACCATCTTGGTCATGTTCCTTGTATCCAAATGAATGCTGACATTCATTGAACGGAACAAAAAAGGAACCAGACTATTTTTTCTTCCACCCTCGGTTTGGTCACAATGATTTGGATTGGGGGAAAATGAAGATGGCCGCACCATGATAAAGGTCTATATTCAACACACATGTCTAATACACTAAGTTGATTTGTTTGCTTTGAGACGATGGGGGATTGGGGGGGGGAGTTCAATTTAATAAACTGTCAATTTGTACTAAATAATGTACTAAAAATTATGTACTATATAGTGGAAAGCATATACAACATGACACATCTTCCCAGATTAGTCATGTTTTACCTTCTTGTTTGCATACTGTTTACTCATATTTTGTATGTGTTTTAGGTTTAATTTCATAATAAAACAGTATTAATTATCCATTTTACATTAGTCTTTCTAATAAATATTCTGAGTACAAGTTGTTGAAAACATTATCGAGAAAAGTAAGATTTGAAACTTTGCATGGTGGGAATACGATATGGAAAGGTTTGCGGTGACACCATGTACATGTAATAATCTCTCTATGTGAGTTGGGGGTGGTTCTGAAAAGAACCGTTGGTTTCAACTCGACGTTTCGATCAGTATGCTCTGATCGTCTTCTGGAGAAAAAAAAGAAAGAAAGTAGCATTTGAAGACCCCCCCCCAAAAAAGAAAAAAAAAGAAAGAAAGTATATAACAAAAATCACAATTACTTATTTGAATTGTCCAAATATATTAGTAAGCATTTTGGATGGGTTTTCAAGTACTACCTTTCACTTTGATGACACAAAAACAAATTCCACCAGCGGTCACTTAGTTAAGTTCATAGGATGTTTCCGAAAATGTTCATCTGAGGTAGGCTATCGGTATTACGTCGGGGTGGGTTTCATGTTATCGCGGTAGTCACCAAGGGTTTAGCCCAAGGGTCCGAAAGTACCTTTATTCTCTGCAGTAATTGAGCTAAATTTGATGATAGTCGAGAAATATGTAACCGTACGGAATCACGATGATAAACTTCACAGAGTTTATGTAATTTCTTTACCCGCTTCTGCTCCGAGTTCTGTTTGGTCCGAATACGATGCAAATGTGCACGGTATTGAGGTCGAACTTAATATACACACCGCGACGTTTTTTCAGAAGTGAAACAGAATCTAGAGCACATGTAGAGCCTATTTCAAGAAATATTTGTAAGCATGATAATGACAGGGCTTAGTTCTTCGGCCAAGGTTAACGAAAATTTCGCACGGTGGGGAAACCCCGACATTTTTTTTTTTTAATCAGATCGGCAGAAAGTTATATTGCATGGTTACCAAAGACCTGGGCCCAATTGCATAGAGCTGCATAAGAAGACAATATTGCTTAACAACGTTCTGCTTAGCAGAGGGCAGGATACCATTCACAATTGTCCATGTGACATGGTAGTTTGGCTGGTAACTTTAGTCTGGTAAGCATAATTTTGTTGTGCTTAGCTACTTTTTGTGCTTAAGCAGCTCTATGAAATTGGGCCCTGGTTGAAAAGTGACGTTGGGGGGGGGGGGGGGGGAGTCATTGGCGACGCCACATTATGTTCAATGCCTACCGCGACATTTTATTAGGCCTAGGCCCTACAAAACTGAAACATTGTTATTTTAAATTTTACATGGTTGCAAGATTCACGAGCATTTTATCGTTCGTGTAATTTAATTTAATAGGGCCTACATATTTTCAGTAAAATAAAAGATATTTATTAACTTTTGAATAGAGCTATAATATATTTATTTATTTATTTATTTTAATATATTTAGGGCCTATACAGGATACAAAAAGACTGCAGAAGCTATTTTGTATCAGTGTCGTGTAGGCCAACAAATACAACAAACTAAAAAGCCAAAATACATCAAGACAAAAATCAATAGATGAAAAGAGGCGCAATTAGCCTCCTTAAAGTGCAGTTTAAAAAAACTTCAACGGAGGAATTTTTAATAGAAGAAGGAATCATTCCAAACTTTAGCACAGGCAAACTTAAACAATATATAGGCCTATACAAACTTTAAAAAAATATAATAAATCCGATGATTCGGCAATGTTCGTCGTATGCTAGAATCAAACTTTATTCCACGCGCACGCGTAAGTCTGTACGCGTACGCGCGCAAACACTGACATCACACGCATCGCGCTTGCTTCATACTTAATACATGCTCCCCAATGCGTGCGCGTGTTTGATGAGGACGTCCCACGCGCGCCAGCGCCAGTGTTGACGACTGCGCGCGTTTAAATTTTGCAAAATATTTTCGAAAGATGTTCATTTCCTATTCTTGGCGTACTGTAGAAACAGGTATTCTTGCGTGTTACTGCGGACATTCTTATCGACTATCATGAGTTCTTCAAGCTCAGCATCACTCGGTGCCGTTTCTTGCCCAATAAACTCCAACACATTCCCCGGAAAGTTGTGGAAGTTGGTGAATGGCGGACGGTTTCAGTCCATCGGCTGGAGTAATGGTGGAACTTGCGTTGCAATCAACGGCACGACCTTCAAAAATGAAGTCCTCTACAACGAAGAATTCAGCGTCTTCAAAACACAGAACTTCTCGAGTTTTGTTCGGCAGCTCAATCTGTACGGATTCCGGAAACTGGCGGCAGTTTCTACCAAGGAAAGCATGTCCGGGGAAGACGTCCATCATTTTCAGAACCCTTTCTTCAATCGGAACCGCCCTGAGTTACTAGGGCATGTTCGCCGGGCTGGAAACCGACGTCGAGGAGGAAGTGAAAATGCCGAGAACTCGTACTTCACTACCACCACCCCTTACCGCTTTGGCCATCTGTCCTCAGGCTGTCGGAACTCACAGCAGACATTGTTCCATCACCAGGGAGCGACTTATGCACCAGTCAAGTCCGAACCTCTTCAAGATATTCACAATCGCTTCAGCCCATACCAGCAGCAGACACCTTTCACCAATACTGTTCAGCCAAATTGCTACGGCCGTTTGTCGTGGAGCCCAAGTGTCAACGGGGCGGGAGTTGGACTGCACGGCCTGACGTTGATCGCGAACACGGTCAGCGGGTCTCTCACGGCAACTTGCCCGGCAGAGCCCCGGCAAGTCGACTACCCTACGCTATTCAACCAACAAGGACAGCTGAAGAAATTTGTTGTCATTCAAGAAGACATTGGCCAAAGCTTCATGGGTAGTTTGCAGAATCCAGGTGGTAAGTTTCGACACAGATTGTGTTTTAGGCCTTCGAAGACTCCTGACGGATGTCGCTTAAAAAAAACTCAACCAAAAGTAGGCTAGGCCTACCTGAATGGGCGTGTTAAAAAATCACTCTTACACGCTTGCTTTGTCTTGGGCTCAATTTTTGAGCTTCAGTTAGACTTGAACGGTGTCTTTGTAAGTGTGTTTCACTGCAACTAACATGGTTGTACCAAGGACGGTCCGCGTTGGATGGGCTACCGGTAGTGTTTGTCTGTTGGAACTTCTAATGGAAGTTTGGGCAAAAGTTATGTTGGAATATAATTTTAAAATATGATTTTTCCTCAACAGGTATTTCATTGTCAAGATGTAATGACCCCCTGCTGACTACCAGCTGTGACCCCATGCTGTGTGCCGTACCACAACCGAGCCCTCCTCATCACCCGCCAACCACCAGCCAAGCATTCATCATGTCTCCCCCGTCAAATCAGAGTGGTCTATGCTACAGCCTGGCAGCCGGACACTCTGGACTCAGCAGTGCCAACCCACAACCACTGCATCTTGCATCTGGTGTTAGCCAAGGGGTTCAAGCTTCTACTGAGATTCCAGTTCAGGTCTACACACACCTTCCTCCATGCACACACCTAACCCCGGTTGTCTCATCCGTGGACACTCAACTGCAGCACCGCCAGCAGGTATAAACGTGCTATATAAAATATGGGGACACAGTTTAAGAGGGGGCTACTTTGGGTGGATAATCACCCTTTTACTCGCAGCTGAGAAGCTAAATTGCGAAGATAACACCGTACGTAAAAGCCTTTAGCAGCCAGCCACATCGGCTCATGACCAGTCACGGAGCACAGACAGAGATCTTAAGACTTAGTGTCATGGGGGAAGTTCGACAGGAGAACAGCTTAAAGGCGCTGTTACTGGCATAAAAAAAGACCCCCAACCCCCCCCCCCCCCTTAAAAAAGAAAAAAAGAAAAAGAAAAAAAAAACCCCCCGAACAAACAAACAAGCTAACTAGAGATAAAATACAAAAGTTTATTCATGAACGTTTCCCCCCCCCAAAAAAAACACCCCAAAACAAAAACAAAAACAAAACAAACAAACACCACCCCAACAAAAAAAACAAAACAAACAAACCCCAAAACCCAAAACAATAATTGTTGAATGTCGAATAAAAATACAGAACTGGACAAAAACAAGTTTGGAACATTTTCTTTCCGGGAGTTTAATTATATGTGTGCGTATACTTCACAAAGTTATTTAGGATTTCTTCTTTTCATATTATACAGGTCTGTCTTCCCCAGGTGACAAATGGAGGCCCAGATGGTTCACCTGCAACAGTTTCAGACAGCTGTGGAAACATTGAGGCAATGTCCAACGTCGGCAGTAAGCCTGAACTACAAGAAGAAAATATGATCAGGCAATACTGATCGTGTAAAGTACACCAGTGGCGTAACCGGGGGGGGGGGGCACTCAGAAACCTTGCCCCTCACCCCCTCTTTCCCCAGTTCTTACACAGCTGGCAAATGGAAAACGTGTAAAAAAATATATATAAAAAGATTAAAAGAATAATACAATGTTCTATTCAAAAATGGCACGGCTCAATCGGTTAATCTGCATGTTCAGACTCTTGTTGTTTGAGTAATATTTTAAAGGAAATGAACATGAATTTTGTAATATTGTACAAAATATATGCATATTATGAGTTAAGAGTACAAAATAGCAGAATATAATCATGAGGTGAAATATGGACTGTTCCATTTCACTCGGTTTCGCCTCGTGAAATGGATCAGTCCAGATTTCAACGAGTGATTATATTCTGCTGTTGTATGAACAAAATGCATCCTATATATGTTTTATATACCTCACATGATACATCCTTGTCATTTGATTTTTTTCATATTATTCATAATTTATTTCAACAACAAATAATACAAGGATAGCTGGAGCTGTTTAGGACCGGTTGGCCATAGGGCATTTGGCATTCATAGCCTATTATGCAATCAATATAATTATACGGTACTCAATGTGTAGTGCGCGCGAAGGTTAGCTGCGAAGCGTCTTTTCAATATAGGACTCCTATATTAAATTGTTGGAGTGTCAGAACAGTATTGACCCCTTGCACAACGCGCAGCGTACTTCCCCTCGTCTATCCGTCCACCATTTTTTTTGAGTAAAAATGTACAAAAAGGAATTGTCTCCCAAATTATTATGGTGGAAATATTAGACGCGCATTGTTCGGAGGTGCGTTCCATGTTGTGTGAGGGGTTAATACATGGCAAAATAAAGTTTGAACACGTGACCAGTGTTCCACCAATCAAATGACAAGGATCTATAAGTGTGGTATAATTATAATAAGTTGTTTAAATACTTTCTTAGAGTGTAGAAATTAAAACATTTGTTCATAAAATATTGTTAACATAATATGTCTTCTTAGTATTAATTTGTATTAAAAATTTGAAAGTTTCAACGAATTTACATGATTGTGATACGTATTTTTTGTTGTGTATATTATACACAATTTATGAAAGTTATTGGAGCCTTTAATTTATGAATAAACCCAATTTGACTGAATGTAATTTGCCTCGTTGTGAACTCAGCCGCAGGCTAAAACATCAAATCTGAAAAGGTTGGGTGAGCGGCAAAATGCTCATCAGCATCCGGGTTGGATGTTGGATTGGGATGGGCTACCAGACGAGCCTATTGGACTCCGGAGGGGTGGGGGGGGGGGTCCCTCAAAACTTGCAGTGTTATTTAATACAGGGGTCCCTAAATAATTGATTTTTGTAATATATAAAACTGAAAGTTAAGCTATAGTCACAATGGGCCCGGTCATGAATATTGAGCATTGTTGGTGCCAAATTTGTTTGAGAAAAAGATCGATATGCTGAAAGAAGACTCAGTTAGCCTTCGGAAAAACATATAGATTTCCATAGGTATGTGCCTATAGTTGCCTTCCGGCAGGTGCCGCTGCTGACTTTCAAGGGAAAATACGGCAACGTTTGAATCTTAAGAAGTGAAAACTTCTAAGGTAGTCTAATTAGTCTTTCAAGAGTGACCATTTCCTTTTGTTTTTTAACCGATTTCTTAATGGTTGCCGATATCACCGCCATAGCCAACTCTTGGAGTTCAGCGCCCCGCCCCTACCTTATGACCTTCAAATTCCGAAAATACCAATTTTATTTAATCAATTCGAGTGAAAGGTTATTCTGAGACTACCTCTTTGGAGAACCTATTCCCCCACCCCCTTTGTTGTTGTGTACATAATGTACATCAATTATAAGTGACGTCAATTTTACGATCGGTAAATCATTGGTAATCAGCGCCCAGCATCTTCACAATAAACATGTCGTCATCAACGTGAACATCTTCCAATGGTGCACGACAGCCACATATCAAAATCAGTTGCATTTGCACAGAACAAATAACAGGGAACCAGTTCTAGTCAGTGCCACTGGATCGTGACATTATTTTCTACACGGTGTACAAAAACAAGACAAAATGTCGTACGCTTATCTCTTCAAATATATTATTATAGGAGACACAGGTAAGATTTTTGTGTAACAAATATTTATGTTTGTCGCTTTTAGTATTCGAATTATATTCGATCGTTGTAAACGATAAGATTTTTAACATGTTTTCAAAACCAAATACGTCGAATTATGCAGTGTCGACGTGGTTTTGTCATGTTTGTGCACAACCCAATG
The DNA here is from genome assembly GCA_021014325.1 of Plazaster borealis. NCBI lineage: Eukaryota > Metazoa > Echinodermata > Asteroidea > Forcipulatida > Labidiasteridae > Plazaster > Plazaster borealis. Next base: position 20,299,221 of record CM037460.1, read on the forward strand.
GCGATGGAATATTTCCATTTCAAGATGGCTGCTTTTTTTAGTTAAATAGATGGGTTAATAGTCGGTTCATTCATGATTCAATCAACTCTACGCCACTGCTGGTAGCAGTGCTACTGTTCATGCTACTTTACGTAGATCTCGTCAGCTCCTTGATCTCTCCAGTAGTAGTAGGATGATGGTTTCTTATAACAATTGCTCAGTTAAAAATCTATCAATAAATTAGAATTTAATTAATAAATACAGGATAAATAAGGATTGGAATGAGTCCAGGGATAATGTGGCCACACTTGTGCCTGATGGAGTGCCTGCTAATTATCTGGAAAAACATATTCAAATGGTTCTTTCTTAAATTTTCTAGAAAAGAAATGATAATATTTAACTTGTAACTTGACGTCTTAAGTGTAAAGGAACATGACTCAATTTCCACGATAATGTCACCATTTAGTTTTTATACTGAATTTGGAAGTACATGTATTTCACAAAAAAACAATTAACTCCTTCCTTGCCCATACATTGGGTCATTGCTTTGGTGCCCCTCACTTGAAATAGTAAACATTTTAATTCTCCTCACAGAAGTGCCCTTTTTATAACAAGAAGGAAAAACTGCCTTGTCCAAATACAAGACTGTAAAGGTGTAAGAAAAGTAGATGTCTGCACAGCTAAACCAAAAATACCCAATTTTGTATTGACTATTGATTATGTGTTGTGTTTATATTAAAGGTGTTGGGAAGTCATGCCTTCTTCTACAGTTCACAGACAAGAGATTTCAACCTGTACATGATCTCACAATAGGTAAGTCTGCCTTTAGATTAATGCCCTCAATAGACCTAAATATACGTCATTTGAGTAGGGCGCCCTCACCTAGAGGTCAAAAGGAGGTTGTTCATTGGTCATTCCTGTGCGCCGCGCGTACAAATCTGTGAGTAGGACCGCGCTGTGTATTATATCTTTAATTAGAAAAAAAGAAATGTTCAAATGTTGAAATATAAGATAAATCTTCTGTTAGTTTTTGTTCAAATAAACAGTTACTGTATTGCTAAATTCTGCAGATGTTTTTTCCTCATTTTGATTCTGGTCTTGTAAAAGAAATTCTTGTCCAGTAAACATTTCGAGCTACAAGCCCTACAGTCTTGTGGATTTTTTCTCCAAAATCGAGCCCTGACATGGGAGGGAAGAGATTGTTGAAGTGAGTGATTCGCAACCTGTGCGCCAATTCGGCTGCCGGTGCTGCATACTCCAAAGGAGTTGAGATGGTTTCAGGAATGCGCAAGGCCCAAAGAACAGAGGTAGACAATAGTGTAATGTGCTTTTATATTTAAAGGTGCCTAATAAATGCCTATTATTAGTAGTAATTTCCTTTATGGCAAATCCTAGAGGGGCCTGAAGTGATGTTTCAAGCTACATATGGTCAAAGTAACTATCACTAGTAAAATTGCAGCTACAACCATGTGTAAACTTCTTTTGGAAAGAATGTTGGCTCTGAAAAGAGCCGTTGGTATGGTCATGACAGCAGGGGTATTGGCCATTACACTACAGGCCTGGAAATTCATCTTTGAGCGGGCAAGACTACTTTCATTTTGCAAAGGGCACTTCCACTGGAAAATCTTGAAGGCTATGGGAAAGTATTGAAGGGGCACCAAGGCCAAGACCAGGGTACGTCTGTGTCATTTCAGGCCTGAGCCAAGCCTAAATGCTTCAAGGTAAAGCAGGCCCCTCTATGATTTGAATGTGTAGTGTAAACACTATAATGTCAACACACACAAATGACTGAAATCAACATGGTGATTAAAAAACGCGATGCGACTGCAAGGTATGTTTGAATTGCCAGTGGAGGACGACCAGCTACGGAACCATGACACCGTCAGCGGGAAACCAGTGAGAAAGTCATTAGGTAATGAATACAGAAAGTCATTCATGCGCAAAGTTGACTTTAATCAGGTTGGATCTCAATGGATGGAAACCAACGAGTTGAGAGCGCAGCTGCTCGTTCAAAACAGAAACCTCTGTGGATAGTTGGGTCTGATTCCCAATATACCACCAGGCACAAATGAGGGCAGTCTTGATGCATAATTTGGACCAGACCAGCTTCTCCTATATATTCAGTTTAACTGCTCTGAGTACACAATTGGCAAGAAAGACCAATGCTTAATATCAAAGCGTCATTTTAAACTCAGTATTTTTAATTTTTGTCCACGGTTGATTAATCAAGACACAAACTTCAATTAGTATCAGTCTTGGATAGCCCTTGGTTTCTATGGTTCACTGCAGGGAGATATATGTACAATGCATATATATTAAAATGTGAATGATGAATATGTAATTGTGCACTGTCTTTGTGTCTAATACTGCACAATGTACAGGGTTCTGCCCAGGATTTCTTTAGTGCCGGAATAAAGTTTTTCCTAGTTCGGTCAAGTCAATTTCCTTTCGATCGTGCACGGAGTGGTTACACACGTGCGCCCTGCAGCTGTGCCTTGAATGTAGGCCTCCATAGTGCGCGCACGCCTTTACCGCCATGGGAAAACAATTTACAGCAACTATTTCGTATCCCCAGCCGTGACACTTGTGTCCTTAAGCAAGACACTTAACCATTGCTTCATCCTTTGGATGGGACGTAAAGCCGTTGGTCCCATGTGTTGTGTAACGCATGTAAAAGAACCCAGTGCACTTATCGAAAAGAGAAGGGGTTCGCCCCGGTGTTCCTGGTTGTGGCTGCTGAATGCGCCATAGCACCTTGTAAAAAACATTATAAGGTGCTACATAATTGGGTCTCATAATTCATAACTTCAATAACCCATCTTTCTGTTTAAAAAGTATATACTAAGCGCCTTGAGTACCTTGTTTGGTAGATACGTGCGCTTTATAAGACTTCGATATTAACTATAGCATGGTGCTTACTCTGCAATTCATTTTCCGTTGTATTAAACGCTGTAGAATAGGGTACGCAACATGATGAAACTGGTATCATGTTATTCCAAGCGTAAAGCTATAATCAGCGTGACTGGAAACCATTGCGAAATCAATGCGATCATTGGATATAATGTACATCGTACACAAGCGGGAGGGATGCTCAATCCTGGATCATTAAAATAGACTCAAACCAAAGAAGTAAGCTACTCGAAACTTTGGATGAAGCTTTTTACTGGTAAATAATTTCTTTTACACGATGTTCAAAATATTTTGTAGGAAATGGGCAAAAAAGAAAGGAAAATGTGTGGTGGTCGGAAAACGAAATAATTCTGCTCGTGGTGGTCGGGGAATCATGAGTGCCGGTCGGGTTTTCCGGCACCGACCACCGTGGGCAGAACCCTGAATGTACAAAAAAAGACTACAATCAAACCCCTGTATTCTGTAAATCTCTGTGACTTTCCAATTACACTTTTATTAGTGATTTGTAGTATAGAAATCTTATATACACATATCTGGCACTGAAAGTAACATGGAAAGTAACATGGAAAGTAACGTTTGTTGATCAGAAGCTTGAGGAAACCTGTGGGGCAATTCCAGGGTGACTCGCGTTACATTGAGGAAACCTGTTGGGCAATTCCAGGGTGACTCAAGTTACATGGATGGAGCAAACCTGAGGAGCAATTCCACCGTGACTCTCGTTTCATTGTCAAAAGGAGTCAGATATCTGGTTTTCTCAATTTTTCTCATGACTTGATATGGTGAAGTCTATTAAACTGAGTTGTGGTGGAATTGCCTTTTAACCCTTTAATTTGGCTATGAACCAAAAACACCAGGTTCAAATCCCTACACTACCTTCCAAGATAAGTGTTCTTGCCCCTTATTATGTTAGTTGATATTTAAGGTACACCGATCTTCTTCACACAACAATTGTCAAATGTCTTGCCTTATGTAAGTGGTACAATTGCTTGAAAATCCAAGATGGCCGCCATATGAAAGAAAGAAAGAAACATCTGCTCCTTTTCTAAATACAGTTGTATTCCTTGAAATTGAAATCTAAGTGTAAGCACCGTAATTGTGAACCTAAATTTAGAAGCTGAGATATTGTTAAATATGGTTTTTTTTACATGGCGGCCATCCTTAAAATCCAAGATGGCCGCCATAATCTGTGTTTGGGGATATGGTTCCTATCAAAAATGCAAAGCTTAGGTGATAAGAAGCATATGTGGAAAAGAATGTGGGGCTTTTGTCTGGAGTGTCCACATCCATTCGCTAAGCTGCCTGACTAACTAGGTTTGGAGTCAAACCCACATTCTGCTGACAACAATCTATGAAAATGGGGCTGGACGGCTCTTAGCTACAAAAACAGCTCTTCTTGCATGAACGAAGTGTTATGAAATTTAGGTTAACATCTGTTGTAAATTGCCATATAAAATTGGAGCAAGAAGAAGATGCATTTGTAATTTTGTGCAGTGGCGTTTTAAATGAAGTAAATTTAACAACAAAATGTGGTTGTTTTTCTTTTAGGAGTATTCAGAGCTGTACATGTTCAAGAAAGTATTTCAACCATGTTTTAATGTTATGTATTTTCATATTTGTGCAGGTGTTGAATTTGGAGCAAGAATGATAAACATTGATGGAAAACAGATAAAACTGCAGATTTGGGACACTGTAAGTATTTTTCGATGAGCCTTCTCCCAACCCCACATGTTTGTTATGCACAAGTTTGCATGGCCTCCCTGTCAACTATGGCATTCTCTCCACTTTCTACTAAAAGCACAAAGTCAACCATAGACCAAAGGTACATAGGGTTTGCCCTTAACTTTTTTAGTGACTGGCCAGCAGGTCCAGTTTAGTTTATCATTTTACTAGTTCGTCACCTTTTTTATTAGTCAATCTTTCAAATGAAATAGTGATGCTTATATCAACACTGTACTAGCCAGCAGGACCACTTGGAGAGAATTCTGACTGGTCCTTCGGTGTTTTAACTGGCATTTGGCCACCGGACCACTTTTAACGGAGAACGCTTGTACAGAAGATGAGGCCTGTGTCTGATCTGGAGTGTCATGCCTGGAATTAAACGGAGGCAACGGAGGCCATGGCCACTGCCCTGGTGGCCTTGGTGCCCCTTCAAAAGATTCCCATCGATAAAAAGATTTTCCAATGGAAGTGCCCTTGGCATAATGAAAATGAAAATGAAAATGGCCTTGCCCTCCCAAAGATGAAAATTCCAGCCCTGGAGTGTGGGGGATATTTCCAAGAGATGGCTGGAAAGTGAGAAGGAAGTAGGAACCCCGAACCATGGGCGTTGAGAAAAGATGAAACAGGCAGATGAGAAAGAGTGGGGAGGGGGGGGGGGTGGGGCTGGGACTGTCTTTCAAGTTTAAAGGAAAAGTATACCTTTGGTTTTTGGAACTGTTCGATTGTTTTAATTCTCTACACAATTAAACCTATTGATACAGTGTCATTTTTCTTGACCACTGGACAAAAGAGCCATAAAGATCATGTGTTTTATATTTAGAGGGCTGCTCCACCTACTGTGTTTCTTTACTTGTCTAATAAAAGTCTACTGTATTTAGACATATCAAACATACTGATGAGAATCCCATTAATAAACTAGTTGTTTGAGGAATTTTTTTTTCCACAGACCGTATTGGTCATGTTCCCTGTTTGCGCTTGCAATAAATAGTTATGATTCTCACCACACAAAAAAGGACCATATTAATTTCCTACCAGGATAAATGGTCTAAATACCTCCCGCTACATGTACATAAATTTAGCTCATACTAAAGGAGGTAGTAATACTTCTATAGGGCTCAAATTTTACACTGGACCAAAGGCCTGAGGCCAGTGATTTAAGCAGATAAGTGCCAATATGCGCAAATTTCGGCCGATACGCAAAAAAAACCCAGAAAAAAATCAATTTGTTTATATTTTTTTATTATAAAAAAACCCCTAAGAGAAAACCATAAAGAATGCTCCAGATTGCACAGTAGGGCTTTTAAAACCAAGATATACACTAAGTAGAAAACATTCCGAAGACGGTGTTTCATTTCAGCTTACTTCGGCCAAACATCAACAAATTTGGGTCCAGAATGACCCACAGTATTGAACAAAACCTGGAGGAGAACCCTGACATGTATTTAAGGACTTGATTGGTTCTGTTTAATCAATGAGTTTATGATAATGATTGAATCAGTGTAGGCTACAGCCACACTACTGAGAGAAGGCTGAAGGGTCCACTGTGTGGACATCGTTGACTCAAGTGCAAATAATGCCCTTGTTGTGGACATGCACAACATGTACAGTGTGTTTGTATTGTACAGAGGTTAAAGGTCAAGGATGCCCTAGCTTGGACTGTGCATTTGTAATGTGCATTTAATTTAGACTCTTAAATATTCCATAAATAAAATCACTGACGTGTTGGAAGTTTTGTTTTGATAAGTTGACATTGCTTAGCTTGCACATGTGCAGGCACTTCTGATTCTGATATCACCGATTGTTGTATTTTTGTTTTCTGTTACAGGAACAATCTTCCGATACCAAAATGGGTGTTTCTTTTTTATTCGAACCACCATATTGAGCTTTTTTATTTTGCCTTTATGGTAAAATTTACATACCGGACATGTAAGATAAATGCCAACAAGTACTGCAATAAAATACAATTAAAAACAAAAGACAACTTGATTAAAATGGAGAGAGTAAAAGAAATAAAACTGAAATAAATGAATAAATGATATGCACAATTAATTACTGTATTAATGTACTCACTTTAGACTGTGCAGGTCTCGCGCCTATCGGAATGAGAAAACATGACAAACAAAGAATTTTGTTTTCTCCGAAATCAAATCTCTGTTTTAAATTATATTTAATGATAAAATCTGAAAAACAAAAATACTCATCAGATGTTTGTCAAATCAGTTTTAGTTTTTATAATAAATACACAAATAATGTGTTAATTATTATTGAGGCAAAATAAAAATTCTGGGACAAGGATGCTTATTTGATCTTAATTTTTCAGAAACCACTTACGTGGATTCGCGATGGTCACACGGGCGTAAAATTAACGCCTGGCGCAGTTTATAGAGGACGCAGACGCCTCAACAACTATAGACTGCAATGAAAAGGCTTCGCGTTGCAATAACAGCATCTGGCGAATATCATCGTGCATCCAAAACAAGCGTAAACATAAGTTTTGTAATCGTAGGTGAGCACAAAATTCTTAATATTTTGCAGCAACCGGAAGCTGAGGTCAAGTTTAATTCTTGGGTTTTCTTTGTTATATTGTTGAATTAATTTTACTTTCAAATGTTTTATCACTAAGTATTATATTCCCAACAACATATATATTTTTCATGGTCATAAACCACGTTTAACTAAAATAATTGACAAAACAAATCTTGCCCACGTAAATCTCCATATGGTTGGGACCACAATGGTCCCAGAAGCTCAAATATGCGCGAGACTTGCACAGTCTATTACTGATGAAGCTTAGAACAGTGGTACAGTGGTACAGTGAGTATTTTTGTTTTTCAAAGACTGTAGGGTGTAAATGTAGGTTATCTCAAAGGTCATCGATGTTTAAGTGTAAGAAAATACTCAAACCATAACAGACTGTAGGGCTACATTATTATTTACTTCCACCATATAGAGCAGGGCCTCCAAGATTTAACTAATATGAATTCTAAAAGACTGGGTATACCTTTGGTGATTACTTCATTAATGACCCTAAAAACTTATTTGTTAAAGAGCACTAGAAAGCTTTTGATGTTATAAAACATTGTTAGAAACGATACCCTTTGAAGTGATGTAGTTTAATTTCGAGAAAGAGGTAATTTTTCACAAAGAAATTTGAATCTAAGAAAAAACCTTTCTCAGGCACCCTCAGGCATCTGAAAGCACACAATTCTATGCAACAAGGGTGTTTTTTTTCTTTCATTGTTTTTCTTGCAACTTTGATTACCAATTGAGCTCAAATTTTCACAGGTTTGTTATTCATGCATACATGTATCTTGGGATACACCAAGTGAGAATAACACTGGTCTTTGACAATTACCAAAAGTATACCCAGCCTATAAAATGTAAATACAACAAATATATGCACAGGTACATTACTTGTTTATGCAAGTCTTACCATTGAGGTAAGAAAATACAGCTCAAGATGGTGGTGTGAATAAAAAAAAACACCCATTTTTATATCCAAATGTGTGTTTTTATTTTTCAAGAAAATAAAATATGAAAACCAAGCAGTCAGAGATCAGAAGTGCCTAGATGCAAGATACGTAATGTAAACTTATCAAAAACCGCACAAACACATCAGTGTTTAAAAGTATAAAACACACATTATGCGAGCTTTACCGTTTTAATTTTAGTCAAAACTACCTCAGCTTAATTAAAATGTCAGTGTTTAAGCCATGGAGCACGTTGACGGCTTGAAAATCAATTCATAAGCCGCGGCTTATGGTCTGAAAATGACGGAATATATTTTTTATTTTACATTATAAATGATTTAATGAAATGTTCACAAATGAGCATTTGCGGCGTAAACATATTTTTACACATTTTAAAAAGAGGATTTAAAACAGATTGTAGTATAAAGGAGGGACATTAATGATCCTGTTTGTTTACAAATAACACAATCAATTTTAAGTGCAAAGTATTTTAAATGACACGCTATACCTTGTGTAAATCTGTGATGAATTGAAACCATTTTACATTGGACTTAATTGTCGTCACGGACAATGCACTAACATACCCAGTGCATACATACATGCACTCAGCAAAAGGTGCATATTATGTACATGTACAATGTAAGTGTGTGGCATATGGATTGATGAACACAAACTGCGTGCTACACAGACTGTGACTTAACGACAGTCCGGTCCTTAAAAGCATTTCAATCAGACGTATTTTTAACGGCCCCTTCTCAAAACATTGTAAAGTCCATTTTTAGAAGAGACTTAATATGATCAGCTCACACACACACACAGGCTTCGCTCCCAAGGAGACCCGTTGCTAATTCAATAATTGACGATACCGTCTTTATATGACCTCTGGTACATGTATTAGATTATTAACTGTTGTTAATAATAACCAATGGGTGAGTGTGTGTGTGCGAGTGTGTGGGAGTGTGATGGCTTGAGGCGGGAGAATTTATCAGTGCAAAGATTGTTTGGTTGGCAGTGACGAGGTACATGTACATCATACGTACGTCATATACAGTACGTATACAAATATCGACTGCTTCGAGTGCGATGGTTTAAACTATGACTCCCGAGGTGATCCTCAGCGCGTTCTATTTTCCCTGAAGTGAAGCCGAAGGAAAATAGAGCACTTTGGGGATCATTGAGGTAGTCGTAGTTTTAACCACAGCACGAGTTAAAGCAGTCAATATGTTTTATAACCATAACACCCCAAACATATTGTGTCTAGACTTCTAGGTACCAAGATTAGAAGCTGCTGGTCGCTATGGGTGTAGTGCACTGATTGCTATGGGATAGTACATTGGTTTCCACGGGTATAGTACACTGATTGCTATGCGATAGTACATTGGTGGCCATGGGTATAGTACACTGATTGCTATGGGATAGTACATTGGTGGCCATGGGTATAGTACACTGATTGCTATGGGATAGTACATTGGTTGCCATGGGTATATATAGTACACTGATTGCTATGCGATAGTACATTGGTGGCCATGGGTATAGTACACTGATTGCTGTGGGATAGTACATTGGTTGCCTCGGGTATAGTACACTGATTGCTATTGGATAGTACATTGGTTGCCACATGTATATATAGTACACTGATTGCTATGGGATAGTACATTGGTTGCCTCGGGTATAGTACACTGATTGCTATTGGATAGTACATTGGTTGCCTTGGGTATAGTACACTGATTGCTGTGGGATAGTACACTGATTGCTGTGGGATAGTACATTGGTTGCCACGGGTATATATAGTACAGATTGCTATGGGATAGTACATTGGTTGCCTTGGGTATAGTACACTGATTGCTGTGGGATAGTACATTGGTTGCCTCGGGTATAGTACACTGATTGCTATTGGATAGTACATTGGTTGCCTTGGGTATAGTACACTGATTGCTGTGGGATAGTACATTGGTTGCCTTGGGTATAGTACACTGATTGCTATGGGATAGGTTGCCATGGGTATAGTACACTGATTGCTATGGAATAGTACATTGGTTGCCATGGGTACAGTACACTGATTGCTATGGGATAGTACATTGATTACCATGGGTATAGTACACTGATTGCTATGGTATAGTACATTGGTTGCCACGGGTATAGGACACTGATTGCTATGGTATAGTACATTGGTTGCCACGGGTATAGGACACTGATTGCTATGGTATAGTACATTGGTTGCCTCGGGTATGGTATAATGATTGCTATGGGATAGTACATTGGTTGCCATGGGTATAGTACATTATTTGCTGCGTGTACAGCGTGTCTCGTTCGCGGCTTTCTAGTAGAACTAAGACATATCATGTGACATGCTCCAAACCAATCAAAAGGCAGAATCCTTGTAAGGGGTGTTATAAAAATGGTTAGTTCCTCAATGCATTAATCCTGTGACGGTTACACAGTTACACGGTTAACTGACCGATCATCCGGCTACACGTTTACATATTTACGGTTCGGATAAACGTAAAAACATGCGCAACATACACAACGCACGATCCTGTGCGACACACACAAGCATAGATCGTTTCCAATAAAGCTTGCATACCCCCCGTATGTAGATCTAGTGACAAAGGGTCAGGAAATCACCAGATGTGTCATGTGCGTAAGTTATTACATCATGGTCTGGGGATATGTATGATTGATGTATTGCTGGATTGTTTGTTGATGAAAGCATTAACAGCAGGAGCCTGCTTGTCATTGTACTTAGTACATGAATTACACAATGTATGCACCATACACATGTAGCTACATGTACAAACCCTCCATGTATGTTAGAATGTTTACGATCATTGGGCTACACTGTTTAGCAGACTTCAAATTGACCCACAGTAACCACAGTAACCACAGCGGTTGCTGTGGTGCCCTGTGCTTTTGCAGGCCTGATACTTCACAGAGGCATGCCCCTGGTCATTGCCTTGGTGCCCCTTGAAATGTTCCAATAGAAATTAACAAGTCTCCTCATAGAGGTGCCCTTTACCAAGGAGAAAGCGCCTTGGTGCTGTTGGCCTTCAGGCCTGCTTTTACTGTGGTGCCCTTTTAAAAATTCAAATACAAATTTATATTTTCCTCATGCATGTATCGTTTCTCAGATTCAAATTTTTGGGGGTGAAAAATTATTATCCAAACAATATCACTTCAAAGGGAATTCTTTCTCAAATTAGTATGTACTATCAACAGCTGCAGTGCTTCTCACCAAGTAAGTTTTTACGGTCATGTTGGAGTATTTACCAATCTGTGACCCTATCTTTAAGGAGCACATTGTCCCAGTTCAAAGGCGTACTGGTAGTTAAAGTGATTTTCCATAAAAATATCTACATTTTTGAAGGTAAGTTTTTAAAGGCACTGGACACGTTTGGTAATTGTCAAAGACCAGTATTCTCACTTGGTGTATCCCAACATATGCATAAAATAACAAGCCTGTGAAAATTTAGGCTCAATTGGTCATCGAAGTTGCAAGAAAATAATGAAAGAAAAAACACTCTTGTTGTACAAATTTGTGTGCTTCAGATAGGCATAAAAACTTCTTGCAAGAAGTTTTTATTATTTGAGTGAGAAATTACCTCTTTCTCAAAAACTACATTACTTCAGAGGGAGTCGTTTCCTACAATGTTTTATACTATCAACAGCTCTCCGTTGCTTGTTACCAAGTAAGTTTTTATGCTAATATTTGTTTTGAGTCATTACCAAACGTGTACGATACCTTTTAAGAGGGAGATTTTATTTGGAATTTGTAAAACGAATGTTCCAAACTTTAAGAATGGTTTTAATAGAAATTTGTTCCTTTATTTTTTGTTGTAGGCTGGTCAAGAATCATTCCGATCAATTACACGGTCTTACTACAGAGGAGCAGCTGGTGCCCTGCTGGTATATGATATAACAAGGTATGCCATTGGCTGGACTTGTACACCTTCAAATGTAATTGGCTAGTTGGAGACATAACAAGGCGTCTCATTGGTTGGATTTTCATTTGAAAAGTGAAAAGTCATGAAATATATTTGTTTTTTCTTTTTCTGCCCATCAGGCGAGACACATTTAACCACCTGACCACTTGGTTAGAAGACGCACGTCAGCATTCCAGTTCTAATATGGTCATCATGCTTATCGGAAACAAAAGGTAGTACTTCCAAGAATATTTCATTATTCATACTGGGATTGTATAGAAATATTAAAAAAATCAAGTAATGAACCACATGGTATAATGTAATAATAAATCAATTTTGGGGCGAACAAAAAAAAATTGACTAGAATGGGATTTGAACCTGCGGCCTCTGTGTTTACGTGCCTGTGCTCTACCAGCTATCTATCCCTATATTGTGGTCTCCCCATGTCAATATCTTTGTTTGAGGGGGGGGGTGGGGCACCAGTCAGAAGTGATAATGCAGTATTTATATAGCACCAAAATTCATGAAAAAAAACGAGCTCTAAGGCGCTCTACACAAATTAATAAGGAAAGAGTTACAATAAAAAATGTACCGTTAAAACCTACTGTTTGGAATGTTTTCCAGTGAGTTGACCAATTATTTTGAGAAGTTGAACTGTATGGGTTGTGTATGGTAGCACAACTGTGCACAGAACTAACTGTGTATAATGTGTACTGCGCTATGCATTCACATGGTACAATGTATCATATCACAGGCTAGCACGTATAGCATATCTTTCATTTAAATGGCAGTTGGTGATGCTATTAAATGATCAGACAGTAGTAGGGTTAAACCAGTTGTAACACTTTAAAGGGACACGTTGCCTTGGATCGGACGAGTTGGTCTAAAAAAAGCGTTTGTAACCGTTTGTTATAAAATGCATATGGCTAGAAAGACGTTATAAAAGTAGAATACAATGATCCACACAAATATGCCTCGAAATTGCGTGGTTTTCCTTTTACTTTGCGAACTAACACGGTCGGCCATTTTGTGGAGTCAAAAAGTTGACTCCACAAAATGGCCGACCGTGTTTGTTCACGATGTAAGAAAAAAACCACGCAATTTCGAGACATTTTTGTGTGGATCATTGTATTCTACTTTTAAAACATCTTTCTAACCATATGCATTTTATAACAAACGGTTACAAATGCTTTTTATAGACCAACTCGCCCGATCCAAGGCAACGTGTCCCTTTAAATACAAGGGTTTCACATACAACTGGGCGATGAAGATAAAACAAAACTCATATACATGTAGATTGTTCTCTTTGGGCTACGATACAGGATTTTATTTTTCACAACTGTATGGCTATACAAAGAGTACAACTCATCGATAAGTGTAGTGAATGGAAGACAAGGATAGAATGAATAAGAATGGAAATAAGACATTTATATATTGGTCAGGAAGGATCAGTGTGACGTGGTCAGTGAGGGTGGTCACTGTTCCATAGGTCACAAAATAAGCACATAGTCTAAGAAAGCCAGTCTAGACACTGGTCATAGTGGTTGGCATTGGAATGATGGTGGGGCACCTGTTGGCTTTTGAAACTGAAGGGAATGTGGGGGTGCAACAAGATTACAAGCTTACATTATAATTGGGTCTGTCTTGATTATCAGTGATCTGGAGGCAAGACGCGACGTTAAGAAAGAGGAGGGGGAAGCGTTCGCAAGGGAGCACGGTCTGATATTCATGGAGACATCGGCCAAGACGGCAGCCAACGTTGAAGAAGCCTTCATCAACACGGCTAAGGAGATCTATCAGAAGATACAGGAAGGAGTGTTTGATATCAACAATGAGGTCAGTGACTAGCCAGCAGTCAAGACCTGCTTAAGCACAACAAAATTTTGCTTACCAGACTAAGGTTACCAGCCAAACTACCATGTCATGTGTACAATTTGTGACTGGTATCCTGCTTATTTCTGCTAAGCAGAACTTTGTTGAGCAATATTTTCTGCTTAAACAGCTCTATGAAATTGGGCCCAGTTAGCTTTCAGCTTTTGCGCTTGTCCATAATTCATATTAAATAGGGATGCTTTTGGAGTGTACTTTGACTGGTCCTCATGTGCTTTAACTGGCGTTTGGCCAGCGGACCACTGTTAAGGCAGAATGTGAATATTGATCTATGCTTTAATTCCTCCAAGATTTGTTTTATATTGACCAAATTTGATAAATATGGGGAGTTTCTAATAGACCCCCTTGCATAAGCGTGCATTGCTGGTGGTATGCTGAGGTCACGCGCACATTTTTTACGCACCAGCAGTGGGGTGAGAGCGCTGTTTGAGAGCCCCGGCGAGGCCATATTTTATTGGAGAAAGTAAACTTTTTGTTTTAACTCCTCTAAGACTTTTTCATATTTTTGCCCAAATTTGATGAAAGGGTGTTCTTAATATAGTGCGCCACCAAGTGTTTGCCCCGGTGAGGCCATATTTCATGGGAGAAAGTCTATGTCATGCACAACTTAAACCAATTCTGAATTAGCAGCTGTGGCTAGATCACCATGGTAACATGCGTTGAAGCATAGGCTGCCCCTTAGCAACAGCCGCAGCCGCCAATCGGACACAGCCGTAAGTTTTAGTTACAAAAGTTTTTCACGGAGTCTAAACAAAAGACACTTGTTTGATTTGGAATTCGAGGTCATTTTAGGAAATGGAAGCTCAAAATCAAACTGCATGTTTTGGGGGTTGATTCTGGTGGACTGAGTGAGGATTGCACTAGTAAACTGATTGTTCTGTTATTTGAGTACTTTGTATTTGGTTTTTTTTATCTACCAGGCCAACGGCATCAAGCTAGGACCCCAGCATTCGCCAACAAACCCCACGCTACCATCACAAGGGGGCGGTCAACAGGCCGGAGGGGGCTGCTGCTAAAAAGGTCTTCACCACATTTCAAAAACCAGGGAGGGTGGCTTTACAAGTAAGACGCTATATATTCTATGTTTAGACTTCATGTGCAACAACCAGTGTAAGACTTATAAAAAAAGTTAAAAAAATAAAAAAAAATAAAAAAAATATCTAGCATATCCTGGTTCTGTATTCCGAATGCCCCAGGGAGGAAAAGGGACAGGTTCGTTGAGTTGTGGACATCTTTCCCCTTCCATGAATGGTTTTTCATCTCACATGGATTTTGTTTCCTTCTGTGAGAAAAAAAACCTCATTTGTAATTTTGAAGTTCACATAATAATATACAAACAAATTGTGATGTGATTGTGGATGAGCCTGCTTGTACAAAGCCGAGCCAGTCTCATTGCCTTTCAAACTAATTGTGACATGTGCAGTTTAATGTGTGTAGTAAGACATTTCCTGAGCGTTTAGGTGGTATTTTAGACAAAATCCAATCGTTACAAATTCATAGGCAATCTTTTTACCTAAAAAACATAATGCAGAAAGTGTTTGTAAACACCAAAATTCTGTACAAAGTGTGGTAAACCGTTCATAGTGTGGTCAACAATACATGTAGTGTGGTCAACCGTACATAGTGTGGTCAACCGTACATAGTGTGGTCAACCATACAAAGTGTGGTCAACCGTACAAAGTGTGGTCAACCGTACATAGTGTGGTCAACCGTACATAGTGTGGTCAACCGTACATAGTGTGGTCAACCATACAAAGTGTGGTCAACCGTACATAGTGTGGTCAACCGTACATAGTGTGGTCAACCGTACATAGTGTGGTCAACCGTACCAAGTGTGGTCAACCATACCAAGTGTGGTGAACTTTACAAAGTGTGGTGAACCGTACATAGTGTGGTTAATCGTACAAAGTGTGGTCAACCGTACATGGTGTGGTTAACTAGCTTAACTACTATGTAAATAATAATTACATTTGTACTTATACAGTGCTTTTAATTTATACAAAGAACTATGGATCCAAACCTGGTTTACCAAGCTTAGCTAACTAGTTAACTAGTTAACCATACTACGATTGAGTCATACAAAAACCTGGTTTACTTGTTCATAGTTATGTATGGTAAACTGGTGTTCTCTGACCTACAAACAGGCTTCAATTCTGCGGATGTATAATGAGAAATAAAACAAAATGGTTTTAAAAAGAAAGTTACTTTAAAAGATATCGAAATGCACAAAGTGCTACTGGATGGTCAGTACAATATACATGACCCAAAACAGAATGTGAGGTTCAACCAGTGAAATGTTTTCATTTTCCTCCATGAGGTTTTAACTACTAAAGAGATATGATAGCAGAGACTTTCCTAATGTGTACCAGTACAAGTGTAACATCGAAAGAGTACTTCTGCTGAAATTTGTATCAACCAGTCGTGACAAAATTGTCCTTCAGTGTAAATTTTAAGAAGTATCGTACAATGTATTGTTTTCTTCCTTATGAGATTTGAAGAAAGACAAAGGTTTGAAATACCATAGAAGAGGTCCGTTTTGGTAGTATTGAGTATTGGTATTGAACAACCAACAAGGATAGAAAACTGTAACAAGAGATCATTTATTTATTAATTTGTAAGTTGACATTTCATGTTAAAAAGTCAAATTGAAGACATTCATTTATAATCAAGCTAAAATAAAGGTTTTTTAAACACTTTCTTGGACTATAACTACCTACAGCTCTTGACGTATGTCTTATCATATTTTATTTAAGGCAAAATACTATGTAGTAAATCAAATAAATTTGAATTCTTTCTAATCTTTTTTTCATCTTTGTTTCAGCATGGCTTGTTAATCGTTCAATCGTTACCTTTTTTTTTCCTCCGTGAAATGTTTTTTCTTCCATCATTTCACTGCTTTATACATGTACATGTTTTCCCCTAAAGTGGAGACGTTTTTTGTTTGTTTGTTTTTAAAGGGTCTGTATACGATTGGTAATGACTCTAAAAATTAATGGCTATAAAAACTTACTTGGTAAGAGGTACAGCAGCTTTGGATAGTATAATGCATTTTGAGAAACTTTTCACTTCGAAGTACTGC
This sequence comes from Plazaster borealis, assembly GCA_021014325.1. Lineage (NCBI taxonomy): Eukaryota > Metazoa > Echinodermata > Asteroidea > Forcipulatida > Labidiasteridae > Plazaster > Plazaster borealis. The sequence goes on from CM037460.1 coordinate 20,316,188, forward strand.
AGTTACGGAAAAATGTATCACTTTTTATCCTCAAAAATTTGAATCTGAGAAAGGTTACTGCAGTAACGTTTCTTAGGTTGTGTATTCCAATTGCAGATTATTCTTCCTGCGTGGACCCAACCGCTCCAGATTTCCGCCCTTTGAAAATAAAATTTTCACAGATTAGTTCTATGGTATATATCTACAACTATATAGGATTGAAACAAACAGTGGGTTCCAATTACCAAACGTATACAATCCCTTTAAAGTTATTTTACAGAATGATCAATTAGACAATGAGTGAAACAGTAATTTTATTACTTTGTGAATAATTTCTTGAAATGAGTAATTCACAGAATTACTGCATGGGATAAATCCATTGAAAAAACCTAATTATTGAACTTGAAATTTCCGGGTGAATAATATAAAAAACACAACGGAATAAACGGCTTCTTGAAGCGGATGTTGAAGATTCTTTATGTCACGATTTAAGATGAAAAATGTATATATATTAACATGATTAATATGCTTTGTGCACAGTAAATGTACATGTAACCGCTTTTTTGTGGCATGCGTCTAGTATTTGTTGTCATGTGATTACCATGAGGTAATGGAATACAATTATTAGGGTACTAAGTTTATCTTAAAAAATATGCCTTACGTGAAGATTGCTGTCTACCGATTTCAGACATACGTACTATTCAATTTTGTAAATGGTAATTTGATGACCCAGTTGAATGCATCGGGATACGAGGGGGGGGGGTATGTTTAAAGGCAGGGTATGCTTCTGGTAATTGTCAAAGACCAGCACCTCACTACATGCTGTAGGTTTTGAGAAATTAATAAAACATTTAGTATTGATCTTGCAAGCCCAAAACTTGATGTTTGAAAACATTGAAAACACATCAGTGGTGTTTTTCACTATAGTCTCATGTCTCTGATGACCCTTAGATGGATTGCACATGATGTCATTGACCGCCATCTTTGATGAAAAACAATGGAAACGTGTACCCGCTGCGCACAACTCTCTGCCAATGATAGCCTTTCGGGCGTGCACGTTACATCAGTGATGGCGTCCAATGCATAAACTTTCCCAGGTTTGTTGTTTTATGCATTCACTGGGTCACATAAAGTGCGGATACTGGCCTTTGACAATTACCCATGGCCGCTCACTTTAAATCAAACAATTAAAGACAGAGGAGTATCTTGTTGCAAGTAGAGTTGTATGCACATAATATGTAGATCCTAGAAGTTACTATGTTATGTTCAATTTTTGAGAATGAGTTTACCAATTGTGGGGGAGAAATCGTTGGTGACCAATTTCACGATGCTGCTTTCTGGCAGCTTTTCACCATTTTCCTACTCTAAGGGTTTAGTGCATGTTGTAGCTCTGTAAGCGGGACATTTATAATAATACTAAGAAAACACCCACGCTAACTAATATTCCTGCCTAACCTTTACTCCCCTAGGGTGATTAAGGATCCTTCTTCACTCAAACTCAAATACCTAAACTGTTGGACTCTGATTATGTAAAGCATTATCAGTTTACTAGTGCAGTCTTCAGTCCAACAGAATCAAACAAAACATGCCGTTGGAGTTTGATGGGTCTAGGGTGGCCGACTGTACAAATATGAATACTTATTACTTAGTATGACATGACTGCCAATTCTTTGCTTATGGTTAGCAGTACCATAAAGTCAGGGTCCCATTTCATGAAGCTGTTAAGCAATAAATCAGAAAAAGTTTACCAGCCAATATACAGTACAATTGACCTTGCTCGTGGCAATTTCCCTGCAAATTTGTGCATAGCAGATAATATCTGCTTAACAGTTTTATGAAACTTGGGGACCAATTTGATAGCGCTGCTGAATGGTAAGAAAATTTTTGTGCTAACTATAGCAGACAAATTTGCGTAAGCGTAAGTGTGTTTCACAGGTTAGCTAGAAAATTAGGCAACCAGCTTGCTTGTTCACCATGGATTTGCATTGTTACATCAATCTGTTTGCTTACAGTAAACGCCGGAAGGTTAGCAAGCCTTTTTCAGTGCTTACGGTTAGCAGCACCATGAAATGGAAATTGAACAGTAAGCACAAAATCAGCCGCTAAGCAGCTTTGTGAATTGGCCTCAGGCCCTGAGATGATTTTCTTGTACTGTGTATATTAAATCATTGTGACACTCTTCTGTCGATGCTTAGATTTTCCCCCGTCTTCAAATATCTTCCCTGAAAAAAAATTATAGAGTTATTCTTAAAAAAATGTATATCTTTATGTAGTAACCCGTGGTGAACCGACTGCATATTTGTTAGTCTTATTTATTTGTAACTTCATTTTTTTTATTTCTTAAATTTGTTTTATTGGCGTAAATAATTATGAGATTTATTATTCACTGTTGTTAATATTTGTGAATTGTGACTAAGTTGAGAGTAGTTGTACCACCACGTAGTTGATATGTAAATTCCAAATACAGGAACTGGACACTATTTTTATGAAATTTCTGCGAGTGAATTCATGCTTACTTTTTCAGGGTTAAAACGATATCAGAGAAGAAATTGTGTGAAAATTCAACTCATGATGAAATTTACGCCATTTTGCATTCTCCCAAATGGTACCATAGCAGATGAGGCAACTATTCTCTGGGTGTTTATTACTGTATTCTTCTTTCGAAAATTTTAAGGATAAATTCAGACAAAAAAAACCCACTTATTATAAATAGTGTACAGTTCCTTAAGGCTGGCACCTTCTTCAAATAAAATGCAAAACTGAAACTCTTTCCATCCGCAATGATGTAAGTACCAAAAAGACTTTTTGTATTTTGTTTGAAGTTTTGACCAGCTTTTGGAGGGTGTCGCTACAAGTTCCCAAACCCAGCAGTAAATATAATTCTAATCTTGAGACAACGGCAAGGGACTCTATGGGGATGTAGATATGTGATTTATTTTGCAGTTGGTGTTGGTTGTTAGGGCAACCCGTCTTGCCACAAATGAAACTAAACAAAAAAATTAATAAAAACTGATGAAAATGTACACAAGACGAATGTGTGATGTAGTCTTTTTTTTAAGTCGTGTTGTGACCCCTTTCAGCATTGAGGAGCACCCCTCATACAAGCAGTAACTGCTGCTAATTACAGGATTTAAACTGGGCTAAATTTCATGGCTCTGCTTTCCACGCTTATGTCAAGCGTATTTCACTGGTTCGCAGGGAATTTTTTGCATGTGCGCGTGCAAACTCAATGTTACCAGGCAGTCTTCGCCTACACAGCTAGCGCAGAGATTTGGCGCTTGCTTTGTAAGCGAAGAATGATGATCACATGCGCAGAATTTAGCGGTAAGCAGAGCTATGAAATTGGACCCCTGGACTCTTATTTAAAAAAATAGTTTTTGCCCCTGCTGGCCCCCAAATGAAAATGTACAGTTATGCCACTGTGATCGCTAGAGGGCGTGGTGGCAAACAAGTCGCAGAACGAAGTTTGTAGGAATCATGTCAAACATCAACTTGATCTCAAATAAAAGGTTAGACTTTAGAGGGGAATGCCTACACACAAAAAGAAAAGCAGTCAAAAGTGGGGTACGTTTATAATCTTTAGTTTTAATCCATTTTGATATACTTCAAGTCTCTGAAATGTACTGTATTTATTTATAAAACAAAACTCCATAAATGTTCAAACCATACTCTATTGTCATCTCAGTCTCATTATGTACAGTATCTACAATCAGTACATGTCAATACTGTACTCTTACCCCAAATCCATGTCAATAATAAAATGCTGCACTATGGTTTCTGCATTAATAATAAATAGTTTGGGGTTGAACAACGAAAAACTGACTCGAGTGGGAGTTGAACCTGTGACTTCCGGATTAAAGTGCGGTCGCTCTACCAACTGAGCTATCTAGCCCTAATGTTGGCGGTCTCCCAATTAGAAGTAGATCAAAAGACCATGTCTGGGAAAAAACAGCTGTCGCTTTTTTTGTCACCAGGCAAACATCTAAAGGTCCGAGTTCTGAAATTTCTCATTCCTGTATCAACCTGCCATGTTTTTTTACGAAAATAAACACATCATTGCTTTTTTTAATGTAAAAGCACACAATCTTTTACCCCATGGAAAAAAAGAACCCCAAGATGAAAGAAACCCTTGTGGACCTCCAGTGTCTAATCTAGCCCCCCCCCCTTCCACTCAATCCAACTCAAAGCAACAAACAAACATCCCAACACCCCAACAAACAAGATTGAAATGATCACAAATGAACTGCTTCTGTCAATAACTTCACCCACGTTCATGTACTGCGGTTAAATTCAAAAGAAAAAAGTATTTATCATAATATGTATATAAAACAAGGTAATACAACGGTAGGGTCACTGTGTAAAGAAGTGGCACGATTTTGATGTGTACAGCTTGAACGAAGTTTGAAACCAAGATCAAATATCTTTATAAATGTCGGCTTAACTCTCGTAAGAACTACGTAAGTCCCTCAAAGTACATAGTTTACACACCCTGTATAAAGCCAAAATAATACTTCAAAAATCACTGCATATTTTTCCTGTATTCTTTTTTTTTTAACAGTTAGACTGTACAAATAAATAAGTATGACTTTTTTTTCTCGATACCTACTCCTTATTTGGCATCAATAAATACCTTTAATAGAAAAATTTCATTTACTCTCAAATTCATTTGCAAATTAGTTATATTATTTTTATCTATGGGCTAAATTTGGGGGCATGAAACAGTGGTATGAATTCACCCTGTGTGTGTTTTTTTAACAGGAAAATAAGTAGATGACTGTTCGCTGTGTTGGCTATAATGCATCACTGTAATGGTATTTCTAATTATTTGGCAATGCCGTTACTTGGAAAAAAAATTTGAATTTATTATATGTGGCGGGAATAGTATCCTCTTCAAAGTATTAGTCAATAGTCTCACTAAACATTGATGATCTAGGTGTCGGATCCGATTGGCCTGAAATCTCATTTCTCCAGGGCCTTGGGCCTCTTTTCCTGAGTAAAGGAACCTTCTGTGGGAAGTTCAGACTGTTGAGGGGAAGATTTCCAAAGGGAACGAATGCGAGAACCAGGGAAATGGAGACCATGTGGGGAAACCAATCCATTGATCTCAACACCTATTCCTGATTGAACCAGACAGTCAGACGTTTTGTAGACGCTCGTGTTGGCCTCTCAGAGCCGGGTGAAAACTTTCCTCCCGGTTTGAATCTTATTCCAAGTCACTGTCTCCTACTGATTCATCTTCATCCTGCTCCTCCTCTACTGCATTCATCTCTTCCATCTCATCAACACCAGCCTGAATCGTCTCCCCTTGTTGTAAGTCCGAGGCTGGGGTCAGCGTAACCCCTGCCCCATTGACATTTGAAATATCTGTGGGTACTGACGTTGGTACAAGCCCTTGGGTTGCAAGGAACGGCGAGTAGTACATCCCAGCTGTACTGGGGAGCAAGAATGGGGAAATCCCTGCTAGGGAGGCTGGGTTTGGCATGGCTATAACCGGCTGATCGGCGGACAGGATCTTACGCGGCGCAATGTTCTTTCGTTTCCTCGACTTGTCCTTGGCGTGTGACTTTGGATTTACCGGTTGCAGCCCGGCCAGGCTCGCTATGGGTGCCACGCCTAGTGGGAGGGTGCCCAACCCCAGGGTTGGGAAACCGGACAGGGCGAGGCCCCCCAGGGAGCCTGTGCCAATCTGCATGGAGACTTTGTTGCTGAGATCGGCGGAGGTTGCAAGGTGGTTTGGAGAGAATGGTTGGGTGGACTGTGTGGGAAGTACTGCGGTGTAGACAGCAGGTTGGATCGGCGGGGAGGCTGTCTTAGTCGGCGGGGGCATGATGCGATCGTACCGATCAGCTGGAAGGTAACCCTGAGGGAGGAGATTAAGGACGAGACAACAAGATGAGATCAACATGAAGATGAGGAAGTCCAATTTAAACCATAATTAACCCCACACAGTAATCTGCTCTAAGCCTAACAACCAATAATCCCTTAGCATCTACCAGCATTTAATGTCAGTACTTTGTGTTAGTATTAAATTCTTTAGGATCACTTTGTGGGCTTTGCCAAGCGTTGTTTGTTCAGTATAACAGTACATCAAAACCTAGTAGTACAGAGGTTTAATAGAAATTCAGTGAATAATGTGATATGATGTTTGGACTGTGTATTGGCAGGGCCATTTAAATCTGCCCTATTAGTTAAAACACACAACGTTTCAACAGATACACCCAACAAAACAATTTAACAAAAAACATCAAGAGAAAACAATATAGAATGCTCCAGATTGCACAGTAGGGCTTTTAAAACCAAGATAAACACCAAGTAGAAAACATTCCAAAGACCTTGTTTAAATTCAGCGTGCTTCGGCCAAACTTCCAAAATTTGGGTCCAGAATGACCCCCAGTATTGAAAAAACCAGAGGGGAACCCCCGAGCGTAACTAAATTACACAAAGCTAATCCACATTTTCTAAATTCCAAGCCTTGACAAGAACCAACCTTGACTTTGACCACCTCAGCCCACTCCGATGCCACATAGTAACCAGGGTGTTTATGCAACCAGTCTGCTAGATTCTTCAGCATTGGTACCAGCTTGGCAGACAGCTTACGGCCCGACTCCCTCTCCATGATCCCGACCCTCTCCTCACCGGTCACCCTGGTCAGGTCAAGCTTGGCCGGATTCCTGAGGCGTCTACGCTTGGGCTTGGCGTCTGCTACATTGCCTTGGTGATCCTCCTGGGAATCCTATACAGTCAAACAAAGAAGACACAACTCATTTTGTTATAAAAGTGTCTCACTTCACAATTAAATCAAGATACACTATTTAGTTTTACTAATTTTCTGACTAATTTGTTTTATGCTTTTTAGTCTAAAACCTTACTTTGGGTAAAAATAATAATTTTAACAAAATTGTTGAAGGGAGTATACTTCTTTCTGACCATGGGGTGTTTAAAATAAGTGGACAAATATCCCATTAAAAACCCCCAAATAATTAATCAATAGAAAAATTACAAGAAATTTTCCTCTTAAAGGCACTGGACACATTTGGTAATTGTCAAAGACCAGTATTCTCACTTAAAGTATCCAAACATATGCACAAAATAACAAGCCTGTGAAAATTTGGGCTCAATTGGTCATCGAAGTTGCAAGAAAATAATGAAAGAAAAAACACCCTTGTTGTTCAAATTTGTGTGCTTTCAGATGCCTGAGAAAGGCTTCAGGCCTGAAGCCTTTCTCAAATTCAAATATTTTAGTGAGAAATCACCTCTTTCTCAAAAACTACGTTACTTCAGAGGGAGTCGTTTCTCACAATGTTTTATACTATCAACAGCTCTCCATTGCTTGTTACCAAGTAAGTTTTTATGCTAATATATATTTTGAGTAATTATCAAACGTGTCCAGTGCCTTTAAAGTGAATATTTGAAATGCATAATTCAGAGAAGAGCAAAGCTAGCAAGAACCTTACCTCTGAGGCTGTTGGATTTCCAGCAGAATTTGCCCGAGCAGCAAGAGCTGAATGGGAATGACTCTGAATGATGAAGTCGGTGTTGGCAGCAAGCCATATCATCAGGTCCTTCTTCAGCGGAGCAGTCGGCCCGGATAACTTCTCACCTGTCTTACGGTTGATGACTGGCACGTGATCGTCTGTATCAACATCAAAAAGGGGAACATTGAAATCTTGATATAGGCAGTTTGGTCAGTCTCAAAAGTAGACTTGCAACTTTGTTTTTGCAAAAGAGAAAAAACCCAAACCCCAAAACAACAACACAGAGGGAACTGCCTACAGGCATGATATTTGGTCCTTGGAAAAAAGTAGGAACATTTTATCCAGTACAAGGGCTGACCTACCTGTACACATGGTGTAGGCTGTAATAGACTTTTCAGGCGTTAATAATAACAATTTTACTGATTTTTCCAAGTGCCCAAAAATCGGAAAGCAGAGTGCCAAAAAATCGGAAAACAGACTTGAGTATGAAGAATATAATGCGTAGTACAGTGTTTTTCAGTATTTTATAGCGCTAAAAAATAAGAAAAGAGGAAATTAGGTGGTCAGCTGAAAAATTGCAAACAGGGTCTAGTCTCATCATGGAGACGCTAGGCACACACACTTGCTGAACGTTAAAACATTTTGCACGTAGAGAGTAACTGCTCCAAATGTCATGATTAATATTGAGTTTCCCTGGTACTTTTTAGCATGAAATGCCGTTAAGCCACTTGTGCCGAGTAGCTCAATGAAATATGGCCATGAGTCCAGAGTCCAATTTAACGGCTCTGCTTCGGCAAAAACATCTGGCTGATCTAGAAACATCAACGCTTAACAATACAGTATTTAACAGGTTATCAAGGAATGTTTGCTTGTGCGCGGATGTAATTCATGCTACCAAGTATTTTTTATACACAGCTAGCGCAGATATTGGCGCTAACCCTGAAAGTTGAGAATGGAGGCCGCAGGTGCAGAACTCCGCTCTAAGCAGCGCCACAGAACTGGGCCCTGCTGGCATCCGCTAAGCAGAAATTGACACACTTCTGGCCCTCAGGAAACTATTGTTTGGATTCTGCTCCTGCTTTCCATTGTCAACCAGATCATGGAGAATGAACAGTATATTAACCCACAGAAAATTAGTATTCATGAAGAAAAATGTCACAACTTACCCTCTTTAAAGTTGGCTAGATTCAAATGGCGTGCTTTCCTCTTCTTTTTCACAGTACTTGTTTGCATTTGTTCACCCTGGAGAAGTGAAAGATGAAGGGACAATCTTTTGATTATATTGTAAACAAAATCGGTCTCACAACAAGTTATGGTTATATTCCTACAGCGAGTGGTAGACCCACATATATTAGAAAAAAACTATTTCTTTAGGCCTAATGAAAATATTTATGAGCTAATGGCTAGAACACAAAGATGGATATGGGATTCAATTATAGTAGAGAGTAATTTCAATCCAATAGCAAGGCTCGAATTCGGTAGAAAAACCACAAGACCACAGGGCTTGTTGCTCAAGATGTTTACTGGACCAGAATACTTTTTACAAGACCAGAATCAAAATGAGAAAAACTTCCTAACACAGCTTAATTTACATATAAGTGTTTTTATTTGAACAAGCACTAAAGGCATGCAAGAAAATATTTATATGTAAGAGAATATTTATTGCATTTGTCTTTATGACAGGGATGCCAGTGACTCTTTCCAGGCATGTGAGCGGGTCATGGACAAAAAAGAGGAAAATTTGTTTTTAGTTAGTGAGCACGTAGCGCAAAATGTTGGAGTCCCAAATTTGACGCCCGCAAATTTTTACACAAGCCCACATGTAAGTAAGCACACAATTTTCGAAGTGCAAAAAAAAAAAAAAAAAAAAAAAAAAAATCATTTTTTTTTTTTTTTTTAACGGAAAAAAACAAACATGGAAGTGAAGTTCGTAAAATTGCAATTTTGGACGATCTTTCCCTAAATTCTGCCCTTAATAATAGTGTTTTCATCAACAGCAACTTTCATGGCTTTGTAATTTGAGGATCGGTTTTATAGAACTTCTTTTGCATTGAAATCTTCATGATTTAACAATCGGTCGACGACGCACATTGGGAAAAAATTGCGGTGAGAGCGATGTGTTTATGAGTACGAGGTTAGAATTTTGCATGAAATATAACAAGAACGAGGTTAAAATTAGACTCCACCGCACGTCTTCTGACCCTGGAAATTCGATTTGCGCGTTTCCTTATTCGCCCACGTATTCATGGAATACCGCAAGCCGCATATCGGGCCAGCTGCCGGGCCGCAATTTATTGTTAACGTGCCGTTTTTTCCATGCATGCCTTGTGGTTCCGCGATTTATGATTATACAGGTAAACTTAAAGTGCTACCCGATGCCAGGTTCCCCTTCTCTGTGTGAGTGTTGTGCAGTAAAATTACTTGCTGCTTGATGATCGATGTTGGACGTTAAAAAAAATATTTAAAAACGCGGACCAGCCATTGACGGCGAAGACGGGAAAAAAGCGGAGCCCGCAAAAAAAACGCGGAATGGGAAAATAAAAAACGCGGATATCCGCGTAAACGCGGAGGTCTCACATGCCTGTCTTTCCTTCAGAGCCGGAAAAAAATTCACTGCGAAGGAAAGGGGGTCACCACCCCCCCTCCCGCTCAAACCCCCCCAAAATGGAAGGCAAAGTCTGATTTTCGTCTCAAATTTTCCGTTTGTTTTTGTGGGCATCGCAGTTTCCGTGTTTCACGAGGGCCTTCATCCCACTGCTGCCGTAGGACACAATTTGGTTACAAACGTTGCAGCGGGCTTTAACCGCGATGTCGATCTAGCTTCTCTTTCAACATCCATAATGACTCAATGGTAACGCCAAAAACTCAGTCGGTAAGGCGGTATGTCTCAATGGTAACGCCAATCGTCCGCGAAACAAAATTCTCCAGAGCGATTTCATGTACGGTCCAAAGATCATGTAAGGATGTACACACAAAATACATCGATACATACCATACGGCACCACGCACACATTCGACAGAAAAGGCTAGTCTTCGCTCAATACTTCCGGCATTTACAATACATGTACGAACGCTTGAGGGCGCTTTCAAAACATATTATCATTAAACACAAGTCGCTCCAAACGAGCGCCGGAAATCTGTTTTCAATAAAATATATTTTCTCCGACCAGATAAAATACGGAGCGCCGGAAAAATTTTGGGAAAATTTGAAAAAGCCGGAATTCCGGCAATAGCCGGAAAACTGGCATCCCTGTTATGAGTATTAAGTATACTTAATTACTAAATAGAATTGAAAAGTAGGCCTATTCTATCAGACTGAAAGTCTGCATTTGAACATGCTATAACACAGAGTGAGGTACTATTATTCAATTGAAAAACACAAGAAAGCTGGAATTGTTCGGACCCGAGTTTACTGGCCCGATGCTAAAATCACTGGCCCCACGCCTGAGGTCTGGTGTAAAATTCAAGCCCTATAATTCAATGTGTAATTGATTAATTTGACCTCGACATAAAGGTCAGATGTATGACCTCTCCTTATGTCCGAGTCAGACCTCTTCTTGAGGTCAGCATACAGAAGGCTGTGTGGTTTGGGGTGTGATCAGATTGATTAATGAGAAGGATTTCAACTCATCGAGCTCCAGCGTGGCATCGTTAAGATGCCACTTGAGCACATCAGTATTAGCATGACGTATCTCATCATTTCACACATCAAGTTCAGACAAACAGTACACACAAGAAAATTTCAAAGACATAGTTGCATAGGTTGTACATGTATCAAGGAGAAAAACTGTTGACTGCAAATAAAAAGTTACGTGTTTGTTGTAAGGCTCATAATAAATGACATTTTCCTGTGATGAAGCAAGCATGAATGATCAGTTTTATTGAGAGATAATCTTTATAAAAAGAAATAACACCAGTTGACCAAGTCATCCATACCAACACAAACCACCCTTACTTAAAATTTCTGAATTTTCTTTTTAGAAAGGGAGGGGGGTTGGAGGGTGTTAAAGAGCTGCAAACATTTGCACCTTGCAATAATTGAGAATTTGTCCAACAATCAGGAAGGTATTTAGAATTACATTCAACACAATAGGAACAAAGTTTCCATAATCAGGGAGATTTTCAAATTTGTTCATCAGAACATGCAAAGATTGATTTATTTTCAGGGAACTTTCTGCAGAATCAGGGAGAGTTGGCCGCTATGGGGTTTTACAACATCAATTTCACATGATGACAGAGCCAAAACCAAATGTTGTTTTCTTGACAATGCTAAAGTAACGTCTTCACAGACAGCCCTACCTCTCCTCTCAATGATGCTGCCATCCCGTGCACTGTCTTCAACTTGACCTTCAAGTAGGCTTTCTTCTTCTTCCTTCTCATCTCCTCCACCGAGGGTCTCCTGTTGGGGTCTAGAGGCCTGCTGTGGCCGCCAGGCCGTCCCTCGGCCCCACCGTCCGGTGGCGCGTCCAGGTCGTGGACGTGGTAGCGGGACGAGCCTTGGGAAAGATCCAGGGGTGATTCCAAGCTGGATTTCATGGGAATGCCACCCTTGCCTTGCATGGAAGGGTGATGTGGGTCTGTGTGGGACACAAAGCGGTGAAATGTTGCATTTTACTGTCTGACCATTTAATATCATCCACTGTGGTTTTGAATGATAGTTTAAACTATTCCAGCCTGCGATATGATATCAAGGAGTAAATGCATCTAAACAATACACACATGTACACCGTTGGTTCTGTGCACAGTTGTTCAATTATACACAAACTGTACATTTGAATGGTTTCAAAAGGTTGGTCAACTCACTGGAGTTACCAAGAGTAGCAGAGAAAAGGCATCGTTATGGAACAACAAAATACATACCGAATCCACAATCATTATTTTACAACAAAAATGCAAATAAAGACGTACAAACTAAATGGAAAATCAGCAAGATAAATCACAGAGCAGAAGTAAATAAACTGGTAATTATTCAACAGCTAGTAAAACAAATTCAATGAAATAGAACGGAGAAAGATCACAAGTAGAAATATTGTATCCAAAATTCCAAAGAGATGATTTAAATTATACTTCAAAGTCTTGAAACCATCTCCGTCATTGACTTAAATGTACATCAAAATATCAATTAAATTAAATTAAATTAAATTAAATTCAATTCAATTCAATTTGAAGTCACATTTATTTCCATATGAAATGAAAAAGTAAATCAAACAGAAAATACATGAGGAAGTAAATTGAATTATTAATGAGATGCAAGAAGCCAAAAACAATGCTGGTACGGAGGCATCTTCTAGAAGCTTCGAGGCTTGCGGCGAGATGCCTTGGATGGACTCAATATAGAACCAAAAAAACAAGAACAAGAATATATATGGACAGTTGGATCAAGACACAGAACCTAAGCATGAAAAGTAAACAGACAAGCTAGAAGATTAATGTTTCTAACCTGTGGAAAATTAGGGAGAAATGCAGAACCAAACAAGAATTAAATAAGAGGTAACCCCAGATAACCAGAGAAACCTAAACAAAATACCTCCAGGCTTAACCTCGAGTTACCACCTGGGCCCAATTTCATAGAGCTGCTTAAGCACAAAATAACGCCTAACAAATTTCTGCTAAGCAGAAATGAGCAGGATACCACTCACAGATTGTACATGTGACATGGTAGTTTGGCTGGTAACCATATTCTGGTAAGCATAATTTTGTTGTGCTTAGCTTCTCTTTGTGCTTAAACAGCTCTATGAAACTGGGCCCTGTTTAATTTTGCAATCGTCCCTTATTCACAAGGGATTTATGGAGAAACGACATTCGCCAATAACTCACCTTTCTCCCCGCCAAGATCCCCCTTCCGTTTCCTCTTGCGCCTTCTCTGGTGGACCAGGGCCAGCAATCCATCAGCCATACCGGCATAGTTATGCTCAGGAGGTACGACATTAGGATCCCACAGGGCTTCAGCCCCGCCTGGATGGGCGTAGTCCTTATGGTCCGAGTCGTAGGGGTGCTTGAGGAGGGCGGCCTGCTGGGCGTGGTGATTCTGACGGCGGCCCGGCCAGCAATTCTTTAGCACGCAGTGGCAGATGTTCTCCAGACGGTGGACGATAACTCGGTCCTGAGATTTTACGGAAAGGAATAAGAGGAAGGACTTTATATCACGATGCCGCCATCTTTGTCACGTTCCCCGTCTGCTGAAGCAAGAATGAGTTCTAATTCTCATATTGCCAATGAGGTACCAGACTATTTGGACCGTCCACACTCTTGTTTGTTTACATAAATTTGAATAACAAGAAACAACAAGTAGGATCAACAATAAAGTTGTTGGTAGCGCTTTTGTGTCCGATTTGTACTTCACCAACACCTTGGCTTAACGTCCTGACTTAAGGATCCTGCCGAGTTATCAGCGTAAACGTAAACGTAATGTTGTGCTGTGATGTTGTACTGTCATGTTTACCTGTATCAACTTTACAGAAATGTTGTCAGTATCTGTATTGAAAAACTGTCAAACATTTTGAACCAAAGATGGCAAAGGACCCTAAAGAATATTACCCGTCTTGTTTGAATTCCTTTGTAACTACAAAACTATTAATGATCCAACAAGTAGACCCCCTGCATAGGCTGCCATTGCTTTACTTAGGTCAAACAATGGAAACCTTCATGCTTATCGGTGTCAGGCAAGACTCTCGGCCAAGAAATGGTCTTCCTTTGACCTCAGCGAGGGCTCTGTTTGAGCTTATGATGTCATATTGCAAGAGGTCTATACGCCTTCCTGAATATAGTGCAACAAGCTTAAACTTGGCCCTGACTGAAATAAAAGAAAGCACAGTACTGAGAGGAACTTGTGCTATGCACCTTTACCCTGTTTGACTTCGGCTAGGGTGGCGTATGTCAGAGGTTCACATGATACAATAAAGTATCCTTGCAGAAAAGTAAAAACAAAACCCACGCCTACCTTAGGCCACTTCATAAGAAATGCATATGTCATACTGGTAGCTGCTGCTGATGAATCGGGAAACTCGGATGCCTGGCCTTGGCTAGACTCTTCCGCAGCCGCAGGATGCATTGGACTTGCACAATCCATATCCTCGTCTTCTTCCTCTTTGACATGACTGCTGCTCGGGAGACTAGTTCTTTCCTGCTCAAAGCTCGAGTCGAGAATATTTCTGGACGGTGCGCAGTCTGGTTCGTCTACTGTTCCGCCGTCTGGTTGGTCTTCCTGATCTAACATAGTACTGCCGTCTCCATTGTCCTGGGACTCTTCTGCATTTTCATCCTGAGCCAGCAAATTCAAAGCTTCTTGCGAGTCGCCCATCCTCATCGATGGACTCTCCTTGTAGCTCCTTTCCTGAGATAAATATTCATTTCCGCTATCCTCGATCCCCGATTCATCAGACTCCAGCTGCTTCCCGTCCCCAGCAGCCTCGGCGTTTCCTCCCAATTTACCCTGTGAGCTGGACACACTCTCCGTATCGTTCAAACCCCCCGCATCCTGCCTCTCCTCACTAGTTCTTAACTCATCATCCTCTGGTCGAGGTGTCGTACTCTCCTTAGTTCTTTCCCCTTCTTGCGAGGAGGGTAGGGGTCCCCCGGGGACCTTTACAGGCGGAGGGAGGGGGACGGGTACTGGGACCATGAGTGGGTATTTCTCCTTGAGATCTTTGAAAGACAGGTCAGGGTCTACAAGCATCTGCTGCTGAGACTCCATACGGTTGATTCCATATCTGTGAACAATCAGAGAGTTTTTATGAACTTGGTGGAAAGTGAACCCTCAAGGCCCTCGACATACTACAGGCATGATATTTGGTCCGTGGAAAAAAGTAGGAATTTTTTATTGAGTACAAGGGCTGACCTACATGTTCATTTGGTATAGACTTTAATTGACCTTTCAGGCTGTTTAATCACAGTTTTTCTGATTTTACCAAGGACAAAAAATCGGAAATCAGACTTAAGTAGGAAGACTATAATTCCTGTTTGTAGTTGTGAACCTTCCCATGTGGAAATGAATCCTTCAGAGGCTCAATAGTAGGTCAACATTTTACACATCTACAAACCTCACACTATGCCAAGCTTATGGTTGACTCAGTTGTGCATCACCACGCCTCTAACTACCTCCCTGCACCCACCACAACTAAAATAGGTTCCCCCTTCCCTTAGCAATAGTGCCCTTGTGTAGAAGTTTACAGAAAAAGTTATCTTTACCAGATGGAGTTAAAGTACCCGTACCACAAACATTGAGGACTACAGCACTGAATCTGCCCAACTCTGGCCATATGTCAGGGAAGGATTTTGAAGTTAGAAATAGTGTGGTATAATGCAGAGGTGAGAATCATTACTGACAAAAAAAAGTATGAAACTAGGATCGAAATTTTAGGAGGTATGTTGAAATGGTGGCATTTCCACCTTTTGCTAAACCCCATTGGGTTTAGATTTCACAGAGCTTTTAGGAACAGTGTCCTCAGCACTAGAGAAGTAGATCAAAGATGAGGAATTCTTTATATGTGAACAAAATAACAGAAGGCTTACTTAAAAAAGTCTAAATTCCGATAAAAGTCTGAAATTTCTCATCCCCGATGATGGCAGCAATCTCAAGTGGCAACAATCCAGAAATGCACATTTTGTATATCACTTACCTGGCAACACCAATGAGCAGATCCCGGTCGTGAACTCCGACCTCCCACCAATCGGGTAGCTCCAGGCTCTTCCTGCAGTGGCGCATGCGTATCTCCATCTCGGGATGAGGGCAGGCTTCGTTGCGTACCTTGAGGAGGAGGTCGATGCGGTGGAGTACCTTATTGGCCCGCTCCTCCGAGATTTCTTCAATGGTGAAGTCTGGAGGGGGCATTGAGCCTGGGGTTTCCCAAATATACCACGACGCAGGGGGTGGTGTGAAAAAAAGGTTTTAAATAATCAACTTGGAACTTGGAGCATATGATGAAAAAAGGTGTCTGGGAATATCGAGGCATAATGAATGCCATTAACAGAAAGACAAAATGGAAAAGATGCAGAAACTGTTTTTTTTCAAAAACAAGATTGCTGCATACTTTTTTAGTTTTACCCTCACACCGATGTGTGATAAGTATTGTTTAATTAGTGCTCCTCCACCCTGAAAACAAAATCCACGGGCATACTACTAGGGTGAGTAAATTTGTTTTAAAGGCAAAGTATATCTTTGGTTTTTGAAACCTTGACTGTTTTAATCCATGTAAATGTAGATGTATACAATAAAACTAACCTGTGAAATTTTCATTTCAAAAGGGGGTAGCGTTTTCGAGATAATGCTGAAAATCTGGAGTGGTTATTTCCACGCAGGAAGAATAATCCGTAATTGGAATACACAATCTGAGAAACGTTTTTATGCAGAAACGTTTCTCAGATTGTAATGTTTTTGAATCCAGCTCTCTAAAACCACATTTCTTTGAAGGGAATTGTTTTTCAAAATGTTATACATAATCAACAGCTGCAGTGCTTCTTACCAAGTAAGTTTTTATGGTCATTAATTGTTGGAGTAATTACCAAAGGTATGCCCTCCCTTTTAAGGCCCTGTACACCTGTACACTATTGGTAAGATCAAAAAACACAGATTCACACATAACTTACATGATTTAAAGTAAGTAATCGTAGAAAGGGTTCCTTAAAATATTTCTGCCTAAAATGCTATCGTTTCTGAGAAATGAGTAGTTTTTATCTCGCGCGATAAAAACTCGTGTTGAATCACACAAAATGTGGACACTGATTTTGAGCTGTTACCAAAAGTGTACAATACCTTTAAAGAAAGTTTGAAAAGAAACTTGTCTCACCAAAATCCTGAGGAATCTCTTCTTCTCTCTTGCATTTCCTGAGACACATTGCTCTGAAGTGTTGATAGTACTCCAGCAGCCGGTGGTCATACTTCCGTTCCAACTTGGCCACCTTACGGAAGTTGGACCAGTCGTATTTACCCGTCATCGGGTCCTGTTCGACCCCGAACGTGGCCAGGACACGATAGAAATCGGCTTCCTCGCGCCTCGACCATCTGCGGATAAAATCAACAGATGGGGTCGAATTAAACAAGGTCATATAGCAAGAAAGGTTCAAGTGGCCATAAAATGAATGTCCGTTTGGTGTCAAGAGTTGTTCAAGGGTGATACAGGAAATAATTATTTAATCCCAAAAGATTACTGCATTAAAAAAAAAGCTATTGAGTAAGAATCAAATCAAAAACACTGTAGCAGGTCTGATTTTAAAAACCTCAAGAAAAAGGCAAATATATACTCATAAATTTATACATCAAAACCATTAGATTTGACTAAAATAATGATGCCATTTAAATTTAGAAAACTGTCTTCGACAGCCGAATGACCATGTCACAAAAGGCAATTTACAGGCAACCAGTTTCCGAGAAGAAAAGACATTCAAATTTGAATGTTCACATAATTTTCTTGGGGGAAAGTAAGACACTGGCAGGAAAATGTATCTTGTTCGACCAACGTCTGCACCGAATTGGTTGCCTCCAAGTTGCCTGTAAAACTTGCATCTCGTGACAAAGCCTGTAAGTTCACTTCTTGTTTTAGCGCAAATTACTCTCAGAATAACTCTTTGACAATGACGCCTGAATTTACCAACAAATATTGGGTCGCCTTACAAGACAAAGTAACATTAATCAGTTAAATGAAGTGTCGAGGATGTACGCAACTCACTTCTGTGCATTCTCTTGTTTCTTAAGTTGTCTCTGTCTCAACTGCTCTTCAAATCTAACTTGCTTCACCATCTCACGCTGTCAAGGAAAGCACATAAAAAATAACACTCATTAATTTAATGTGTGGATATTTCATAGACATTATAGCCCGGTTCATACTTCCTGCAAATGCTTCATGCAAAATGAATTTGATGTAACAGCTCTGCTTTTCACTGCGAATGTTTCGGAAGAGTTGGGCTTCAGCTCAACTCTTCCGAATTGGTCGTTGCGAATTCGTGACGTCAAAATTCGCAACGCATTTGCAGGAAGTATGAACCGGGCTTAAGTCTGTGTGTTCACGGTTATTTTTGATAACGTGAATCGTTCACGAAACGATCGTTTACACATGTAACAGTCCGAGTATGCACAGACACGTTTATTCTTTGGCCAAGGCGTTTGTAACTGGTTTTTGTATGCTGTCTCGTAATGCACTGGTATATTTCACCAACAGAGAGCGTATGCTCTTATGCTATCGCATTGTTCTGAAAACGCCCTCTAGCGTTCAATGTTTCTTGGCTTTATTGTAGCATGCAAAGTAACGAGATAATGAAGACAACAAGTCTGTAAATTGGAAATGATGTGACTGCTTGTGTGTCGCACGGATTGCGCGTTGTGTACATTGTGATCACAATCTGGTCTGCGTTTCTCGGCTTTTTCAAGTGAATTTTGTTGACGATTAATCCGAACCGTAACAAGTGTACACATGTAACCAGACGATCGGTCGGTAAACCGTGTAACAGGCACAGGCTTAATAGACATCAATCAAAAGCAGGCGATACCATGCGATGGATTCTGAAAGGTTTGTGGTAGTGATGGGTAAAAAGGAAATAGTGACTGAATGAAGGTAACTCTTCCAGGATGGAGTTGACCTACCCGTGCTCTCTTGGCTTGCTTCTGCTGTTGTCTCTTATGGTTCCTCTGATATGCAGCTACAAGACGCCTGAGTCGGGTGTTCACATCGGGCGCCAGTGGGAATGGCAGCTTGCCAGGTATAACTGCCAATAAATATATAGAGAATGAGTCGTGACCGGAGAAATAGAGCATAAACAATGCTTGGCTCAATTCGAGAAAATAACTAGATAACGTATAATTATCTACTTCCAACTTGGTTATCTTCTCTACAAGGCCGTATCCAAATTAGCGGCTACAGCTACAGCTAAGTGTCCGCATCATCTTGCGTTGAAGTATAGGATGTCCTTAGCAACACCCTTAGCAATAGTCCTAGCCGTAGCTGTAGCCGCCAATTCGGATAGGGCCCAGCTTTCCAAACATTAATGTAATATTGCATAGGTACCTACCAGGCATGGTTGTTGGTTCTGGCTCTGTCTTGAGTTTCAGAGGAGCAGGTGAAGATGTCCGGATACTTGAAGGTGACAAAGACCCTTCCTGTAAACCAATGTAAACACAAGACGTCACTAACGTATCCCTGTTAAGTGCAGAATACTATGGTAAGCAGCCCTATGAAATTGGGCCCTAGAGCTGCTTTTAAGCACAAAGAAGTAACTAAGCACAAAACAATTTGGCTTACCAGAATAAGGTTACCAGCCAAAATGCCATTTGGCAAGTACCATTTGTGGCTGGTACCCTGCTTAATTTTGCTCAGCATCAATTTGTTAAGCAACATTCTCTGCTTTTTAAAAGTAGCTCTATGAAGTTGGGCGCTGATTGACTCTTGATCAGAATTGCAGAACATTTTCATCAGCGAGTTGTTTTACACTCAGCCGTTTAGTGTGTTTGTTGTTTTATCATCATATCAAGAGAGTCATCAAGGGTCATATTAGTGTTTCAGATCATGTCCAAATTGGCGGATACACCTACGGCTACGGCTATGGCTACAGTATAGGACATGCTTAGCAACACGCTTAGCAACAGTCATAGCTGTAACCGTAGCCGCCAATTTTTGGATATGACCTCAATCTTTACGATGCTGTCCATCATCTACGTCATGTTCCCTGTGTGCATCAGCAATCATGACTATGGAATCTCATGATACACTGCAAGGGCCCCCGGCTATTATGCATTCAAGCCTCAAATTGGTGATACATGGAAATACATGGAGAGATTGAGGCCAAGTCTGGATTAGCGGCTACAGCTTGATCGTCACGTGAACAAGGGAAGTCCATAGCAATTCTCTTAGCAACAGCCGCAGCTGTAGCCGCCAATTCAGACACGACATGAGGAATAATCTCAGTGTTCAGTGTGGCATAGTCAGGGTGTTTTATCGCTACATGCGAAGTGTGGACCTGAGAACGAAAGATGTGCACATAATGTAGGGACTTGAAACACTATGTGGCCTTACACACATCCATAGTTTTTTTTACAGTGTTGAAGAATAGGATTTTCCTTGAGTGTACATAAAAAGAAATGCCCACAGAGTGACTGCAACACAGAGCTGTGTGTGTAGAACAGTTGTGTGTTCAATGTGGCATGGTCAGGGTGTGTACAAACCTCCATATAGTCCTTGAGATCCTTAATGGTGGGTTTCAAGTCCAGATCAGCACCCTCTCCCTTCAGCTCAGTCTCCATTGATTCCACATCCAGTTGACTGTATGAAGAAATACACAATGAACCTGGTAAGTCAGAACGATCAGCCATTTGACCTCTCTATCAGGGTCAGCCATTTGACCTCGCTATCAGGGTCAACCATTTGACCTCGCTATCAGGGTCAACCATTTGACCTCGCTATCAGGGTCAGCCAGTCTTGTTCGGACCCAAGTTTACTGGTTTACTAAAATCACTGGCCTCAAGCCTGCGGTCCGGTGTACAATTTGAGCCCTTACATTCAATGTGAAATTGATGAATTTGACCTCGGCATAAAGGTCAGATGTATGACCTCTCCTTATGTCTGGATCAGACCTCTTCTCGAGGTCAGCATACAGAAGGCCGTGTGGTTTGGGGTGTGATCAGATTCATTAATGAGAAGGATTTCAACTCATCGAGCTCCAGCGTGGCATCGTAAAGATGCCACTTGAGCACATCAGTATTAGCATGACGTATCTCATCATTTCACACCATCCCTCACTAGTTCAGCATGACTGACATTCAGTCTTTCTTAATTGTTTCAATAGAAATTAACGCAATGGCGAATTACATTATTTAACAGACAAAAACAAAGCACCACATTTTCATGCCGGCGTTGCAAATTAAAGGCTCCGATAACAAATTGTGTTATTGGTTTTATTTCTAGTACGGATGAGGACTTCACATATCATTAAATCTTTGTCCGTTGCAGTGAAGGATTACGCTTGTATGAGCTCAACAAAATGCTACTCAAAACATCATTTGCTATTCAATGTTAGCAAAACATGTTTAGACTTAAAACTATTTTGCACTTCAAAATTCCTTGATGAAATCGTTCCCTGAAATGACTTACAAATGATCAACAATCATCAACGACAATAATACAAATGACACCAACAAACTGTGCTTTGTGTCAAAAGCAAGGCAGCGTCGACTGGTGCACTTGGTTGAGGTATGGATTTAAAGTGATACCAATTAACCCTCCAATGCAGTGATACCACAGACTGCCACAAAGTACCATACCTTCTAGGCTAGCATAGGGTGCATGGGTTTCTTCTGTTTGTACTGCTGGTATTATGTATTGTGGACATAGTCACCACAGTCTCCTGTGGAATTTTGTGGCAAGGGCCAGTTGGGTTGGGGAGTATACCAATACACTGGTACCACAGACTGCCACAAAGTACCATACCTTCTAGGCTAGCATTGGGTGCATGGGTTCCTTCGGTTTGGACAGCTGGTATTATGTCTCCTATGGTTTTTCGTGGGAAAGAGCCAGTTGGGCAGGACAGTGCACCGATATTAAAAGTGTTTTAATAGGCCTAATGAGACAGGTAACTGAAGAAGTGAAAAAGAAGAGAATTTCTTCTTAACGAAATATCTGTCTTAAGGGCGTGGCTTTGGGCAATCTTTAGAAACACACAAGAGGGGAGGGGGGGTCTTAACAAATGAGGGCATCTTTACCCGTCATCGTTGTCTCCATTCTCCCGAGCAATCTCTCGTTTATCAGGGGCTCCACACCGGCCCAGGAAGCAAAGGGTTGAGTCGGCCCGCATGGCTGCATATCTCTCATAACCTGTGATGATTTAAAAAAAATATATATATACATAACAAACTATTTCATCCATTAATGACAACATTTCACAAAGCATATCAAGGGCCTCTTATTTTGCCTAAAAATTTTCTGCCCCTGTCCACTATGAGATGAACCTCTACTTACATTGAACAACTCCTCAATTTTTGCAGAAACCCCTGCTCCCTTGTGATAAATTAGCATCAAAGAAAAAAAGAGAGTTCCCAACTGGTCCTTTCTTCAGATCAGAATTGCAGAACAATGCATCAATGAGTGATGTACACTCAGACAGTTAATGTGTTTGTTATTTGATCATCACATCAAGAGAAAGGAGTATATAAAAACCAAAACAAAAAGGTTATCGAATACAATTGCAATTTACACCATCTTAATGTGAAGTTAGAGACTTGTATTTTTTTACACATTCACATATATCTATTTGAAAATGAGTGCATTCTTAAAATTGAATTTGACATTTCCTTCCTCTTTAACCTATATTTGCCTAACTACAGAATTCTCCATAGAACACACCACAGTACTTTGATGTTAAACTGACCGTGTTTGAAGACGCCTACTAGGAGAGAGCGATCCGCATCTTCATCCCACCAACCGATCGGAGGTTCACCCTCAGGTAACACCATCGTCAATGGCAACTCACTATCAATCAAAATGATCAATACACACACACAAAATCAATCAATCAATCAATCAATCAATCAATCAATCAATCAATCAATCAATCAATCAATCAATCAATCAATCAATCAATCAATCAATCAATCAATCAATCAATCAATCAATCAATCAATCAATCAATCAATCAATCAATCTATCATAGCAAAAACACTTTCTATTTAAAGGGGCTGTGTCATCAAGATCAAAGCAGGCCTGTGGCTGTACATGGAATTTTAAACTCTAACCCAGTTCCTACACATGCGTGCACGCTCTCCATAGAGTTAATACGGAGGGAGGGCGTGGGTATGCAGTAACTGGGTGAGAGTTCACCAATGTCTGAAACCCTGGTTCATACTTAATGTAAAAAGCTAATTGGAAGCCATTTTTCATGATGATTGAAATGAAGTCAAATTGCCCCGCTTTGGTAACACGGCCCAATGTCACAGAGCCGCTTCAAAAATAAATTTTTTGAAAGCTGCAACCATCCCGCTATCTCCAAGGAGGGTTAAGCACAAAAAGTAGCTCAGCACAAAACGATTTGGCTAACCAAAATAAGGTTACCAGCTAAAATACTCTATCACGCACACAGCTTGTGACGGGTATCCTGCTTATTTTTGCTCAGCAATACTTGTTGAGTAATACTTTTTGCTTAAGCAGCTCTATGAAATTGAGCCAAGGGGCTGAAGACACTACCCCCTGTCCGCTATGAGATAGACCTCTACTTACATTGAACAACTCCTCAATTTTTGCTGAAATCCCTGCCCCCTTGTTAAAAATTAGCAACAAAGAAAACAGAAGTTCCTAACTGGTCCTTTCTTCTGATCAGGATTGCAGAACAATGCATCAATGAGTGATGTACACTCAGACAATTAATGTGTTTGTTATTTGATCATCACATCAAGAGAAAGGAGTACATTGAGAAAAAAGAAATGAAGTCAAAGTTGCTCCACTTTCAGAACTTGCCTGGGCCCAATTTTATAGAGCTGTTTAATCAGAAAATATTGCTGAACAATTTCCTGCTAAGAAGAAATGAGCAGAATACCAGTCACAAACTGTACATGTGACATGGTAGTTTGGCTGGTAACCTTGTTCTGGTAAGCATAATTATATTGTGCTTAGCTACAGCTCTATGATATTGGGCCCTGAAGTATGAACACAGCCCAACTTTATAGAGCCGCTTCAAAAATCAATTTTTTGAGAGCTATCTTCAAGGAGGGTTAAGCACAAAAAGTAGCTCAGAATAAAACAATTTTGCTCAAACCAAAATAAGGTTACCAGCTAAAATACCCCATCACGCAAACGGCTTGTGACGGGTATCCAGCTTACTTTTGCTCAGCAATACTTGTTGAGCAATACCTTCTGCTTAAGCAGCTCTATGAAATTGGCCCAAGTGGCTGAAGACAACAAAAGGAACATTATAGTAAACGTACCTTGCTTCAATACCGTCTGCTATCTTCTCCATCATGTCACCTATGACCTCTTGCTTCAAGTAGTACAGTAACCTCACACGCAGCAGCACCCTGCAAGAGATCAACAAGGCGACTAATTAAACAGAGGCAATCTTAACAACCAATACTAACCCCAACTCAAGGACTGGAATAGACGGTGCAAGTCTCGCGAATATCAAAAACAAGAAAAAAACTTTGAAAGAAGACTATATTTTTCTATGAAATCAAATATTTTTAAATAACGTTGATACAAAGATCTTGAAAAAAAAAAAAATACCTATAGCAAGTTGTTAGGAATAAATTTTCAATTTTTGTATAATACAAATAATTTGTTCACATTAAAATTGAAACAAAATTAAAACTTGGGAAGAGGATGCTTATTGTTAGAAACCCCATTTGCCAATAGCACGCCCGAATATGTCTATTACAAAGGTTTAATGACAACATGACCGCCAGTTCGGCAAAATGTTAACTTTTTACAAGTAACCGGAAACGGAGGTCAAGTCTTATTTTGTTGAATTGGTTTTACTTTCATATTGTTAATCACTTAGTGTTACATTCCCAACAACATATATAATTGTCATAGCCATAAACTACGTTAAACTAAAATATATGACAAAACAAATTCCCGCCCACGTAAAACTCCATATGGTTGGGACCACATTGGTCCCGGAAGATATGCGCGAGACTTGCAGTCTATTACACGAAGGCCACAACCGTCGTTGCCTTGGTCTAGGCCTTGGTGCCCCTTCAAAAATTGTTTATAGATTTCCTTTTATGATTTGTCAATGGAAGTGCCCTACGCAAAATGAAAATGGCCTTGCCCTCCCGAAGATGAAACTCCAGGCCTCAGGCCTGTGAGTGGACCCTTAAATAAAGAGCTGAAACACTACATGATGTAAGAATGATCGTGGAACATCAACTGAACGCGCGTCACGCATTTAAGCTGGTCGAATTGGGGCACGCCATTGATCCAGTAACTAGGCTTATTTCACATTATTGTAGTTGTACATTACTGTTGCCAAGCATATAAAAGGCCAAAAAATGAAAAAAGAAAAGAAGAAAAAAAAAAACGGAAAAAAAAGTGAGAAAAAAACGGAAATAAAAAATTGAAAAAGAAAAAAGCGGATATCCGCTTTAAAGCAGAGATTTCACAGGCCTGAGACCTGCAACTTCTTTGAGTTATTTACTAAGATCCTTCACCACCCTTAACAAAATCCACTACCACATGGTATCACCTCAACACCAAAACTACTGGTCGTTTGTCTGGTCACATTTTAACACATAATCAGCTTACTAATACTAGTGCAGTCCTCAGTATAACGAAATCAAACAAACATGTAGCTGGATTTTGAAGGGGTTGGGGGTAATTTACTGCGAAATATTTCCCTCCACTGAAAAAAATCAATGTACATGGTAGATGGTTTTGACTTGCTCTTGATCAGAATTGCAGAACCTTTTCATCAGCGAGTTGATACACTCAGCTGTTGTGTGTGTTTGTTTGGTTTATCATCACTTCAGGAGATACAGATGAGACTAACATCCGATGACGTCACATTTTAAGAACATGGTCTGTACAGTTGTGTACACATAATTTTTTGTTTATTCCTGAATTGTTATGATATTCGATCAAAACTGCATTAACTCTAAACTTTTGACTGGCGCAAAAATTCCCTTTTGGAATGTACAGACCCCAATTGTTTTTGACGTCCGATGATGTCAAGTTTCAAATTTCACTCTGAAAGAGTATCCAATAAAATGACATTTCACACCATGTTAACGTGAGGTTAGAGACTTATAAAATTACCCCCCCCCCCCCATTTTCATGAGGTCTCTATCTACTGGAAAATGATTGCATCGTGAAACTGAATTTGACCTCGAAGTTGGATCCCCTCTTTAACTCCTTCACGCGCCGACCGGTCGCTAGTGACCGGTTTAAATCCCTTTAGAAAAATAGTTGTAACACGAAAAATAAAGATCGCACGGCCACAGTTTTCAGAAAAGGAAGAAGGACTCTTGAGGGCGCTATTGTGACCTTTTTTTGGGGGGGGGTCGCCATTTGCCACAAAAACAAGTAAACAATTAATGTGTCCATATTATCAATTTATCACTAAAATAAATGGTGTATAAAAAGGTCAACAATAGGGATCGGGCGGTGTGACAGCCTGAAGACATCCACTTCTCTAAAATGTACTTCAGGATAGCGACTTATTTCAAAAACAATACCCTAAATCAGAATCGTACATACTTGTTACAATGTCTCTTGAGGTGGTTCTTGTACCCTTGATCCGTGAGCAGCGTCTCGGGGTCCTGGTCCCTGGCGTTGAAGTCATACTCCAAGATAGCTGGAACCACGTCTTCCTCCTTCTTGGGTTTCTTGGACTTGCGGCCACGAGGGACCGGAGCTGACAGACCTTCAAAGAGAAACAAATTATCGCTTTAATATTATTTTTTTTAATTCGGCATCAGGGCCCAATTTGATGTCACTGCTTACGCTGGTATCATTAAATTTTTCCACAAATGGAAACTTGGGAAGCTGGACACTTTTAAAACTGAGTGAGCTTTCCTAAAACTATTTCCAGAATTGTTTCAGTCCAGTTGCAAGCAATGCTTTACAATAATTCTAGTCAGAAATATACTATTTATTTTCTCTTGATCAGAATTGCAGAACATTTTCAACAGTGATTGTTAAACTCTCAGCCAGTTAGTGTGTTTGTTGGTTTATCATCACTTCAAGAGAAATAGTGGGTTCCCTCCTACTTTTCATAACATTGGCCAGTAAGTTCATCAAACATTCGGAACCATTTAGGGAGGCATGCACATTTAAACCAGTGGTAACTCAAGGTTAGCCTGGAGGTTTTTCTATGTTTTCCGGGGTTCAACCTCGAGTTACGGCTGGTTAAATTCTGCATTTCTCCCTCGACTGAACAGGGCCCAAATTCATAAAGCTGTTTCTTTCTAAGAAAATGCTTCTTAGCTAATTTCTTTGCTAAGCAAACAATGAGCAGGGCACCAATAGCAACAGTGTAAACTTTATGGAATTTCGGCTGGGAACCAGTTTCCGCTAAGCAAGATTTTTCTGTGTTTAGCAAGATTTCTTTTGCTTACAGGCTTTTTATGAAATTGGGCCCAGGTTGTGTGGGGTAGAACAACTGTGCACAGAACTAGTTGTGTGCTGTGTAAATGCATTCACCCCATGATACCATATTGCAGGCTGCCCTAGTTTATCACCATTCAAAACCAAATGGATGAAACTGAGTGGGCAGACAGTAGAAAGGTTACAAAAAACCTCCACAAATCTCTCCTCAATTAGATTTCCAGTCAACTAGTTGGTGTATTACCTTTGTGGTTTCTGTAGTCTTTGATGGAGCCGTCAGGGGCAGGAGTGACCAGGTCCCAGATGAAGCTCTTGATGTTCTCATCTCCCTTGTAGTACTTCAGACAGAAGATCAGCTGAGTGAAGAATGACAAAGTGAACAAACCAAATTATATTCTTTATCCCCCGATGCAAAAATTAACATCTATTGAATCGTTGCGGTACCGCTGCTAAAACCTAAGATTCGAACTGCCCCTAACCACCGGGCTAGCTCGGTGGTTTTGTGGTAAGACATCTGCTCTAGCAATGGAAAGGTTTGATTCCCAAGCGAGTGATTTGCCTGCATTAAAGCATAGGCTGTCCCTAGCAACAGCCGCAGCAACAGCTGCCAATTCAGATATGGCTTATTTGATTAAATTGAAACAAAAACAAAAACAAAAAGTTTGACAACCCCCACTGCCATCATATACTTTTTTTCTCTTGATCAGAATTGCAGAACATTTTCAACAGTGAGTTGTTACACTCTCAGCCAGTTAGTGTGTTTGTTGGTTTATCATCACTTCAAGAGACATGTCCGTGAAATATATCAGGCTTATTACTTGACACTGGTGGTCGTCAGCTCAGGAAAAAAATTATGGCGTGTCGTGGCCGAGCGGATAAGAGCACGGGACTCAAGCTCAGGTGTTTCTGATCAGCAGAGTGTGGGTTTTGAGTCCCGGTCTTGACACTTGTGTCCTTTAAAAGCAAGGCACTTAACCATTGTTGCTGTGTCCTTCGGATCGGACATAATTGAAACCAAGGGATAGGGTTGGGCGTTTAACTGTATACAAACATTGAAATCCTTAACGGTTAAACAAATCAGACAGTGAAAAAACAAACGAGAACTTCATTTTCTTTAAAATGTTGGCCCAAGACACTATTCATCGAGAATGATTAACATCCCTTTTGTTGGTGGAATTTTTCTTATCTCAATCCACTACAAGTGTAAAACATTATTTTAAATCCCCTACAATTTGTTGTAAATTTTGCTTTGTACTTCGCCCCACTGTGGTTTGTGGGTGTGTGACTGTAAAGACTGGGTTAGAGCCTTCTATTTTCAATCCTTGAAAGTGTGTTGACATCTGCTCCTTTTACAGATGGGCTCATAGTTCCGATTAGTAACGGTTACAAGTTCTGTTAAACCGTTTAGGAAAATAAACATAAATGCACAACTTAGGACCCTCAAAAGTGACTGGCACTGTGACCCATAGGCCATAAGCCAAGATACCTGTGTGGAGAAGATGATGAAGAAATGCGGGTTTAAAGATGGGGAAGGAAAACCCTAAGTAGGGAAAAACACATGCAATCAGAGTAGGGACGGAATACCCAATCCACATGCAAGGCTCCAGGATTCGAACCAAGGTCCACAGAGGTGAACAGCAGGGGAATAAACCACTGAGCCAAACTCACCATTGTTCTTGAGATGGCCTCTACGTCTTTCTCACCCAGCGGTCTCTTGAATCGCGTAGTCATAAGAACATCTTCCCATCTGCCCCACCTTCAAAACAAAACAAGACATTTGTTTTAAAACAACATCATTTTAGGATACATTTACTTTTGTTCCATCGGGAACTGAAACTCATGGGAGAGAGACATTATGCAAATTGCTTCAACAAAATACACATCAAGTTGTTTGACATCGTTCTTAGAAGAGGTGACCTCTTGAAAAAAATGAGTTGTGAATTTCTTACTTCTTTCTAAAGTCCCATGAAAAAACCCGATTTAAATCAGTGCAGTACCCGCTGCAAAAATATGGAATTCGAACTGCGTCTAGTGAGACTTCGCTCTAGAAAGGCAAAGGTCTGGGTTTCAAATTCCACACGAGTAATAGGCCTGTGAACTGCATAAATTGTTAGATCTCTGTATTCCAAATTTATTCGGAAACAATCATCTATATTGTCACAAAGATACCAAATATCAGTTTCAAAGACAACAATCTGCAGTTCAGATCAGCACTTTAAAAGGTTATAATCACGATAATCAGGTGAAACACGGATAAAGTTAAATCATCACTTCCAAACTGCAGTCTCACTTAAATTTCAATATTTTTTTTTTGCATGTTATTAACCTTGTGAAAGGGAGATACGATTTATTGTGTTTTCAAATGAATTAAACAAAACACTCTTGAGATAGGGTTGATGGTATAGACCATGTAACCTTTGTTTACACAAAGAGTGACCTTGTACAATCCAGGGCCTTTCTGGCAGGCAAGATACTACACTGGTCATACGGGAAATTTTACACTTTGTATCATAATTTCCACATGAATGCAAGAGTTATAAAAAATAGCAGCTCTACAAGTTTTAAGATGTGCCCACTTTCTTCTTATCAAAAGTTGATCAAAATCAGACCATGCAATCTCCACAAAATATACGTTTTTATGTTTTCTTCAATGTAGATGTGAATAAATCATGTCTGCAGGAAGTCCAGGCTCTGTGACTCTTTTGTAAACAAGTGATGTCAAAGGTTACATGGTCTATATTTAACCTTCCTACTCTTGGTGACATTTTCCAGTGAGTTGACCAACCATCTGAAACCATTTAACCGCCAGGTTATGTGTGGTGGCACAACTGTACACAGAAATAACTGTGTACTGTGTAGATGCATTCACCACATGCCATCATCAGGCATGTGAGCGGGTCATGGACAAAAAAGAGGAAAAATTGTTTTTAGTTAGCGAGCACGTAGCGCAAAATGTTGGAGTCCCAAATTTGACGCCCGCAAATTTTTACACAAGCCCACATGTAAGTAAGCACACAATTTTCGAAGTGTGAAAAAAAATAAAAAAATAAAAAAAATAAATAAATTGTTTTTTAACGGGGAAAAAAAAAACACGGAAGTGAAGTTCGTAAAATTGCAATTTTTGACGATCTTTCCCCCAATTCTGCCCTTAATAATAGTGTTTTCATCAAAAGCAACTTTCATGGCTTTGTAATTTGAGGATCGGTTTTATAGAACTTCTTTTGCATTGAAATCTTCATGATTTAACAATCGGTCGACGACGCACATTGGGAAAAAAATTGCGGCGAGAGCGATGTGTTTATGAGTACGAGGTTAGAATTTTGCATGAAATATAACAAGAACGAGGTTGAAATTAGACTCCACCGCACGTCTTCTGACCCTGGAAATTTGATTTGCGTGTTTCCTTATTCGCCCACGTATTCATGGAATACCGCAAGCCGCATATCGGGCCAGCTGCCGGGCCGCAATTTATTGCTAACGTGCCGTTTTTTCCATGCACGCCTTGTGGTTCCGCGATTTATGATTATACAGGCAAACTTAAAGTGCTTCCCGATGCCAGGTTCCCCTTCTCTGTGTGAGTGTTGTGCAGTAAAATTACTTGCTGCTTGATGATCGATGTTGGACGTTAAAAAAAATATTTAAAAACGCGGACCGGCCATTGACGGCGGAGACGGGAAAAAAGCGGAGCCCGCAAAATAAACGCGGAATGGGAAAAAAAAAAACGCGGATATCCGCGTAAACGCAGAGGTCTCACATGCCTGCATCATGTCGCAGGCTGGTCTAGTTTTATCCATCATTCAAAAACCACAGTGGAGCGCCACGGCAGCCCGGGGCGGTATACTCCCCAGGGAGCTGAGAATGATTACAGGGCCGATTACAGGGCCGATTATTGGCCCAATGACCAGGGCACTTATGTAAAGCGCATTGATACGTTATTGTAAAATGCGCTATATAAGCACTAATTTTTGTTATTGGATGATACTGAATGGCCACATAGTAGGAGGGTTAATCACACACATCTATTTGTAGAACAAGATCCAGAATAATTTGGAATTTATTGTAAGATTATTTAGTAGTAAGAGTTCATTTAAGATGACAGATTTACCCGTATGTAAGCAGACCCTTCTCTACACGGAAACACTCCAGCCTGGTCCAGCCAGACTGCAGTTGGCTCTTGCACGGCTTCATCATCTTCATCGCCACAGAGGGCGCCCCAGAGGTAGCTGCTGATGAAGTCTTGTGTCCCTTCTGCTCTGCCTTCTTGGGAGGGGCCGGCTGTTCCTCGTCGCTGTCGTCATCGTTGCTGGTAAACTCGACCATCTCGTCTAGGTTGCCAAAGCGACGGGTTTGTTTACGTTTGCGGGGCGTGTTGATCACGTGACTTTCCTGACAGAGGTTAAAATGACAAGAATTTCATGTTTTAACCCCGACAGACTAGGCAGTTTGGCTCCAGTGTGGCCTAAATACTCCCATTTCATCTTCTCTTATGTCACTCCACACAAAATTGTTTGGACTTGGATAAGATTAGAATGCCTGACCCAGTAATAAGCAATGGTTATATGTGCTAACCGGCCCCAGTCCTTCTGAATCCTTCAGTTTGGCGATTTGCCCTTTGCACGGTCAGCTATTTGCGTGTAGAGCCTCAACTTGGGGACAGCGGTGAATAGAATTATATAACTCTGTATTGTCACGGTAATGTAATGACACTTTCATCCAAACAGATACATAAAATACAACACAAATGAAGCATGAAGTTGAGGCTCTATACATGCACATGGCGGATCCGTGCAAAGGGCGTATACATATATGCAGTGACGTAATCCAGTCGCAATATTAGAGGTAAACCGATGATGAAACAGTTGTATGCGCGACGCACAGGACTGGCCAATGAACAACGTCCTTTTGACCTCTAGGCAACTTCATATGCATAAGGTCTATAGAAGGATTTGGGACTGTAAGGGTTAATAGATGTTAAATTTGCATCAGAGATAAATAATATTATTTGCGAAAAATACAGGATTGAAACTGCCTCTAGCTACTGGGCATGCTCAGTGGACAAGTGCTAGTAAATCTCTACAATGGCAAAAGTTGTGGGTTTGAATCCCACCCACGTAATTCAGTGCTCAACACAAATCAGCGTATAGATAAAAACACAAATAATGAGAATTTCCTTGCTAGAATTAAAACACATCAGGAATCAATGACAGACGGCACTTTAGAGACGGGATCAATTCACAAGACAGAAAAGAAAATCCAGACCCAGAATTTGTCACTCATATATAAATAAGTAAACCTGAATCCATATTTCTGAATCCAAAATGATCTCCCCTAGTCTTGGCTTCGTTGCCCCTTGATAAGTTTCCCATAAACTTTAAGATGTTCCCAATGGAAGTGCCCTTTGCAAAATGAAAATGGCGTTGCCCTCTCAAAAATGGAATTAGATGCCCGATCCCCGAACCAATTATCTCCCTTTGAAACTCACCCTTTTCTTCAGCGCCTCCACATCCAGCTCGGCCTTCTTAGCCCACTTGGCCCAGAAATCTGGGTCGTCTAATTTAATATCGGACCGCTGATCATCAGGCAGGGCAAAGCTGGCCTTGGCAAACGTTGACCCCTTGACCCCGCCCTCTATCTTCAACACCTTCGTCCGTCGTTGCAGGATCATCTCAATGTCTTCTTCGCAGAACTTCGAGGCGGCATCGTCGTCGTCCATGATGGCGCCGTACGCTCCTTTGCGTAGGAGATCCTCGATCTCTTTTTTGGATAAGGGTTGCTGTTGCTGAAAAATGTCAAATCAAAACTGGGAGCGTCAGTTATTATTCTACAAATCAAAGCTAATTATTTCTTTTCTTGTTATCTGTGACTTTGAAATCGCAAATCTAGAGTAGGTGCATATAAATCAGCGAAGACTAAGGGTTTATTGTGGAGTTAACTGAGTAAGCAACCATCAGCAATATGGCTGCCTATTTGCTATTCACTGTGTTTAAACACGTTATATTAACAAACTTTACATGCCTCATACTTTTGTCTAACTCGGGCAAAATAGTGCCCCCCCCCACGTTACTTTCATCTTAAATGTTTTCTTCTTGTAGCCCCTTACCAAGAGTGGCCTTTGAGCCTAGTTTGGGGCAAACTTGAATAAAAATACTTACCGGTGTGGAAGTGGACTGATTGTCACCCCGCATGGACTGCAGTACGGCTTTGTCCAGGCCTAGTTTCATGCTGGCCTTGTCAAACATCTCACGCTCATAAGAGTTACGGGTTATCAGGCGGTAGATCTTCACGGATTTGGTTTGCCCGATTCTATGGCAACGGGCTTGGGCCTGTTCAGAGAAAGAGAAAACATTTTGATTTATTGATTCTGTTAGTACCAGAGAGAAATGGAAAGTTGAGGTCAACTCTATATTTGATATCAATGTTGTGTGTGAAGTGAAGATTGATGACATAGATCCACAGTGATTAATTCACACAGGTTGAAAATTATTCAACCTTTTTTGTTCAGAGCATTTATTCCATTTGCCAAGTAAACATTCACAAAATAATATGATATCTCTTTTTGTAGAGGCAAATGAAAAATTGCATATGGATGGTCTTAAATTTAGTACTAAACTGCTGAATATTGAAGCCACTTTAGTGTCTTTTTAAGAAAACTTTGGAAGACTACTGCAGTTCACACCAGCACTTCCAAAGGTTAGAATCACGTTAATCAGATCAGGTTCAACACTGATAAAGTTAAATCATCACATCCAAACTGCAGCCAAATGAAACTAAATTAACACTCAACATTAGCACAGAATATAATCCAGTGTGGTTTTGAATGATAGATGCACTATACCAGCCTGCAATATGATATCATGTGGTGGATGCATCTGCACAGTCAACCCTCCTACTGTCTGACCATTCAATATCATCCACTGTGGTTTTGAATGATAGATGCACTATGCCAGCCTACCATGTGATATCATGTGGTGGATGCATCTGCACAGTCAACCCTCCTACTGTCTGACCATTCAATATCATCCAGTGTGGTTTTGAATGATAGATGCACTATGCCAGCCTACCATGTGATATCATGTGGTGGATGCATCTGCACAGTCAACCCTCCTACTGTCTGACCATTCAATATCATCCACTGTGGTTTTGAATGATAGATGCACTATGCCAGCCTACCATGTAATATCATGTGGTGGATGCATCTGCACAGTCAACCCTCCTACTGTCTGACCATTCAATATCATCCACTGTGGTTTTGAATGATAGATGCACTATGCCAGCCTACCATGTGATATCATGTGGAGGATGCATCTGCACAGTCAACCCTCCTACTGTCTGACCTTTCAATATCATCCAGTGTGGTTTTGAATGGTAGATACTGCACAGCTGATCCACCATTCAAAAACCAGTCATGGCGAGTGGGTAAAGTCAATGATAAGTTGGTATGTAGGAAGAAGGAGGGAGAGGGGGAGGGAGAGGGGGGACATAAATCCTACTTACCTGAAGATCATTCTGAGGATTCCAGTCAGAGTCAAAGATGATACAGGTATCTGCCGCCGTCAGATTGATTCCAAGTCCTCCAGCTCGGGTACACAGCAGAAACACAAACCGATCAGAATCTACCAAGAGAATAAAAACAATATTATTATTATTGGATGTCTCATAAGTGAACTTGATCACTGTAGATTGCAAGCCCGAGGAAAACTGTAAACAGGGGTGCTTGCTATGTGAACTAGAAACACCAGGGTTAACCCCTACTCTTCCACGATAAGTGTTCTGGGTTCTTTTACGTGCACTACCAATCCTAGTACACAGGACCTACGGCTTAATGTCCCATCAGAAGGACAAAGCAATTATGGTAAAGTATCTTGCCTAGGACACAAGTGCCACGACCGGGACCCGAACTCACACTGTTTTAGAAACACCAGAGCTCGAGACCGGGGCTATTAACCACTCAGCCACGACACGCCAAAAACTTATTTGCCAAAATATATAAGGGCATCTACTTTGAGTTTTGTTTTACACTGCATACTCCCCCCCCCACCCCCCGAGTCTTACAACCCACACCCCGCAACTCTCTGTTTTCTCACCTGGTTTGCTGAATCTGTCGATGGCAGCTTGTCTCATGTTGCCTCGTACCCTTCCATCAATTCTCTCAAAGGGATATCTGCAGAAAACATATACAACTACAGTTATTGTTGTTACGTAGCATGTACATAGCACAATACAAATGCACACCACATACACACACACACACACGTTAGTCAACGTCCTCGCTCTGTCAAACACCCGGATCCCTTTTGTTAAAGTCCTCGGTTTCAGTTGGTAGACACGCTCACTCACACACACAACCTTACGGGTCGGGTTTGTGGGGTCCTGCTATTGTTGTTCTATTATTCCCTTTTCTAAAGAATTCCTCTGTGGGGTCCAAGTTGAACAGAGAAAAACTTTGTGGGGTCCATTGTTCAATTGTGTAAAAGACCCCACAAGGGCCATTCCGTAAGCCCTGAAAATCTGAAAATCTGATGATTTGTACCTAGCAATGCTAAATTGACAACATTTTGATGTGAGAGTCGATACTGACAACAAGTTTGAAAGTAGGATCCAAATTATATGAGGAATGTTGAAATAATGGCATTTCCACCTTTTGGTAACCCCTGGAGTTCTAGATTTCAAGAAGCTTCTGGGAACAGTATCCTCAGCACTAGCGACGCAGATCAAAGACCAGGATTTCTTTATAATCTGAATTAAAATAACAGCTATTTTGGTCAACAAGCAGACATAAAAAGGTCTGAATACAGACAAAAGTCTGCCATTTTTCTGAATCTTGATTTTACCTCCTCTGCACCAGGTAGTCCTCTAAGATGTCCAAGCACCGAATCATCTGACTGAAGATGAGCACCTTGTGACCCCCTTCCTTCAGCCTCGGCAACAGCTTGTTCAGGAGCACCATCTTGCCGGCAGATTGGATCAGCGCCCTCATGTGCTGGGTCATCTCCAGGTTGATGGGCTGAGTGGCAATCTCTACCATGATTTGCTCTTCGGCGCCTTCAAGTGTCAACAAATTGAAAGGGGGGAGGACAAATACAAATAGGTTAATTTGTTTTGCTACTTCATCATATTATTTTCATTTTTTTTTTTTTTTAAAAACAGGACAAAATTTCATATAGCTGCGCAGGTACAAAAAGTAGCTAAGCACGGAATAAGGTTACCAGCCAAAAATACCATTTCCATAAGTACTGTTTGTGTATTGCATAAAATTGCTAAGCAAAATTTTCTGCTTAAGCAGCTCTGTGAAATTTATAGAGGAATCAGTATTCTGAAGTGAATACTTTAGTACAAAACGTGGTTTTAGCTTTTGACACCACATCAGTGTGACAGTTCAAAAAACATTGTATCACAAATGCCTTGTTGCACCTCCTCTGCTTAATCAAATTTTTTCTTTCTCAAGTCAGGATTTCACTGTGGCAATGATATTTTCAAAGGAAACAATTACTCAAAAAGCTCAAAAAAATTCAAAAAGTAATACCGTAGGTGGGCATGAAATCTGTACCTAGCAATGCTAAATTGACAACATTTTGATGTGAGAGTCGATACTGACAACAAGTTTGAAAGTAGGATCCAAATTATATGAGGAATGTTGAAATAATGGCATTTCCACCTTTTGGTAACTCAAAAAAATTTGTTTTAAAAATTTTTCTGCTTAAGCAGCTCTGTGAAATTTATAGAAGAATCAGTATTCTGAAGTGAATACTTTAGTACAAAACGTGGTTTTGGCTTTTGACACCACATCAGTGTGACAGTTCAAAAAACATTGTATCACAAATGCCTTGTTGCACCTCCTCTGCTTAATCAAATTTTTTCTTTCTCAAGTCAGGATTTCACTGTGGCAACGATATTTTCAAAGGAAACAATTACTCAAAAAGCTCAAAAAAATTCAAAAAGTAATACCGTAGGTGGGCATGAAATCGTTTTTGGAATACCGACCTGAAGTGGTTTAAAAGCAGATAACCAAATATCAGTTTCATAGACAACAATCTGCAGTTCAGATCAGCACTTTAAAAAAAGTTATAATCACATTAATCCCGTGAAACACGGATAAAGTTAAATCATCACTTCCAAACTGCAGTCTGAATTAATTTTCAAGATTTGTTTTGTTTGTTTTTGGCCGAAACTGGAATCTTTTATAGCAGACGTGTCTACCAATAAGGTACTCAAGGCGCTGAAGCAAAAAGACACCAGCACGGCCCAATTTCATAAAGTCTGTAAGCACAAAAACTTGCTCAGCACAGACAAATCTTGCTTAGCAGAAACGGGTTATTGGTCGAAATTCCACGAAGTTTACATTATTACGACTGGTGACCAACTCATTTGTTGCTTAGCAAAGACATTTGCTAAGCAGTATTTTTGGGCCCTGGTGAGAGATTTCTTTAGAATGAATTATTGTGAAGCATTAAAGCACCCACTAGGGAAGCGCGGTGGCACAGTTAACGGCCAAGAGATGATAGAGGTGTTTCGGTTACCGTTAATGAGGAAGGGGTGGTTACAGCACTTGCGTAGTTCCATCATGGTATTCATCAGGTTAGGCAGGTTGGCTGTGGAGTTGGTACCCTTGCTCAAAAAACTGAAGTTACGCTCCAGGATCGCTCGGTAGTACTTCTTCTGTATGTTTGTAAGCTCCACCTGTTGGTTACCAGACAAGACAAAGGTTTAGTAGTGTTTACTGTTTGAATTGAAGCCCTGCATGCTGGGCTTTTCTCCTGAAGATCCCCAAAGCATACTGATCGAAACATCAAGTTTTTACACCACTGGTTCTCTTTAAAAACCATCACTGCTCATTAACCACATCATGTCGAATGGCGTCTTTAGACGCAATTTTTCTTTTGACAGACTTACAGCGGACAATTTTAACGCCCGCAAAAACTTTGGATTTTCCTTGTTGTTTGCCGACATGCAGACGGCTGAAATTTGTATCCACACGGACTTTCCATTAGGTAGTGTGTTGAGGCAGGCGCCTACCGTGATACGCTTTTTTCACCCGCACAAAGGCGAAGACAGGTTCTGGAAAACATGCCTTGTAAAATGCCTTTCTTCAATTTATTGTATAACCCCTGATTCCAGACCTTTGTCCTATTGTTGTACAAATGTGGCATAAAAGAATGGACAGGCTGCCATTCGTCATTATTCGTCATTATATTCAGCTCAATAGCGTTCTGAGATTTAAGCATACCATTGCAGATTTTCGGCCGTGGCTCACGGCCAAGCTCTGCGAATCACGTTACTCAATTTTCTCACACAACATCAAATCCCGGAACTAATTATGAGAACCTTTTTTACTTTTCTTTGTCAAGTCAGGGTTCATTGTGTCAACGATAATTTCAAAGGAAAACGATTACTACAGAAGCTCCAAAAAGTTCACAAAAGTAATACCACGGATGGGCATGGAGGTTTTTTTTTAATACCGACCGGAAGTGGTTTAAAAGCAGATAACAAAATATCAGTTTAATAGACGACAATCTGCAGTTCAGATCAGCACTTTAAAAAGGTTATAATCACGATAATCAGGTGAAACACGGATAAAGTTAAATCATCACTTCCAAACTGCAGTCTCACTTAAGTTTCAAGATTTGTTTGTTTGTTTTTGTCTGCTATTAACCATTATTTTGTTTTCAAATGAACTGACCAAGACATTCTTGAGATAGGGCTGATGTTATAGGCCATGTAACCTTCATTTATCCGAATGAAAATTCCTTTTGTAAATCATGTAAATATTATTTGATGGCCCAATTTCATAGAACTGCTTAAGCACAAAAAGTAGAATATGCTTACCAGAATAAGGTTACCAGCAGAGCTACCAAGTCTTGTGTACTATTTTTGACTGGTAACCTGCTCATTTCTGCTAAGCAGAAAATTGTTCAGCAATTTTGTTTCTGAAATTAGGCCATGGACACCATCCACTGTTTGAAGGTAACCTTACAGTTTGTGCCTTACCTCAATAATGGTTTCTTCCTTCTGAGCAAGATTCTTCTCCACATCCTCTTTCAGTCGACGCAACATCATCGGCTTCAAAAGCTGTCGTTTCATTAAAGAAAAAGAACCCCACATCAATATTTAACTCAAAGGTAGATTTTTTTCTTTTTTATCAGCGTGTGTGGTTCCCAATCACAGTCCCCGTTAACAGACTGGATACAAGTGAATCACAAAATACTTTTGAAATAATCATTCAAATAAAAGTCGTCCAGTCACTTCCACAAAGGGGGTGCTTCACTTAGTCAACCAGGAATATTCAATTAAACATGAAAACAATGGCACTTTGCCTTGTTAATAATAGGGTTTTTATACCCATGATTGGAGCTGGGCACCTGTTATTTTGTCTACTCTTCTACCTAATTTTATTTTATTTTAAGAAATAAGCTTGTGGGTAACACCCATGCGAATAAAATCTCTTTTGAGAGAAGTGGCAGTTCTAAGACGAAACTTCAAAAAGTGTACTCCTCTCGTCTTCAGGAGAATGCTGAAGATGATCAGAGCTTGAAACATCAGACATCTCAATTCTGGTTCTTCTCAGAACCACCACTTCTCCCCAAATAAGAGATTTTACCCCTATGGTTACACCCGTAAGCTAATCTCTCATTGCA
This sequence comes from Plazaster borealis, assembly GCA_021014325.1. NCBI lineage: Eukaryota > Metazoa > Echinodermata > Asteroidea > Forcipulatida > Labidiasteridae > Plazaster > Plazaster borealis. The sequence continues at coordinate 20,356,286 of CM037460.1, forward strand.
TGTGTCAGGAGGGAAGATTACATACATCCAATTTAGTTCTTTATCTCGGGTTCCCCAAACTTAGTGCACAAATCTGCCCAAGAAGAGTCAAGTTTGCAGGGCACTGCTATTGTCACCCTGAGCTTCCAGCCAGCAAGCTTGTCCTCTGGGAGCCCAAGCAAGGTCGAGCCCAAAGAGGTTGAGGTCACCTGACTTATATGGGCATACTAAGAAGGGACACTGGGTTTATGACAGCTGGTGAAATATCTACATGCATGAGGGACAGGGAGATCTGGGGACAACTCTGTCGTAACATCGTCGACCAAGGACACCACTCGAAATAGAAGAAGCATTACAACCAAGAAACTAAACCATCTGTCCAAAAGAGATGGTCTGTTGAGCGGAAAAACATCAATTTGATAAACCCAACAAATGTAATAACGAAGCAAAGTTTCACCTGTTGCAGTTTTTCAACTTGACTCTCTGTCTTCAAGTCTCCGAAGTCACCCAAGAATTGACTGATCGATCGGAATCTCCCTGGTTCCAGGAAGTTGAGTAAACTAAACAGCTCATCAATGTTGTTCTGCAGCGGGGTACCGGTCAGTAAAACCCTGTGTTCCTGCAAGATTTCAAACAATGCAAGTTGGATTCCACTGATATAAAAGGTCAACTTCTTAATAGATATGGCAGTGTCCAAACTTGTGGCTACAGCTGAAATGCTGAACCAATATGTGTTGAAGCATAGGCTGCCCTTAGCAACAGCCGCAGCTGCCCTTAGCAACAGCCGCAGCTGTCCTTAGCAACAGCCGCAGCCATAGCCGCCAATTCAGACATGGCCTATAGACCCATTGCATATGACGTCACACTCTCAAAAAGGGGGCAGATCATTGGACGATAGCTGTTCTCTGTGCGTAAAAACGTGCGCATGACCTCAGCATACCTGTAGGGGGGATCTATTGACTTCTATAGACCCCTTACACAACGCGGAACGCGCCTCTGAACAATGCGCATAATTTTGGGCATCAACTCTCTTTTGTGCATGTTTGTATACGATTTTGCTACCCACAATGACACCCAGGATAGGCACATGCGAGTACGCTGCGCGTGCCGAAAAAACATCAAGAGAAAACCATATAGCATGCTCGAGATTGCACAGTAGGGCTTTTAAAACCAAGATAAACACCAAGTAGAAACATTCCGAAGACCTTGTTTCAAATAATGTGCTTCGGGCAAATTTCCCAAATTTTGGTCCAGAATGCCCCCCAGTTTTGAAAAAACCTGGGGAGAACCCTAATTATGTTACAACCTTGAAGATCATTTAGGATCATTTATCACGAACCGATCCTATTTCAACGCTTTTAGTTCTCAGTAAAATACAAACGCTACTTAGCAGAGAATTCCAAAAATAGACACAAACTGCTCACTTTTTTTATAGAAGTTATGTTGAAATAGAAGATTCCAGTAATACAGGAGCTGATAAGGACTTGTGATGTTTCTTTTCTCTTTTTTTAGAATTTCCTCTTCCCTTCTATTTTAGAAAGCAGGATTTTGTTCAAAAGCCAAAATTAGATTTTTCAAAGCGAGTTTCTTGATCACAAGCAGATCTGAAATTACAACTTTGCATTCAAAGACGAAATGGGAGCCCCCAAAATCTCAAACATACCGTATCGAAAAACCGTAGCCCCTCCAGTAGTTTGCAGTTCCTGTTCTTGAGTCGGTGAGCTTCATCAATGATGGTCACTCGCCACTCAATCTCACTCAACTCTTGGCAGTCGGCTAGAACGATCTCGTACGTGGTGATCAACACTTTGAAGCGATACACATTGGGGATACGACGGCCCTGGAGGAAGATCAGATCAGGATTTGTTAAATATAAATTCAAATACTTTGCAGATGATGGAATTTGAAACTAATATTTGCAGGAGGTAAGTTGATCTTTCTTTTTATGTAGCTGGTTGACCATTCATCAGATTTTCAAGCGTGTCACCTGTTTTTACCAATTCAATGCTGGATCTCGATTGTTTGGGCATTTGATGATACTAAAGGAAAACTGGGGCCCAATTTCATTGCTCTGCTTGCGCGAAAATCTGCGCTTAGGGCGCTTATAGAATAATGCACTTTAGAGGGAGACGTAAATGCAAAATTCAGCAGTAAGCAGAGCCATGACACTGCCCCCGGATCAGAATGTTGTTTTTTTCTTAGAATAGTTTGCAAATGACAGCAATTAAAATGGGATATTTGCTGATGTTGGAGTTGGTCTTCCTTTCAGTATTTGGTTGCATTTTCACCAGAGTTGACTCTTAACGGAATCCAAATCAATCAAAATAAGAACAGCAGGGCCCAATGTAATGGCTCTACTTAGAGCGGACTTATGCGCTTACAGCCCATAGAACTATGCGCTTTATAGGGCGACGTAAGCGCACAATTTTGCAGCAAGCAAGGCCGTGAAATTGGACCAAGGTTTGATCATGGTGTTTCGCATCAAGCCACTTTTTATAATAATGAAGTGACTGAACTATGGAGGGGGGTGGGGGAGGGGGGCTCGAGTACATATGCAGCTTGTAAATAAAAAAACAAAGCACAATGATTATGATTATACCATGGGTTAGCATCAAATTTCTGCTTGTGTTGTGCATACTCCATGTTACTAGACATTCTTCGCTTACACAGCTAGCGCAGAGATTCGGCGCTTGCTCTGTCAGCAAAGAATAGTGATCGTAAGCGCAGAAGTCGGCGGTAAGCAGAGCCATGAAATTGAGCCCAGCTCCCCATCTTATGCCTTCGGCGCTCTATAATCTTTGCTGTAGACTCACCTTGCTGTCTTTGTAGTACATCTCATACTCGGCAATCATGTGTCTGCTCTGTGCGCTGCCATGATACACTATAGCGTTGATATCTGTCCAGGTCTCAAACTCACGCTGCCAGTTGGCGATGGTAGACAGAGGTGCAATGACTAGAAAAGGGCCCTGTGGAAGAATCAATATAACTGCTATTAATGTCTGGTAATGAAACCAAGGATACCATGCGAACTTAACCACTGTAATATTTGAATTACACTGGATATCACAAGGGAATTCTGAAAATGGCGCAACCAAGATGATTGTGATGTTGATAATAATATTAATTACCAATAACAGGCATGGTGTTTGGCCCTTAGGATAAAGTAGGAACATTTTATCTAGTACAAGGGCTGACCTTAATGTAAACATGGTGTATGGCTTTAATAGATATTTCAGGCTATTTAATCACAATTTTTATGATTTTTCCCAAGGGGGAAAAAACTCGGAAATCTGACTTTACTAGAAATATCATGCCTGCAATAAGGTACTCAAGGCACTTGAACAAAGAGAAACATTTTTGACAGGTTTTTAAATTTTGTTTAATTATGAGACCGATTTATGTAGCACCATATAAGGGTTTTACAAGGTGCTGCGGCACATTCAGCAGCCACTGCCAGACACACCACGGCAAACCCCTTCTCTAGCGATAAGCGATAATGACGTCAGGTAAATCGGGTCAATAAAGACATGATTTTGCTTTGAGGGACGATAATACTTGCAATTAGTTTGGAAACGTTGAAAATGCGGTAAACTTGGTCCACGACTCACCACTATGCCAAATTTCTGCACCTCTCTGAGGAACGCCAACGCCTGAATGGTCTTGCCTAGACCCATCTCATCAGCAAGGATGCAATTTTGACTGAAAAAAAAAAGTGACGGAGAGGGAAAAGAGTCATTATTGTTATTATTCATTATTGCATTAATAAACCCTTACTCTTAAGGCCCACTTGCCTACAGGTGACCTCAATCGTCCAATATCCTTCTCCCCTATCAGGCATGATATTTGGTCCATGGAAAACAGTAGGAATATTTTATTGAGTACAATAGCCGTCCTACATGTAGACATGGTGTAGGCTCTAATATACTTTTCAGGCCTTATGAATAATAATTTTTTCAGATTTTTCCCAAGGAAAAAAAATAATCAGAAAACAGACATGGTTGGACTTGGATAAGATTGGAATGCCTGACCACGTGATAAGAAATTGCTGTTTGGGCCTACAGCCCTCAGTACTTCTGAATCCTTTACTTTGGCAAAGAGGATATAGAAGGATCTGGTAGGGTTTGGGTTAATAAATACATATGATTTGGGAGATTATGTAGTCGGTTTTGCAAGTCTCCCCCGAAATTTGAAATTATCTTAATTAGTATTACTTTTCTGTCAAGGGAGCTATGTGCAGATTGTAATTCAAAAATTCCAAATCAGGTATTGTAGAAGTACATGGAATGAAAGTGACTATACAATGCCCAATATGGGAAGAGGGCACCCCCCCATTGTTCCCATACTTGAACACACTTCGGTACAGAAGTACCACCCCCCTAAAATCCTCTAAAGAATTCCTGGGAGTCTAAGCAATCAATGAAGACACAATGGGGGGGGGTCACCATGCCCCATATCGAGCACCAAATGAAAGTGAGGATGCAACAATAGGCTGGCATCTTTAGCTTTTAGCACCGACATACGCATTAACACATTGGTATTCCGAGAACTAGACCAAACTGGCCACAGCATGACGCCCATCTAAAGATAACCCTTTTCACCCCGAGGCCGAAAATTAGGCCAAGTGAGGCAAACTTCATAATGTGTCAACAACAGAGTTCTGCTTGGCAGGAAGCGGGTACCACCTAAAACCCAATCTGACTTTATATTGCATTTGACCGGTTCACCGCTGATACGTGCTTAAAGGCACTGGCCACGTTTGGTAATTACTTAAAATATATATTAGCATAAAAACTTACTTGGTAACGAGCAAAGGAGAGTTGTTGATAGTAAAAAACATTGTGAACCTCTGAAGTAACGCAGTTTTAAGAAAGAGGTAATTTCTCACTAAAATATTTGAATCTGAGAAAGACTTCAGGCCTGAAGCCTTTCTCAGGCATCTGAAAGCACACAAATTTGTGCAACAAGTGTGTTTTTTCTTTCATTATTTTCTTGCAACTTCGATGACCAATTGAGCCCAAATTTTCACAGGTTTGTTATTTTATGCATATGTTGGGATACACCAGTGAGAATACTGGACTTTGACAACTACCAAACGTGTCCTGCCGTCGACTTCACCAAACTCTTCCTAACTTAGGATTAATCCTAGGCAATGCTAAGAGATAGGACTAGTCTTAAGTTAGGACCAGTACTTAAGACTAGTCCTATCTCTTAGCATTGCCTAGGATTAATCCTAAGTTAGGAAGAGTATGGTGAAATCGACGACAGTGCCTTTAAGCAGGTAAATGTGTCAAGCAGCCGAGTGAAATTGGAAGTCATTAACTCACTGATTACACCAGCTGAACATGAGCCAGTTGACTCCCTCCAGTTGATACTCCCTCAGTGTGTTGTCTCCCTTATATACTGGAGATTCTTCCACCTTCGTCCAGTTATCACGCTCGGCTCGATCAACCCTCTGGAAAAAAAAAATACCCCAAACATTTGTTCATCGAAACCTCAAACCAGACACTCTTCATCTTCCAAAGGTTTTTATGCAGCTGCTCCAAACCTTTTCAACAATCTTCCTTATCAAATACGTCATGCCATTTCACTTACTGAATTCAAAACATCGCTTAAAACTCACCTTTTCCAGACTTATTTTTCTTACTAGGCTTTTTATTTCATTCTCATTCCTTTGCATTGTTAATTGTTGATTGTTGTAATATTATTGTTGTAAAGCGTTGTGGTACCTTTTCTGCGTAAGAACGCAAAATAAGTGCTTAGATTATTATTATTGTATAATTAAGGGAAAGCATAACAGAGTAGTAGATGAATACTTGTGTACGTTATATCAAAACCCACCGAAATACAACCAACATTGAGCACAAATTTTCAGATTTCTTGTTTTGGCTTGTAAACACTAGAATGAGATTTGCTGAATGTAAACATTCCTGAAATGGCTTTTCGGCCAGGATTCTCCCTTATTCTAGACCTGGAACTTAGAGGCAACCAATTGAGGAACACAGTGGCAGCACAAGAGACATTTTTCTTAACTACTTCCAATTAAATTATGCACACAAAAAATAAACGGAATGTTTATCATCTTGAAGGTTGCCCGGACCGGGTTGTCTGTAAAATTGCCTGGTGTGAAATGGTCTTTTAACTGAGACTTAGTGGACTGAAAGAGGTGAAAGTCATTGCTGACAAGAAAAATAAGCTAAGGGTTCTCCCCATGCACAAGCTAACATATCGGACCAATACACGCGATTTGCGTGCTGATACGCGCAATTTTTTTTTTTTTTTAAACCATCAAGAGAAAACCATATAGAATGCTCCAGATTACACAGTAGGGCTTTTAAAACCAAGATAAACACTAAGTAGAAAACATTCCAAAGACTTTGTTTCAATTCAGCTTGCTTCGGCCAAACATCCCAAAATATGGGTCCAGAATGCCCCCCAGTATTGAAAAAACCTGTGGAGAAACCTGAAGTCTGAAACTAGAATCCATATTTTAGGAGAAACATTGAAATAATGATTTAATTTTAGTAACCCCTGGAATTATAGATATCAAGGAGCTTCTGGGAACAGTTTCCTTGGTAGATCAAAGAGCAGGGGTGGATTTCACAAAACTCATCCTAACTTAGGATCGATCCTAGGACTTAGGACGAGTCCCAGCCGTAAGATCGATCCTAGCTAAGATTGATCCTAGGATCGATTTCACAAAACCCGTCCTAAGCAGGACGAGTTGTAAATAATATAAAACCACAATATAATTCTCGGACGAGGCTGAAAATGCTAATGCAACGGCTTTTTGATGGCTTTATTGCTTCGTCAATGAAACGGCCGTCTGAACCTTCGTGGTCAGCCAAAAGTATGCTCGGCTGTTTGGTTGTTTTATTGCTTCGTTAATGAAACGGCCGTCTAAACCTTCTGCAGCACAGATTCAAGAAAAAAACAAACTGTCGCCATTTTGTTTTCGCTTTGGCGACAAAATGTTGATAGTTTACGGTTGATTTTAGGCCTTTATGAGTGAACAATCAATGTGTGTGATTATATAGAGCTGAGGTAAGCTGGTTTGTACATATTTGTTGATTAAAAGGAGGGAGAAAATGTAATTTGGGCAAAAAAAACTGTAAAGAAGGTGCCGTGAATGTGATCATTTTGTCCTCCGTCCGTCGTATTCGTTATGTACATTCTATTTTTTAGGCTCTACGGTATACAGTGACGATCTCGTAACTTTTTGCAGTCTGATTTCTGATGTTTTCCAATAAATAAAAAAGGCTTAATAAACAATACCTTGTTTAATTCGCTTGCCTGTTCGATTTTTTAAATTCATTTTCAATAGGTTTGGCTTTAATAACAAGAAAAAAACAACGGAGAGTTTGTCAATTTTTTTGCGATCACTAGGACGACCCTCGTACCGATCCTAAGTTAGGACGGGTTCGGGGCCGTTTCCAAGGTAATTAGGATGCGTTCAACCCTTCCTATCTTTTGTGAAATCGTTCCTAGGACGAGTCCCGAGTTAGGACGAGTTACTCGTCCTAACTCGAGATAAGACGAGTCCTAACTCTTTGTGAAATCCACCCCAGGGCTTCTTTATAGCTGATGAAAATAACAGATATTTATCAACCAAGTAATTCAGATGAAAGTCTGGAATTTCTCATCCCTGGATTAAAGTGTACATTTGATTGGCTGAGAGTACAGACCTTGCGTTCGCTGTGAGAAGGCGCATCCAACATCTTCTTGAAGAACGCAATGCTGTCATCGTCTACGTCCTGCTCCAACTCCCAGGTGCTATCCTCATAGGAGAGGCTTCTCCACTTGACCAGGTAGTGGGTGTCTACTTCCTTAGTGTCGGGGTCTACGGTGACGGCAACATCCAGGATTCGATCCACTTGGACGTAGTCTGGGTTGAATGGTTCATCTTCAAGCTGAGAAATGCAAACAATAAACTGCTTTTAATACAACAGAACAAATATCCTCTTGTGACACTTTTAAATAGGCCGACCACAAAGCAGTGTTAACCATCAACTAGGCTAAACCTTCAAATCTGTACCAATCCTTCAAAGAAACAGTTTGATCAAAGTGAGGGAAAAAAGGTTGACATTACTGTTGTTTTCACTCGCATTTTGCGACCGGGCGACTGCTAATCTCGAACCCTGAGCGGTAAAAAATACTGCAAATTAAATCATAATAACAACGTTCAATCCAAACCAAATCTGACCCCAATTATCAGAAAAGATACAGAAACTTGCAGAAGAAGCTCAACAGGAAGAATTGAAAGGGAGGACGTACCTCGGCAAAATAAGCTGGTTGCATTCGTTGCTTGGCACGAAATCGTTTGATCTTCTGATGAATGCGTTGATCTCCCTTTTGAAGCTTGTCAAACGTAGCCCATTCACAGTGGAGGTATGAGCTGCAATACATAAACAAACAAAACCCACAAATTTAAAAGCTGGACATTTAGTAAACTTTAGTAAACTATCCTCAGTTTTTATTCATTTCATTTTCATTTTTCATTTTTTGGTTCCTTCTGGTTGTGAAGCCAAGGACTCTCAGAAAAGCGAACTTAATCACTGTACTAGCCAAGAACCCAATGGAGAGAAGACAAGGAAGGAAGTTTCAGTTTTAGATGTGGGAGGAAAAGCCCAGAGAGTTATTCCAGGGAAAACCCACGCAGTCAGGTAGGGACTGAAAACCCAATCCACGTAGTGCCCCCAGCGTCCTAGAGGTGGAAGGCGAGGAAAGATACCACAACGTCAACAATACCACCCATTATAGTACTTTTATCTTACTTTTCCTGCTGTCGGTAAATACAATTCAAAATAATTTTGCTGATGAGCAATTACTCTACTTCTTCGTCCTGTGACGATTTTCAAACACTTCAACTGCGGGCCACTGCTGAATCAGCGGTTTCCGGTACGCCCTCGGGCGTCACAACTTCATACCTTCAATACAGGCCATGATTGAAAATCTGTCGTCCAACCTGTCTCCCTTTCCAAGCTGGTAAAAATGAGGCTCGAAGCCTACAGCAGCTAATGAAATGCTTTAGAGCTTGCAAAGCTGGTGCAGCAAATTTCAGGTTGGATTTGCAAAAGATCTCTCAGGAAATCTTCAATCTCAGAAATGTATGCAGCCGCACAGCAAAAACAGGGCGTGTGCATCCAACATAAGCTCCAGGAAGGAATGGATTCATATCCCTCGAAACCTACAGCAGCTAATAGAATGCTTTGGAGCTTGCAAAGCTGGTGCAGCAAATTCCAGTTTGGATTTGCAAAAATTTCTCAGGAAATCTTCAATCTCAAAAACATATGCAGCAGCACAGCAAAAGTAGGGCCTGTGCATCCAACACAAGCTCTAGGAAGGAATGGGTTCATATCCCACCACACTCAATTGCTCTCACCCCCTATTTCCATCTCATTTGCATACCATCCATTCCCTCACACAGCATACCAGACCAATCAAACTTACCCTATCATATGCAAATTAGGCTACTGGACCCGGAGCCTGAGACCATACAAACCTGGGAGAGGGTGCTATTGGATTTAGTACAAAGGACATTGACTATTCAATCATGGCCACTGGGTTCTGGCACTAGGCCAGGCTGGGTACATTTACAATAGATAAAAGGTAGGTATGTAAATACATGCAAAGAAGGAAAATGAATATTCACTATAAAATTTAAATACTGGGTTTTCTGTGACACAGACAAAACTTCCTAACATTTACCTTAATGCGTAGAAGCCATGAAAGGGTCAAAAATTGACCCCAGGGACCAGGGCTCAATTTCATAGAGCTGCTTAAGCACAAAAAGTAGCTAAGCACAACAAAATTATGCTTACCAGAATAAGGTTACCAGCCAAAATACCATGTCAAAGGTACAATTTGTGACTGGTATCCTGCTCCTTTTGCTTACCAGAAAATTGTTAAGCAATATTTCCTGCTTAAGCAGCTCTATGAAATCGGGCCCTGTTTGAGATTTCCAAGTCACCATATACAGCATTTTCCTCTAGAATTCTGAAACGTTGTTGTTGGGAACATTGTTAGTTTTTCACGTCACTTTAGAAAACTGGGTTTAAATTTTACAACTTTGCAAGGGCCGGTCACATTTTGTACGAACAGGGGCATCTGGTTTGCCAGTTCAGACTTACAAGTTTTTGTACTTGACGAAGAACTCTTCAATCTCTCCAACCTGAGCTTCCCCTGGCAGCTGGGGCTTCTTGATCACATGGGAGGCCAAGATCTTCTCCACAACATTGGCCTCGGACTCGTCTGGGTTTTCCTGGATTGAGACAGCGAGGAGATTAGAATCATCAACAGAGTAAGAACAAGATCTTTCCTTAATGTCAAACTTCTCTCATACCTACGAAATCAATTAGTCTCCCAATTTGCAAAATCCTGCCTTTCATCTGATAAACAACGCCAGTTATTTCTAGACAAACATATTCCCAAAACCAGAACTTCCAGATAAAAACAGCCTTTTAAATGCAGCCCCCACTAATTGTACATAATTCTGTGTTTAGTTCATCCCTTTTTAATTCTTGTCTCCAGCTTTTTCTTGATTTCAATTTTTCCAACCTCGTTCGATTCCCTGCTATTATTGTTTTCCTCGCTTTATTTTTTTTTGAGCTTTCTGTTTTGAATTTTTTGAATTGTAATTGACTAATGTTTAATCTCTACTTTTTAAAATTTTTTTAATGTCACTCTTTGTAAACTGAATATTTTTAGTCTCCAGACTTGTTGCTTGGTATATTTAATAATACAAAAAATGAATGAATGAATGATCACATGGAAATCTAGTTGTAGCCGCTAATTTGGATACCGCCTTACCACAAAGAATTTAGCGGCTTCAGTCTGACTTGGTGCCAATGGAGCTACTGTGACCACGTCAACCTCGACGTCAACATTACTGTCGGATTCCTTCTTGTCACTGTCGCTACTGTCTCCCCCTGAAATGTTAAAGTCATATTCTACGTCGTAGCGTTTCCGTTTGGTGTTGCGGCTTGATCTTCGTTTCTGTGAATAAAAACAAATTGTTTTTGTTGATCATTTCATCAAATTGTAATTGTTCCATAGCTGCTCGGCCTTTGCGATGCAAAATAAATGTAAAATCATTCAGAGTAGAGTAAAGTAGAGCCATTGCCCAAAGTGCTTCAATGAGAGTGGTAGACTGGAGAAGCCACCAGCTGTGCTCAATTGCAATGGCATTTTGGGCCACCCTTGGAAGAGATAAGGTTCTCGTCAATTTCTGCAGTGGCAATCTGGTGATTGATCACACATACAAACACAGTGGCAGGAAAGTGTGGCACGGATTACCTCACCATTGTGTGCATTGCATATGAGAGATTTTGAGTCATCATGAAGTTAGTGCCTAATATAGTAGAGCTAATCATTGAGTCAATCAGCGCCCAAAGTCAATCTTAAAGGATCTGTATACGTTTGGTAATGACTCTGAAAATTAATGGCAATCAAAACTTACTTGGTAAGAAGTGCAGCAGTTTTCGATAGTATAATGCATTTTGAGAAACCTTTTCACTTCAAAGTACTGCGGTTATGGAAAAATATATAATTTTTTATCCCCCAAAATTTGAATCTGAGAAACATTACTGCAGTAACGTTTCTCAGATTGTGTATTCCAATTGCAGATTATTCTTCCTGCGAGGACATAACCGCTCCATATTTTGGCTTTTTCTCAAAAACGCTACCACCTTTTGAAATGAAATTTCACAGGTTAGTTTTATGGTATATATCTACAACTATGTAGGATTGAAACAAACAATGGGTTCCAATTACCAAACGTATACAATCCTTTTAAAGAAAACATGCTCATATTTGTAGTTGGTTGGCTAATTTATTTTCATTAACGCAAAAGAGTTGAATTTACACAGCCGTTGCCAAGAAGCACAATGATGTCAGAGAGGAGGGCAACCTAGAAGTCGCTGACCCCAGAGTAGTTGTGGCTTGAGACTTTGTTTTCTTACCTCAAGAAGGGGGTCATCATCTGGCAATGCCTTGGCTAGGAGAGCATCCTCCGCCTCGGAACCCGACGAGGAAGAGTCGTTCATGTGTTTACGTTTGTTCTTCAATCTCACTAAAGCCGCTAGTGGAAACTTCCTAATTTTTTTTAGAAGAAATGGATAAAATGTAAGAAAATACCATTTCTTTGATGCACCAACATGCTGCTACTTTCTGCCATGCTCACCATTTTTGGAGTCAAATTGAGCAAACAAAATTAAGACAGGCATGTGAGAGGGCACTGAAAAAAAACCCATGCAGAAATCTTTTGGTTAAGTATAGCTTGTGTGGAGTGTGTGGAGCGCGAGGCCATAACAGCCAAATTAAACAAACAAATTATGACAGGCATGTGAGAGGGCACTGAAAAAAAACACACGCAGAAATCTTTTGGTCAAGTATAGCTTGTGTGGAGTGTGTGGAGTGTGTGGAGCGCGAGGCCATAACAGCCAAATTAAACAAACAAATTATGACAGGCATGTGAGAGGGCACTGAAAAAAACCACACGCAGAAATCTTTTGGTTAGGTATAGCTTGTGTGGAGTGTGTGGCGCGCGAGGCCATAACAGCTTGGTATCTTGGATGGGTCCCATTTTTACCTGCAGATTTGAAGTCTAATGTCTACAAAATTGCAAACGCTGAAGCAGCCTATCATGTAGGACTTCTGCTTCACTATTAATCAACATAAATGTCTGCAAACAGTGGATGATTTGTTTAGACTTGGATCAGATTGGTATGCCTGGTCTAGTGATAAGCAATTGTTATTTGAGCCTATAATTCAGACAACTTCCTGAAGAGGAGTTGGGAGGGTTGAACTTACTTTGGTGGTATTTTCTTTGGCCGGGATTTCTTCTTAGCAACCTTGACTTTCACCTCCTTCTTCTCTTTAGGCTCCTTGGGCAGTTTCTGCGGTTTGGGTTCCTTAGGTTTGGCTTTCCTTTTCTCTTTGGACTTCTTCTCCTTCTCCAGGTTCACGTCGGGGAGAGAAACATCTGCCATGATCTTAGGTATGTTCTGAAGCCCAGAGGCTTTCGCTTTGGCGACAGCTTCAGCGACGATACGATTTGCTTTCTCTTGGGGTTTGTGCTTCTTGCCCCCTCTGCTGGTGCCGCTGTTCGTTGTAGCTTCTCCGCCACTGGTGTCCGAAGATGAAGTTGGACTCTTCTGAGTTCCACTTGATTGCGCGGTTGAGGTGGACAGTATGAGGGGGGTTAACGATGATGATCCTGATGTACTGTTCTGAAACGCAGAATTTCACGTTGGATTTTACACAAAGGGATGAGATTTGGACGGATCTGAAAATTCCTTAAAAATGGCTTGTGGGTCTAGGTCCCCCTTATTCTAGACCGGAACCTCTCAGATGATACAATTCTGGAGGTTTACAGACCATAGTGTTTGGACACCATTGCAAGTGAACAATTTGGACACCCAGTTTTTAAATTTCCAGCAAATTTTGACACCCTTTTACCAAATCCTGGTTTAAACCTTGTTACAGACTCTGTGCATCACCAGGAAACTACAGGTTTGGACACATTGTGGACTATTTCTTTCTCCCTTTGGTGACTGCTTCACTTATTTCAAAACATTTGAAGCCTCCAAGTTTTAAGAAAATCCTGAAATCAGGAACATTCGTGAAAAAATCACATGCCTGTACAAGTACTCATTTATGCCTTTTAAATATACAAATATTAAATCAATGATATTCAGATAACTTTTTGGGGAAAGCAACAATTCTTCTATCGGGGAAAGCAAAAATTCTTTCTTTTTAAAGGTATCGTACACGTTTAGTAACGACTCAAAACAAATATTAACATAAAACTTACTTGGCAACAAGCAACAGAGCTGTTGATAGTATAAAACATTGTAGGAAACGACTCCCTCTGAAGTAACACAGTTTTTGACAAAGAGGTAATTTCTCACTAAAATAATAAAAACTTCTTGCAAGAAGTTTTTATTCCTATCTGAAAGCACACAAACTTGTACAACAAGGGCGTTTTTTCTTTCATCATTTTCTTGCAACTTAGATGACCAATTGAGCCCAAATTTTCACAGGCTTGTTATTTTATGCATATGTTGGGATAAACCAAGTGAGAACACTGGTCTTTGACAATTACCAAACAAGTTCAGTGCCTTTAAAAGGGGGAAAAAGTTATCTTTATATCTCCTTCAAATTGACAAAAAAATGTATACCTTCGCTTTGACACTTTGAACTGATGTCTGAAGCTGGGAGACACGAGCTTGGAGGTCCTTCAACTTCTGTATGTTCTCTGAAGACCTGGGTTGATTCTTCAGCTGACTAACTTCAAAGGCAATCTTCTTGACCTCCTCAAGGGCTCCGCTCCTCGGATTCACCATGATCAGGATCTGACCCGGCTGCTGGCCAACAGGTCCGCCTGGTATCTGTATCGGCTTGCTGGTGCTCGTCTTGATCACCTGCTGTACGACCGGCTTCACCTTGGTCTGTTTGACTTTCACAATAGTATTGGCCGCTTGGCTACGAATTATATTAGGCATCTTCTTTGTGTTGGCTTTAGTAATTGTCACCGTTTGGTTCTGGGACACGGCGACACTCGCTGCAGCTTTCTGAAGTGCCGCCGAAGCAGTAACTTCCGTTTTAGCGATTGCGGTGTTGGCACTCTGAATTGTTATATTGCCCATATTAGTAACAGTAAAGGATTGAGTTGATGCTGGGACAGTTTTAACTGTACTTGGAATGACAGTTGATTTGATGGTAGTGAGGTTAACGGTCGATGAGCCTACAGTAGTGGTAATGGTTGTAGTTGGGGACTGCACAGGAATAACACTACAGACGGTCTGTTGCTGGGGAGAGGAAAGACTGACTGCTTTCGGAGTGGACTGACCGGACAGAACTGCATTGATGTTTTGAAAGCTTGTACCGCCAGTGACTGCCTGTACAGTGGACCCTGTTGGAGCTATTGCACGCACGGTCTGAAGGTTTGTTTGGATGGTTTTAGCCTGGCTAGGGTATATGGCACGAATAGTTTGAAGTTTCGTGGGAATAGTGGTTGCTACTGTTGATGTCTGTGGTAACACTGACAGAGCAACGGGTTGATTTGGAGCACTTGTTCGGATTACCTGCTGGCCAGCTGGGATAGTGATAGTTTTTGTGATCATTCCCGTTGGAGCGATTGGTCGCGTGTTGTTACTGGTTGTAGAGGTAATTAGGGTCTTTGCCGATGTAGGACTACTGACAGTCAGTACAGACTGTGTGAAAGCTACAGTATTGGCCGCTCCCTGACTGCTTGGTATTGTGATTGTCTTAGCCCCCGAATTCACCACCTGATTGGCAAGTATAGTCAAAGCCATTCCTCCTCCAGGCAACTGTTTCATAATATGCTGCGGCTGCTGCTGCTGCTGCTGATTTTGTTGTACAATCTTAATCTGTTGAGCACCGACGATACCGGGTATCTGGGTGCTGTTATTAACATTGGTAATGATGTACTGGGGCTGTGATGTCAACACGGTGCCTTGTTGCTTCGGAGAAGTTTGACGCGATACGGTGGCAACCTTAGTCGGAAGTTGCTGCAGTCTGCTGACATTCTTCTGGAGAGAGTTGATGTCTTTCATTTGCAAGCGCAGAGTGACAGGTTGGCCTGATTGGATTGCTTGTACAGATTGCTGTTGGTCGAGGACCAGTTGACCCCCTTGGAGCGTTGCAGTGAGGGGCCGGATTTGCTGCGTTTGTTGTGGCTGGGCAGTTCTGATAATCTGCATGACTCCTGGTTGCTGCTGGGAGAGAACAGCAGCAGGCTGTGTAGCCTGCGACACAGGCTGACGTATCAGCTGGAAACCAGTTGCGGTGGACTGCAACGATACCTGTGGCGATTTCTCCCCACCAGATTTAGGCAGAGCATAATCGTGATGGCTGAGTGGTGCTGATATTGCATAGCCGTGCTCTTGTACCGATTTAACGTCAGCACTGGTCGAGCTTGCCGGCTTCTGTGTTTGAAGCCGTTGCGGACTCCCCGTTATTACCATGATGGTTTGTGCCTGTTGTGACCCATGCTGGACGGCTTGTTGGGTAAGTGGCGACACACGGACCAGATTTTGCTGCAGGACTTGTTGCCTGCCCTGCTGGGGTTGTATGCGAATCAATTGTTGTTGCTGCTGCGGTACTTGAACAACTGTTGCCTTCTGTTGGCCTGGAGAAGTCAAGACTGATTGCACTTGTGGCGTTCCAGGATTACTCACAGTAACAACCTGAACTCTTCGAGGCGGCGTCTTCAATGCGTTCGGAGAAACAACTGCCTCAGTTTTGGATTCTCCTTGTGCTACATTGTTAGTACTCTCCATGTTCTCAAGGGTCTTCAGAATCCCATAAAGCTCTTGAAGAGGAGAGATCTCACATTATCACTGTATAATGGATGACAAATGGATACAGGTATCGTCTGAAAAGAGACAATATTATACAGGCATATTAGTCGCTTGGAAAAACTATTTTATTGAGAGCAAGGGCTAACCTAAATGTACATACCAGTATTATGGTATATACCTTTATCATTCAACCACCATCTTTGTTAGGTTCCCTGTCTTCAATAACAATACTAAATACTCATTCACATTACACTAAACCAGACTATTTTTCCTTTCTAGCCTCGTTTTGGTTACACTGATTTGGATGGGAGAAAAAAAAATGGCTGCATATTTATAGACTTGTCCATGATAAAGGTCTATCTAGGCTTTTGTATTAGACTTGTCAGGCTATTTAAAAAAAACAATTCTGCTGGTTTTTCTGAGGGCAAAAAAACAAAAATGGAAATCAGACTTAAGTAGGAAGAATCATGCCTAAATAAAAATAAATTGTATTTAGTGATAAAGCAAAGCTGTGATTAAGTGTGTTGAAATAAGACTTCGAAAATATGCCCACACATTTTCCAAAATTAAAATTTAGGAAAGAGTGCTGAATCAAAATCAAAGGGATTGTATACGTTTGGTAATTGGAACCCACTGTTTGTTTCAATCCTTTGTAGTTGTATATATACCATAAAACTAACCTGTGAACATCTCATTTCAAAAGGTGGTAGTATTTTTGAGATATTGCCAAAAATTTGCAATTGGAATACACTATCGGAAAAAAATTACTGCAGTAACGCTTCTAAGATTCAAATTGTTTGTAATAAAAAGTGATATCTTTTTCCATAACCGCAGTAGGCCTACTATGAAGTGAAAGGTTTCTCAAAATGCAATCCAAAGCTGACTGTTCTTCTTACCAAGTAAGTTTTTATTGTCATACCAAACATATACAGACCCTTTTAAGTCATTCATTGAATGATGGAATATGTTCCAGTCAACTTGGCTTTGCCTCGTTGAATGGAACATGAATGGAACATTCCATTTGTCAACTCATGAAAATATTCTCACTAAATTGGCTATAGACTGTGCAAGTCTCGTGCGTATTCGAACATCGGGACCCGTTATAGTGCGTGAGTTTGTTTCCTTCACGCGTTAACGCATCGTACGTGGGACCAAAGTGGTCCCAAAAAGGTTTGAATACGCGCGAGACTTGCACGGTCTATTGCACTAAAAAATGTTCATTATTTGTATATGATAATACGAGACGACAAAGTGAAGTACATAACGTGTGATCAACCAAACCATTACGTAATACAGGCAAATTTTTAAGTTCAACGGAAGCCTAGAAAAATTAAGTTAACAATTTAAAAATAAATCACTTGAGAATTTTGAGAGAGTCATTTTAGTTTTGGTTTTAACACAAGTGTAACTGGTTTTTGGATTTTGGTATTGTCTTTGAACCTTTTAATTAATGTTACCAAAAAAAAAAACCCACGATAAACAACCTTGCCGCGTCCTAGTTAGTTGCGATAATCGTTACCCTCCATCCACTACAACCATCAGGACAATGAAGGGTTACAACTATCGCAACTAACTAGCATGACTAGTCATATAGGGTGCGTTCGATTAGCTTACACGTGTAAGTAAAACTTAAACGAGAGCGTTCCATTAGCCATGATACTCGTGTCTGCCCCCGGTGTCAGCCACCACAGCCCCAGCTCGCGAGCGGGTCTCTGGTGGATGCCCGGTGTAATGACGTAGTTTCCGGCTGCAGGCGTATCATACCAAGATGGCGGGGACAAGTTGAATTCGACCCGAGTACAAAAACTACAAATTATTACACAGATTTATCGCCTATGAAACAATTATGGCAAATGGAGAGGAAGTGTATTTCCTGAAAAGCAAACAGTTGGTGAGTGTGTACAAATTATGAATGATATAATTAAATTGTGTCGTCCCGGACATCAACATTTTCCAATTGAGCAGACGACGGAAATGATGGAGCTGTCTGTTTACACTTTTTTAAGTCGAGCTGCTACGCAACAACCTTTGACCTTAATTTTCCCAGAGTGCCAAGTGAAACACCGCAGCGTTCGATTAGCCTGGTTTTGTGGCTTCCACCAGTGTAAATCCCCGGTACACACGGGGAAGCTAATCGAACCATGGAGGAAGGAATATATTCCTTCCTCCATGATCGAACGCACCCAATATATCCTTGCACTTTTTTTGGTTCAATTTTCACAAGTGAAGCTGCATGCATAAAATGGTGGTTTACAAAAAATGATACTTGATAGCATGTGTCGTTTTCAGAAATTGTATTCAAATATCATTTTTGTCAATGTCATAAAGGACTCAATATATAATTTACCTTCTATAAAAAGCAAATAAATGGTGGACAGTGAGGCCATGAGTGACTACCTACCATAGTACCAACCATGCCTACGTACCACCACACCACAGACAGCATGCCACTCAGGACATGCAGGAACTCGGCACGCAGACGATGGATGTAATGATGGATGTGTACATTTTTCTTCCCATGTTTTGTGTCTGCATGACAATTTGTCATGCTGCAGTCACAGAGAAGTTATATAATCTGATACCAAAGTACTTATTCGTGATGTAAAGTATTATCCTCAAGGGAAATACATAAAATTTGGAACATATAACTCATGCATTGACAAACAACGTTGAATGTAATCTTTCAAACATTCTATAAATTTCCTCTATTTTGCGTTTTGTTCTATTCGCAAGCCGAAGCTGAAAACCAAACACAGAACTCTCACATGGCCCCCCAAAATGTCATTTTCTGTTCAATCAAGTATTTCCACATACCAGAGAAACCTTACGGAAACGTAATGACTACAAACTTACCCAATTTATGTGTTTGAAATGACGAAAAAGACGAATCGAAAATTCTCGATGTTCTGAAATTCTGAGTCCATAATGAATGCCTGTACGTGAAAAAAACCCACATTCTATGCAGCAGTAAACTACTATTACAGAACACGTTATTTCATTGGACAGATTAATCCCTGGTCGATCGGCCAAAAATGCTTAATAAATTGATCACTTATGTCTATAGATTAATTTAAAAGTAAAATTAGTATGAACTAGGTAATAAAACCGAGACATACAGTTCTATATACAAACTTTTTACAGCGATGTAGAAAAATATAAGAGAAAACAACAGTACAATTCTTGTCAAATTGTCCAATAAGCTTCACCGTACTTAAATCAGTCGGAATGACCCGGACCACGTTCTGGGAAATAAGACAGCCAATCAAATGACGCAAAATGACAACTACGAAGTTCCCGTATGTAGTGGAGGCGCCTTTGTTTATTATCTTTTTGCCGGGAAATAATTCCTACATGGGAAAACTAAAGCGCTCAATGGACACTCATTTTCTGAATTGTTTTCTGACATTTTCATTGATGTGGTCCTATCTGTTTATTTGGTAACTTAGTTATGTTTAAATAATATAATAATTATTTTACGTTATTATATGAATAACTTATTACGGTGACCATAGAAACTCTATGCGGTGACCGACTTATGGGTTTGATGAGTATGAATCTCATGATATTGATTGATAGCGCCCTGCAGGGCCAAATTTCATAAAGCTGTTAAGCAGAAAATACTGCTAAGCAAAATTTGTTGCTAAGCAAAAAATGAGTTGGGAACCAGTGGCAACAATGTAATTTTGTTTGAAATTTTTGCTTGTTACCTGTTTCTAAGCAAGTTTTGTCCGTGCTTAAAGGGTATGGTGTTAGGGTTATAGGGTGAAGGTTAGTCGATCTCCTATCTCAAGACGGAATTGACAGTGTACAAAACCCCTCGCTGCGGTGTAAAAAAAATACTGCCCTTATCCAAAACACCAACTTTCAAGTTACTAATAGTATAGTCCCATTCTAAAACCTAAAATGTTTTATTTTTCAATGTTCTGAAAGTGATGTTTGAAACTTAGCACAGTATGGATAAAACACCAATGTTTGTGGGTCGGTCAACCATGTGTATATAGTTGAATTGGTAGGAGTGTTGGTTCTGAAAAATAAAAGCCATTGATGGATCTCAATGTTTTCAGCTAGGAACAGCGTACTCTGCTCGAAGTTCATTTCAGTCTCAGAAGACGAGCAAGCAAAGTACACTGTTCAAAAAGTAACCCATTGAACATCCCTTTAAAGGGATTTTATATACGTTTGGTAATTGGAACCAACTGTTTGGTCAAATTAAGAAACAGTTTTAAAGCTAAAAACAAAAATCGTGACCAGATTTTAGGCTTTAATATTTATATTAAAATTGACGGCTTCTGTGACACTTTCTTCTTGATACTATCATTGCCTCCGGCGGCCCCGTGGTATCCACCGTCCACAGCTGTTCAACGCCAAAATGACTGTTCTTCTTTCGTGTTGTTGCTCATCATCATAATTATCAGGGCAGCCATTAGTCGGTTAATAACATTCAATGGTAAGTGAAATAATTCAAGTCTTTCTCTTTTTATTTGACAGATTCCATAAACACAGCGCTGAAACTATAGGCTAAAAATGTTAGGGGGCACAAGGGGGTGGACCATTTTTTATAAGGGGAGGGGCACATCTGGCCAATTACAGCTGTAACTTTCCATGCAGTTTTCTTCAACAAGCCCCTTTTCAGGCGCTGTTGTTATGCCAATTGTAAGGTAATCTGGCGCGAGTGTACAACGAAATACATTGTCTGCGTGTATAGAAAAATGGTTTTTAAAAACATTGGAATTATCACATTAAAGCTTACAAAATTTAACATTTCACTCTGGTAATTTTTTAATCTCAAAAAACAATATTATTTCAAATGGGGGGAGGGGGGCACAACACTAGTTACGCCACTGTATAAACATTAAAGGGGTTGTATACGTTTGGTAATTGGGACCCACTGTTTGTTTAAATCCTATATACATGTAGTTAATATAATTATACCATAAAACTAACCTGTGAAAATTTCAGAAGGTGTTAGCGTTTTTGAGATATTGCCGAAAATCTGGAGCGGTTATGTCCACGCGGAAAGAATAATCTGCAATTGAATACACAATCTGAGAAACGTTACTGTCGGTAACGCTTCTCAGATTCAAATTTTGGGGGATATTTTTTTCCATAACCGCAGTACTTCGTGAAAAGTTTCTATAAATGCATTATACCATCCGAAGCTGCTGTACTTCTTACCAAGTAAATTGGTATTGCCATTTATTTTCAGAGTCATTACTAAACGTATACAGACCCTGTGAAAAACTTAAGGTCGAGCAATCACAGAAGACTAAAGGACTTATTTTGATTGCGACAATCAAAATAAACAAATGTGTGATGCCTGGGGTTCTTGAAATGATATTTTCTTGACTGTAACAGCTACATGAATTAATTTCTCTGGAGGTCTGGTACTGGTGTGATTTTATTATCAACAAGCGCAGGTTGTAACTACTCATAATTGCCGAAATTACAATCAAAATGCATACCCCCCCCCCGCAATATGTTTTGACGTTTAACCCTAAATACAATTAAGAGGAGGATATTAATGAAGGCCACAGCAACACAATTCAGTGCCAAGAAGAAGAAAGAGAAGAGGTAATTTCAATTAACCATAAAGCCCAGTATTATAATTATATTGTGCGTATCTTTGTTTTGTATTGTACCCGTATAATGAGGGTTATTTTAGGGTTCTTTTTACCATATAATGTGCACATGTTAAGCGTAGAAAAGGTCCCCATGCATACGGTACAAAGCGTGCATATTGATAATATATATTTTCCATTGTGATGCGCATAATTTGGTCTCCCTAACCGTGGCGTGTTTGGCAGACGGTGGTACCCGCGTAATGGGGTTATTTTAGCTGTTCATTTACCATACAACGTACACATATTTACGCGTAGAAAAGGTCCTCATATCTACGGTACAAAGTTGTGTGTTGTAGAACCAACTTTTCCATTGTGATGTGCACAAAATACGTTGCGTGTGCGTGGCACGGTTGTACCCATTAAATAAGGATTATTTTTAGGTGTGAGTGGCCATACAACGTGCACACATTTTCTTCGTAGAAAGGTCTCAATCAGTTTTTGGTAGTGTTTTCTCATGTTTTGAGATGTCAACATGTTTTGAATGGCTTATAACACGTAAACGCAATTTTACTCGATATTCCTCATTCCGATAGAGCGGGTCACATAATACGGTACAAAACGTTGCTGCCGTGAAATCGACTTTCCCGTTAGGATGTGCACAATACCCGCGGTGTACGTGTAGTGTCGTGTACCCGTACAATGATGGTTATTTTAGGCGCTATGTGACCATACAACGTGCACACATTATATCCGTAAAAATGTCCTCACTTGTTCGGTACAAAGTGTGTGAAGTGAGAAAATAAATTTTCCATTGTGATGTGCACAAATGTGTCTCCCTGTGGCGCATGTGCTGGCACAGTGTACCCGCATATTGAGGGTTATTTTAGGCAATGGGTGACCGTACAACGTGCACACATAATATGCGTAGAAAAGGTCCTCACTTGTTCGGTTCAAAGTGTGTGAAGTGAGAATTTACTTTTCCATTGTGATGTGTTTGTGATGTGCACAAATGTGTCTCCCTACCGTGGCGAAAGTGCCGGCACAGTGTACCCTCATAATGCGGGTTATTTTAAGCATACTCTTGTTATGCCATTTACTATTTTTTTGTAAGATAATGCGCGAGTGTAAATGGAAAAATTGTTTTAAAAACATTGAAATTATCACATTAAAGGTATTGTATACGTTTGGTAATTGGAACCCACTGTTTGTTTCAATCCTATATAATTGTAGATTATATACCATACATTACAACTAACCTTGCATTTCGAAAGGTGGTAGCGTTTTGGAGATATATTGCCAAAAATCTGGAGCAGTTTGTCCACGCAGAAAGAATAATCTTCAAATTTTTTGGGATAAAAAGTGATATCTTTTTCCATAACCGCAGTACTTCAAAATGAAAAGTTTTTCAAAATGCATTATACTATCCAAAGCTGCTGTACTTCTTACCAAGTAAGTTTTTATTGCCATTAATTTGATGATTAATTACCAAACGTATACAGACCCTCTAATAATTAGACTGGTCACAAGCTGGTCCATGATAACATTAACAATGAAACACACCTTCATCACCTTGCAGCCATCTTTGTCAGGTTCCCCGTATACACCAATTACTCTGATAGTTTTAATTCCCAATTTATAAAAAAGGGTCTGACTATTTTCCCTTCCAGCCTCAATTTGGTTTGGTTTTGAATGAAAGAAAAACAAGATGGCTGCACCATTGAAACCGTATCAGAATTGGCGGATGCAGCTACGGCTACGACAGTAGCTAAGGTTATACTTCAATGCATGGCGTGGAAATCTAGCCGTAGCCGTAGCTGTAGCCGCCAATTCGGACACGGCCTTACTGGGTCATCCACTGTGTGCAAAGATGTCAGCTATTTTCATGATGTTATTTACCAATTCCATCAGTGTGATTTGAGCTGCTCTTTTTTGGATATTCGGCCCACAGTGATGTACTGTAGGCTTCCCTTTTGCAGAGGATGTACAAAACTTTTTTGCTATTGAGGAAATGGTGCTGAAAGCCGGTGTCATGCCAAAAAGTGTCTGCTGCCAAATAGTGTCCGCTGCCAAATAGTGTCCGCTGAGCATGCACAGTGGATGCCAAACACTATTTGGCACGTATTACGTGCCAAATAGAGTCCGGTGCCAAATAGTGTCCGGCACTTAGTCATGCATGCACAACACACGGACAGTATTTGGCAGGGAGTTTACGGTCAGTATTTGGCAGGAATGGACAGTATGACGTGAATTTGACGTCACAACTCTGTTTTCGCTGCAAATATTGAGCCGCAAAAGTTGAGCCCGGCTCAACTTGCAAATTATTTGTTGCGAATTTGTGACATCAATATTTGCTTCGCATTCGCATTCGCATTCGCAGGAAGTATGAACCAGGCTTTTAACACAGGTCACACATCAGTTCACACAATTAGCCAACAGTTTTTAAGTGGAAATCTCAGTTAATGGGGGACTTTTGGGACGCTAGGTGGCAGCAGACTCACCAGGTAAATCCATTGTGTTCGGTAATGTGTGCATGCTCAGAACTACGTAAACAATGGACATTTACGTGGAAGTCTGCTGCCACCTAGCGTTCCCAAGTCTCCCATTACCCATAGGGATTCATGCTCATAGACTTCTTCGCAAATACTCGGTACGCGCTCATTTGCCGTGGGAAGAGGTGCATGCTGGTATAGTATTGACACATTTTGGTCGCCAGCTAGACCAACAGTCATTCCACGGCTAACGCATGCGCACGGAGTATTTTCGAAGTAGTCTATGGTTGGACAGCGTGGTCCGAGTGCTCCCTCTATAGTTCTATTTAATAACTCTATGCTTTTTACCTCATAGTTTAGGTGTGCCACTCAAAAAACTTCATAATGAAGAGAAACTTTGGAGAAGTCAGGTTTTGTTTTATTCCCAGTGTAGTTTATTATACAAAACACATTAACCTATTGAAATTAAAAGAATAAACATTTAAATGCATCAAAAAGAGCAACAACTGTGGATAGCTCCATCCCACCAACCAATCAAAGCCGTAATTGCTCACTTGACAATCAAAATCGGACAAAATTATGACAAAATGAGCTTGTATACTTCAATACAGTCGCAGTGGGCGGGGCTTAATGTATCTCTCCATTCTGACCAACTACTTTATTGACTGACGAAATGAAGCCTGTATGCCCCTCTCGACTAAATAAAACCAAAATACAAAATAGCAAATTACAAAAAAAAACACCATTACCCTCAACAATGAATAACTGAAAGCAGTACGCTTCCACTAATTACAGACGATAACAAACATTCTTATGAGAAACTTTCTGCTAGGCTCTGTTAATTATAAAATAGGTGTTCAACCTTGTAGGCCTACTTATTGTGCTCATTAATTCTAAACTATTAAGAAAGCTATCATTTCTAAAACTTAACAAAAGCATGGTGTAGGTATATGTAATGAAACACAGTTTGTCTATTGAAACAAAAACACGTCAGTTTTATACTCAATATAGTTTGTAACTTGTATTCAAACAGCCAAAGATGTACCGGGTAGTGTACACAAACAAATAAGATTTAAGAATGAAATGCCCACCATACTCCCAACATTGATTTCATTGTTGTTTTCCAAAAACCATTTTTGTTTGATACAAATATACAAACCGGTATGACAAAGAGAACACTGACAGGACTCAAAGGTTTAAAATAGTATTACAAATAATCTTAATAATTGTAAATTGTTGTCCAATTTTGATGCTGATCGTAAAGGGTTACCCCTTTAAGGAACTACCTTTAGGAACTAAACAAATGACCGAACAGCCATTTTACCACCCGCCAAACCAAAAATGCACATTTAAATGGTAAATGAATGCACAATGCGAGGTTTAAGTTAGTGGCAACATGGCGGTCGTGTGGCTTCAATGCACTCTATTATGAAAACTTGTTTCACTATCAACAGCGGAGTCATGTTTTTGCGTTCATGCCCAAGCTGTTTGTATTCAAGATCGTAGGGAGATTGAGGATTCTGTTGGTGTTTGGACCAATGATGTCTCTTGGTTGAAATAGGTAACTATGGCCAAATTCACACGAAGACCATTTGTCGACTTGTGGCTGATATTAACGTGATGGGTACCAGGCAATATCGACCTCCAGTTGACAAAATAATTGGTCCTTGCGTGAACTTGGCCATGTTGTCTTCTTCGTTCATCTTGGCGATGGATATTTTGCTAGAAACTTTCTAAAAACTGGTGCTGTTAAGACATCTACATACAAATATTTATTTCACCATGTTTTCACAAAACTCTACAATGTTTTCTGGTTGAAAATTTGATGTCAGTATTTCATGGATGTTCATTATTGCTTTACTACCACGAACATGGCATAAACTATACATAATAATTATATTTATAAAGTCTGGCGTCTTAAAGGCACTGAACACGTTTGGTAATTGTCAAAGACCAGTGTTCTCACTTGGTGTATCCAAACATATGCATAAAATAACAAGCCTGTGAAAATTTGGGCTCAATTGGTCATCGAAGTTGCAAGAAAATAATGAAAGAAAAAACACCCTTGTTGCACAAATTTGTGTGCTTTCAGATGCCTGAAAAAGACTTCTGGCTAGAAGTCTTTTTCAGATTCAAATATTTCAGTGAGAAATTACCTTTTTTCTCAAAAACTACGTAACTTCAGAAGGAGTCGTTTCTCAAAATGTTTTATACTATTAACAGCTCTCCGTTGCCCGTTACTAAGTAAGTTTTTATGCTATTTTTGTTGAGTAATTACCAAATGTGTACAGCGCCTTTAATTGATTGGTGTCATCCTATTGTTTTTGCTTAAGGCAACTTTTCCCGTATTTTGCAAATAATTATTGTTCTGCGTTTACAAAATTGAACAATGGCTCTATGCAAGCGTTCTTTCCCTACTGCCTCGGGTTAGGCTTCCGCCTCTGTTTGATGCTGGAAACACCGTGCAAAATATACACTGCTCCAAAGGAACCCAAAGCCGAAGCCCGGCAGAGGTTTTCAAAAAAGTCCACGCTTGAAAATACAGCGAGGCACTTGCCGTGTTCCTATGCAGATTTTCGAAGCAACACACCCACCCTCAGCTTGGTCTTTGTGTCAAAGCGGTGTACTCTTGATATGTAATAAACAGATATACAACTTTGCAAAAAAAAAAACAACCACGCTTAAAAGGGGCTGTGTCGTCATGATCAAAGCAGGAATTATGAACTCTCATCCAGTTACTGCATCGCACGGCCTCCCCTTGTAACATTTACAGTGAGAGCGCACACGTGCGTGCAGTAAATGGGTGAGAGTTTATCATTCCATGTACAGCCACAGGCCTGCTTTGATCTTGACAACACAGCCCACTAACTCTGTACAGTGTTTTTTTAAGTTTTTGTGACACTATTATTAAAGAAGAAAAAAAAGAGAAGGAAATCAGCTTATCAGATGAGAAGATGCATACTTGATTAAACATAGAATGCTTCATGTTTGACATTTAAAAAAAGATACCAGCTTCATCATGGAACTATCCTCCATGGATACCTACACTCGACATCAAACAAATATTTACATCATGGTACACTTCAGTTCTGACATGTGAAGTGTATTATTCAAATAAAATTACAGTGACAAAATACTAAACAAAAGAAGTAAAACATTAGTTAGGTCATGGTTGAGCTTCTCTGTGCTTGTTTTACTAAATCTTTTTTTGTGTATGACTACTGTGATGGAAAGATAATCACTGGGAAAAAAAAGGTTACTGGTACCAAAGTTTAAAAGAATAAAGGTCATTATACAAAATACTAAATACGTGGAAATAGAAACGGCTTGATAACAAAAAGTCATTAAATCAACAAGTCTTAATTTATAATATCAAGATTCGCTGTGCTTTTGTTTCGAGTTTTAAACAGTTGTTTTCCCTGTACTGTATACATTTTTGAAAACAAAATCAACTTTTTAAAGATCTTCTTTTTAACCCAATGCGATTGATAAGTTTGTTCTGATTGAGTTCATGCTTCGTACAAGAGTAAATAATATAATGTTTATTGTCCGGTTGAGAAGATTTGACACGACAATTGCGCAGTAGGTGGCAGCAGACTTCAACCAGACAAATCTACTGTACTCGGAAACGTGCGGATACTCAGAACTACGTAAGCAATGGAAATTTAACTGGTATGTACGCTGCCACCCCCGACCCCAATGTCTTCCATTGAAGGTGATCTAAAAACCTTCAACAATATCAAATTCTTAAATTCAAACTCCTTCCGAATTTGCCATTTAGCGACAGCATCAGTCTTACTTTAAAATTAATATATTTCTTACTGGTAAACCATTTTAAGACCCTAAAGACATTTTAAGACCTTTAGTCAATATCCGAAATGGAATTATATACATGTGGGAAAACTCGTTCTCATACTGCCGACACAAATTCCGAGAGACGTTTTTAAAAACATTCATGATACATCTTGGACTCTCTGTCACTCCCTCTGCACTTTTAATTCGCCAGTGTCGAACAATACACAAAAGGTCTAGCGAAGCTTGACTTCCCAGTACACTTGAACCGACTCCGTCGAATCAGGCACAACAATGTCTACAATTGGGTGGGGTTGAGTTGAGCAAAGAGCCATAAAAAAATTAGTATGAACACAGTGAAATCTTTGTATACAATAACTAGGACTAAGAGTGTGAAATTTCCCTTCAAAATTACAAATTTAAAAAAAGTTACATTCTCTAAACACTACAATAAAGAAATAGGCGTTGAATTCAAAATAATTTGATACGTAATAGATGGCCACTTTGTGGGAAAAACAACTATAATTACAAATTCCACTAAAACAAAAATAAAGCTTTTTGAATGTTTTGAATCACATCTTTTTGATGTTTTCACTTCTCAGGCATTTTTTTTAATTAATCACTTAGTAAGAAACAAACAAAAATCTACATCTTAGTTCATTTAATAATACAAGTTAGTTTTCTTTCTAGATTTCCATTTAATACTCTTTACAACCATTCCGTTATTATTATTTCACTCTAAGAAAAATTACAGCTAAACCATCTACCGTTAAACTCCCTTTAAGGAGTTTCTATCCTCTTTACAAAGCAAAGTTACCCTCAACAAAAAGACAATGTGCAAACAATTGTTAAAGTATGTGCAACCTGAAGGGCTTACCAATGTTTAGTTATTTAGTTATTTTATTTTATTTTATTTTATTTTATTGGACTATTTTATTAGACTAATTTTTTTTTTACTGAGATTATTTTGCACAATCACGGCATATTTGAACTAATGTGCAATCATATAATTTCTCTCACAATCATTATCGCCCATTCCTGGACTTACAATGGTTCATGTGGAGCATTGGAAAATATCAACAGATTTGCAGAATTGAAAACAAAAATATATTCAAAAAGATATTGCTCAGTAAGTAAGTGGTGCACCTTTCAAAAATCAAGCATTACTTTATTAGGGTGAAACAATCTTTAAAGTGTATTAAAAAAAACCACCCTCATATTTATGTCTGAGAAAGAATTGGGAAATTGAGTTTAGAATCAACCCCAATACTTAGCTTTCCACACCCCTCAATTGATAAACAAAACTTTTAAGATATTTTATTGTTTGTGCTTAAAACCAAAGCAGCTTCTGTGAGCAAAATAATGCAGATAAATTGCATTTCCTACAGATCTGTATGAAGGTTCTTAGAACCCAAGACAGAAAATTTCCGTCTGAAACATGATCAGGAAAAAACTCTAGTTCTTCACTGCAGAAAATGTTTGCCTCAAGTACCTGTGTTTAGGCATAAGAGTGCTAATTAGGAGCAAAGAGCAATTATGTTGCATCATCAGCAACACGGTGTGGCACCCTGGGTTTTAACTCTTGAAAGAAAGCGGACTGAAATTATTGTTTACTCTAAACCAAACCACACAAACTTCAGGATCAAATTAAGTGTTGTGATGCACTCATTTTCCAATAGAGTCCTCATCAAAATGTGAAGAAAAAATTAGTAGTCTCTAATCTTGCGTAAATATTATGTAAAATGTCAAATGATTTTATACTTTATTCAGAACGAAATTTGAAACTTGACGTCACACCGGACAGCAAAAACAAACAGGTCTGTACATCCAAAGAGGAAGTTTTGCGCCCGTCAAAAGGTCAAATTAAATTCTATTTTGATTGAATATCATCAAAATTCAGGAATGAACTGAAAATTCTTTGTAGAAATATGTACAGACCATTATTTGAAATGTGACGTCATCAAACATTTTTGGGATTTTGACACAAATTGCATTTAAAGGGTATCAAACACAGTGACATTTTACACCATTTCAACGCGAGGCTAGAGACTTATAATTCCCCCCCCCACTTTCATAAAGACTCTATCTATTGGAAAATGAGAGGATCACAGACCCGAATTTGACCTTGGAGCCCCTCTTTAAAAGATTGTCAGATACAAGTGAGATCTAAAGGGCTCTGCATGGGTTAACCTAGTCTATGTGCAAGATGTTGTTCCTTATCACTCGATTATCCGCACACTATACACGAACCATCACACAATAGCAAGTGCTCTTATTGCGTAAAACCACTGACTAGTGAAGCGAACACCCTCTATTGGTAGCGTTGTCGCGCCATGTATGCAAGTGTTCAGTGTGCATGGTTTCACTATAACAATTAGCAAGAACGTCTTGCGCCAAGATAACGGTTAAACCACCATAAAGTGGAACTCACAATATGCACAAATAATGCAATTCAGTTAAACTCCTAATTTCAGGCCTATCACTTCACACACAAAATGCAATTCATTGCGATTCTGTTCCGCTGTCTTGAAGCCTTGGTGAAATCTAACTACACAAGCTTTTAGGTTTCCTTTAAAACAGTAACATTGTTAATAAGAAAGAAATCTACTTGCAACTTTAAGAGAGACGTCCTAATTATGTACTTCATATTTCAAAGCGGTACTCTTTTACTCTCCCTACACGTACCTGACCTGGGTCCAATTTCATAGAGCTGCTTAAGCAGAAAATATTGCTTAACGATTTTCTGCTAAGCAGAAATGAGCAGGATACCAGTCACAAATGGCACATGTGAGATGTTAGTTTTTGGCTGGTAACCTTATTCTGGTAAGCAACATTTTGTTGTGCTTAGCATCTTTTTGTGCTTTAGCCGCTCTATGAAATTGGGCCCAGGAGGTATTTCTTTAGTAAACAGTCCACCTACGCGTGGTGTATGGTGAAACATTGGTACAAAAATATATTGCATACAGAGATTGCTTTTTGGCAGTGCTCCAGACTGGCCTCAAAGATCCGCTTTGTGCACGTAAGAGCTTCTTTTGATGAGAATTTAGACGTCAACTACTGTAACTAAAATATATGCCATTGACAAAAGGTATATTTTTTTTAATGATAATAACAACTATTCCAGTCAGCAATATGCAAGTTCCCAGTGTAATCAATATATCCAACATGGTCAATGCATACAAGTCAACTGACACAATTAAACTCAATATCACAGCAAGCCAATAGTGTGTAGAATGCATTCACATACCGATCACAGATTGGTTCTGAACACAGCTACACCAGCCTTCAAAACCCAGACATAGTTTCATCTGTGACCTATAAAGTTGCAGTCAGCATCAACAGTATGTGAGAGATACACTTATTAACCCCAAAAACTTGCTACTCACCATGCACAAAGTGGATGTTTCCGAGGAAAAAACCCAAGAAGTCTAAGCAGCCGGGAATGCCCAAACCGTATTTGACTTGTTTAATTACTAAAGCTACAAAGCAACTGCAACAGTACAACGCACTCGTACAATGAGCATTCGATGTAGTCCTGATAACATCAGCGAACACATCTTATATCAAATTTAAGTCTTTTTTTGTGTATTTTTTTTCCTCCTTTTTTAAAATATTTTTTTTTTTAGTTTCGTTTTTACTAAAGTAAAACCGAGTAGAAAATAAAGTATCGTGTTGCTTTTTTAAAACCGAGACCTATCTAAGACAATGGCGCCAGAAGTTGAAACAAATTGAATATATATTTATTTTTTTAAAGAGCACAATGCATTTTGGGTTGATGAAATTACGCATAATCATGAAACCAGCATAACTAACGAAAAAGTGTTATTTCATTCAGGAAAATATGTACATCCTTTTGGGACCGAATATAATTATTGTACCAAAAAACACACAAATCTGACAACAAAAAAATAAAAAATATATATACATTTACATATATATATTTTAAAACACGCCTTGAAAAAAGCTAGAACATTTAGTGTACAGGACCTGAAGTTTACATCCGTTGGCAAAATTTGAGTCAAACCTTGTTCCTCCTTGAAGACCCCCCCCCCCCAAAAGGGGGGGGGGGGTGGTATCAATAGGGTACCTGGCATGTGTACTGGCCCCTTGTCAAATTGATAAATTCAGGCCTGGAATTTCACGGAGGCCAAGGCCTCTCTTGCCCTGATCTTGGCCTTAGTGCCCCTTCAAAAGTTTCCCATAGACTTTAAACAATTTCCATTGAAAATGGCCCTCTGCAAAATGAAAATGGCCTTGCACTCTCAAAGATACAAATTTCAGGCCTATAAGTTTTATCGCACTTCTCTTGGGTTTGAAACGTAACGGTACAAGTTTCTGAAACACAGCATGGGCAACTGTGTCTTGGAGGAACTTCTTTCATCGCATTCAATTTTGTATTTCCCCAAAAATTCAACAGTCCCCGCATTAACAGAAATGTAATACTCTCAATGAGGCGTAGAAATAAAACATTCTTATCAGCGCGAGAAATCAGCACATCCAATGGTAAACAAAAAATAACTAACCATTTCAATAAATGTTTCTGCATAATTGACAGGGACGCGAAAAAACAACTAATAAGAAGGTGGCAGAGTTTAAGTAGATTTTCATTATGCATTGTGCTCTACAATACTACACCATTGAGAAATGAGTCATACGAAGAAAAAAATATAAACCCAAACAAAATACCTTTAGTTTATTTTTATAAAACACTAACAAAAAAATCACTTGTTTTTGAGTTCAGCTCGGATGCGCTTCGTGGCTCGGCCGCAGCACATTCCCCCGAAGAAAAGTATTCCTATTATTCCCAGAAAGACCATAAGAAAGTAGCCTCGTGATTGTGAGGCGTTGATGGCAGCGGCGAGGTCTTGCAGAGAGCCTGGTGGTGCAACCTTGAACGGAGACAAAAAAAACACATCAAATAGCGATTTACTATCGAGGGCAGATTTGGGACAAAAAAAGATCAACATTTCACGACGTTCTTTGCGTTTTTTCTTTATACACTTAATAATAATAATAGTGGCTTCTTATATAAGCGCTTAAATCCATCACTCAGCTCATGGCCTGATGTTTCGACCCGAGCAGAGTCTTTCTCGAAAGCTAGATGACAAAACCATTGTGTTGTCATTTAGCCTTTAAAGGCACTGAACACGTTTGGAAATTGTCAAAGACCAGTGTTCTCACTTGGTGTATCCCAACATATGCATAAAATAACAAGCCTGTGAAAATTTGGGCTCAATTGGTCATCGAAGTTGCAAGAAAATGATGAAAGAAAAAACACCCTTGTTGAACAAATTTGTGTGCTTTCACATAGGAATAAAACTTCTTGCAAGAAGTTTTTATTATTTTAGTGAGAAATTACCTCTTTCTCAAAAACTACGTTACTTCAGAGGGAGTCGTTTCCTACAATGTTTTATACTATCAACAGCTCTCCGTTGCTTGTTACCAAGTAAGTTTTTATGCTAATATTTGTTTTGAGTCATTACCAAATGTGTCCGATACCTTTAAGACAAATCTTTCTCGAAGGCTATACGGACAGCACCATTGTGATGTTTGAAGGGTTTTCTGCCATTCAAGTCAGTGTAAGAAAACTAAATTCTGCACTTTAATGGACAAAACATGTCTTGTTAGTAATTTTATCAACAACCATAACAAAGTGATGCCCTACTTTTTTTCTTTTTTTTTTTGGAGAGAGAGATCCATTTGATTGCTTTGACCTTCCGCTGGGACCAATAAGTTTAACTTTGCTTGCCTGGAAGACAGTCATAGGGTTTGAAGACAAACTTACTTTGACTGCATATGACCACATCTCCTTCCTCTCTGAGACCATACGTTGGCAATCCGGATGCAGCTTAATAGTGCTGTCTTCAAGGGCTTCAATAAGACAAGACATCTCTACAGGAGGGAGGAACAAATCAAAACAAAATATAAATACACAAGTCCAAAAGAAAATTTCTCAGGAGGGGGCTGTGATTAGTGAAAACGTTTCTCGTGAAGAATCAAACATGCAACATCGAATACAATGGCTGTTTACACCAGTTAGAGACTTGTAATTTTTTTCAACCCACTCACATGAGGACTCTATCTATTGGAAAATGAGTACATCACAAAATTGAATTGGTAATTTCCCTTCCTCTTTAAGCACTACAGTCTCCTAAAGCAGCTCCATGAACTTGGGTCCAGGTGGCAAATGCCTTTTCAAGGACAACGCGTGCACAAATTTATGACAGGTAACATTTTGTGTTTACGGGTAAATACCTGTGTTTTGGGGGGACACAATTCTTTTTCTAATGGTCTGAACAGATGAATAGAACAAACACCAAAGACTGATGTATTTTAAAACATCTTTCTAACCATATGCATTTTATAACAAACGAATACAAATGCTTTCTTTTCGACCAACTCGTCCGATCCAAGGCAACGTGTCCCTTTAATGAACCAGAAATGAAGACAAACTCATGGTAAAGGGGAATTTTTCTTTAGGAATAAGGACAGAAAGCACTCACGTCGACCCTGCCCTTGTGGTATACCAGCGCAGAAATGTTTAATGTCCAAGGCACAGGCTTTGTAGAGTAGAGGATCAACGTGGACGTCCGCACGGCCTTGCTGCACCAGACGGATCACTTGCTGAAATGAACACAAAGTGACAAAGAGGGTGAGTTGAATGGGGAAGGTATACATCGGTGGGCTGGGGGTTGGGGGGTTGGTGGGGAAGGCTAGGGGTGGGGAGGGTAGAGCGTTTGGGGAGCCACAGGCAAGAAGGTGCGAGTGGCGAGGAAATTCACCTGATCACATTTCCTTCCTCTTCATTTCCCAGGCCTGAATATAAACGGAGGCCATGGCATCTGGGCCCAATTTCATAGAGCTGCTAAGCACAACAATTTGCTTAGCATGAAATTTCTTCCTTGATAAAAAAACAGGATTACCAACCAAATTTCCGTGTGTTGCATATTGCTTGTTACTGGTATTCAGCTGTTGTTTGCTTATCCTGAAAATCACGTGGAAATTTGGTTAGTAATCCTGTTTTTATCAAGGAAGAAATTTCATGCTAAGCAAATTTTTGTGCTTAGCAGCTCTATAAAATTGGGCCCTGTTGCCCTGGTCTTGGCCTCAGGCCCCCTTCAAAACGTTCCAATAGACTTTCAGATTTTCCAATGGAAGTGCCCTTTGCGAACCGAAAACAGCCTTGCCCCTCTCAAAGACGAAATTTAAGGCCTGATTTCCTGTATGTTTACCTTTTCAATATCATTACTTGGCTACGGTGACAACTGACAAGAAACCTCCTGGGGAGGGGGATCACCCCCCCTCGTCCTATCACCCTACCCTGTAGGGACAAAACCCTTTACCCCTTCTACTATTCTGTGCTTAGCAAGTTTTTTTTGTGCTTACTACAGGCTCTGTGAAATAGGGCCCAGGGCCTTAAGCAGAACAAAATTGTTTAACAATTTTCTGATTAGCAAAAATGAGCAGGATACTAGTCAACATATGTACACATGACAGCTTGGCTGGTAACCTTATTCTGGTGAGCATAATTGTTTGTGCTTAGCTAGTTCTTGTGCTTAAGCAGCTCTATGAAATTGGGTCCTGGTCCAATTTCATTGCACTGCTTACCAAAGAATGTTATGCTTACAGGACGACAGAGGCGCAGAAACTGGGCCCAGGGCCCAATTTCATAAAGCATTTTCGCACAAAAACTTGCTAAGCACAGAAAACTCTTGCCGAGGAAAAAAAGGTTACCAGCCAAAATACCATACCGTTACCAGTGATGTGACTGGTACCCCACTAATTTCTTGCTTAGCAAAACAATTTACTTAGCATAATTTTCTGCTAAATAGCTTTATAAAAATAATGAGCTTGGGTCTTGGGATTCAATTGTGATCCACGGCAAAAAGATGCAATAGACCCCGACTGATCAATTTGACATGATGTGACCAAAACAGGTGTCCAAAATAATCCACACTACACCGCTTACCATGCGACACTTGAGGTCGACAATCTTCCCGTCGTGTAGTTTACTCTTCAGGCATTCCTCTACCTGCCCTTGGCCTGGAGACTCCAGCTGCTCCGAGCAGAACTTCACTGTGGTCTCCTTACAGATGCGTGACAAGACGGGGTCCATCCTGTAGTCCATGGCTGCCTCATGAATCAGCTACACAAAGGAATTCAATCATACTCTAAGTATTATTAATGGTTTAGTTATTTCATCATTACTGGGTAAAAGACATTCGCAGTGTAAATACTGAAATATGGTCTTTTGTACAAATTGGTGGTTAATTAATACAATAAAAAAGCAATAAACGACAAAATGAACATTATCAAAAAAAATACCAAAGAATAAAAGGGCAAATGGCCCGGTGTCACGGTTTCAGCTTTCCGTTGTGTTCAGTTTTCCGGGTGACGTAGCCGGGCATTTCATCACACAACAATCATGATTTCAGCTTTCTCGCTTGTTCAGTTTTCCGGGTGATGTATAGCCGTACATTTCTGCACGCTGTAGTCATGGTCTCCCGTGCTTTAAAAATCATCAGAAAATACTGCCGCAAGCGAGTACTGTAGTTTTCTCAGTGACCCCAAATTGTTTAATGTGATTGGTCTTCTCACAAAGTTCTCTTAAACGATCCACGCATTCACCGCCCGATGTACTCGTGGACGCCGCCATGACAGCTAGCTACTGAAGAGATTAGCAACGCAGAAGACTCAGTACGACACTAAAATAGACTACTTTCGCTTGCTCTGTGCAGGCACTGCATGACGTAATGTTACCGTATTTGGTCACGCGGAAA
The DNA here is from genome assembly GCA_021014325.1 of Plazaster borealis. Taxonomy (NCBI): domain Eukaryota; kingdom Metazoa; phylum Echinodermata; class Asteroidea; order Forcipulatida; family Labidiasteridae; genus Plazaster; species Plazaster borealis. The sequence continues at coordinate 20,393,209 of CM037460.1, forward strand.
ACTGAATACGCCGGAAAGCTGAAACCGCGACATCGAAATACTTTTAAGTTAAAGCAGTGTCACATAATGTTGTACTTTTCTACCAGTTTAATAAAAAATACCGTCTCCTTTTTCACTTACATCTCTGACATAGTTCTCACAGTCTGGGGACAAGTTCTGTAGGAAAACGAGATAAAGTCAAAATAGTAAGATAAATACATATTATTATTATTATTGTTTTTCAAGGCACTGGACACGTTTGGTAATTGTCAAAGACCAGTATTCTCACTTGGTGTATCCCAACATATGCATAAAATATCAAACCTGTGAAAATTTGGGCTCAAACGTGTACGATGCCTTTAAAGGTATTGTACACTTTTGGTAACAGCTCAAAATCAGTGTCCACATTTGTTGCGATTCAACATATGCATGAACAAACAAACCTGTGAAAGTTTGAGCTCAATTGGTCATCGAGGTCACAAAAAATAGTGAAAAGAGACCTTATGTGTTTTCTGTTTTTTCAAATTATCGCGCGTGATAAAAACTATTGTTTTACTCATTTCTCAGAAACGATAGCATTTTAGGCAGAAATATTTTAAGGAACCCTTTCTACCATTACTTACTTTAAATCATGTAAGTTATGTGTGAATCTGTGAACATTGTGTTTTTCGATCTTACCAATAGTGTACAGGGCCTTTAAATACATAGGTCAAACATTGATAACAACACAAAGTTGTAAAGCGCCATCTATCTATAACCGAACATTCTGAGGCGCTGGAGAAAAAAAAACACCAAAAAAGGTACATTACAAGACACTTGGAACTACAACTACAAGAATACAAGGTATGTAATTAAGAGTAAAATTAAGAGAGATTTACATGCACTAACAAAATCAAGTGGATAAACACAATATATAGAGAGTCAGTCATAACCAATGACAAATTAATGTGCTTCAAGCATGCTTTTGAAACTGTCCAGAGATTCTACAGTTCGGATATTTAATGCTTAAGAGTTCCAGAGTTTGGGAGCAGATACAGAAAAGGTCAATCGCCATAGGATGTGGTTGTTTTAGGAACGGTTAGAAGAAAATTTGTTTGTAGATCGAAGATTAAAACTAAATAATGATAATTATAATATTGACTAAGTTTACAATGGTCCTGCTCTGTGGCAGCACTCATCCTGCCCCTACCCACCCCCCCAATTTTCCCTCCCGTACCGTACCTTGGTAGCGAACTTGTTCTTAAGACATGCCACCATTTCACCCTCGAGCTGCTTGTTCTTAAATGGTCCTTGCTTGGCTTTCTCTTGGATGTCGCCACAGAACTTTGGCATGTCACGACGGCACGCCTTCTGTAGCAACGGGTTCAAGCGGAAGTCTTCCAGCTTTTGGATGGATCTTTTTGTCAGAACGGCTTTACAGCTTCATAGGAGGAAAAAAACCACACATACATTGTACAAGTAATCATTATAAAGTTTCCATAATGACTTTCAGTGAAAAAACATTGTTTTTGTTTTTTCTATAATCGGGGGTTGAACAAAGACAAATTGACTAGAGCGGTATTTGAACCAACGACCTCCGGTTTAATGTGCCGGCGCTCTACCAACAGAGCTATTTAGCCCTATGTTAGCAATCTCCCTATTTATTGTCAACATCTTTGTTCGGGGGTGCCAGTCAGAAGCCATACAACTGTTAGCTACCGTGTAGACAGGGATCACACCCAAGTCTACGATACAACCTGGGAAGCGGCAGCCAGTGGATCACCTTAAGGGGATGCAACTTTCATTCTTTGTCCAACCCCCATTTATTTAAAATTTACCCAGTCAGTCTGAACCTCACATCCAATACAGCTGGCCTTTCTTTTTGAGAGAGAGAGAGAGATCGCCTAACATCACAAGGCCGGATGGCCACTTCAAGGTGAAGGCTACGCTTAACCGATTTGGGCTATCGACCCAGATCAACTGCCACCAGAGGCACGTTGCCACCTACTCCTGGGGGCTGAAACAGGGTACCGTTACCCCCTTCACAGTCTGTATGGATGTAGGCATGGGTATCACCCACTAGGAGCCTGGCTGGTAGAGCAGAATGCACTACCTTCCCAACTGTTTACGAAGCAATTATGGTTAAGTGCCTTGCTGAAGGGCACAAGTGTCATGGCCGGGATTCGAACCCACACTCTGCTGCTGACAACACCAGAGCTTGGGTCCGGTGAACTAGACCGCTCGGCCACGACACGCCACGCCTGCAGTACAAATATCTTTCACCATGTCCTGTTTTTTTTTTAAACCTTACTTTGAATCAAAGGACTGCTCATTTCGGTGACTTTTCAGGCACTTCAAAAGTTCATCTTGTGGGATGCCAGAACAGAAGAGCTGGAATTTATAAAAAAAGAAAAATGATGGATAAAGCAAAAGAAAAATAGTTGCTCAGCAGAATAAAGATGCTGTCATTATTCTGGTTTATTAAAGAAAACACGTGGTTTGACAGCCACAGAAGTAGCTAACATAACCTTGTGTGCAATAGAATCAGGCCTGATGTTTCACGGAGGCAACAGACTCCATGCCCCCTGGGCTCAATTTCATAGAGCTGCTAAGCACAACAATTTGCTTAGCATGAAATTTCTTCCTTGATGAAAAACAGGATTACCAACCAAATTTCCATGTGTTGCATATTGCTTGTTACTGGTATTCAGCTGTTATTTGCTTATCCTGAAAATCACGTGGAAATTTGGTTGGTAATCCTGTTTTTATCAAGGAAGAAATTTCATGCTAAGCAAATTGTTGTGCTTAGCAGCTCTATGAAATTGGGCCCTGGTCATTAGGTCATTTGCCTTGGTGGCCCCTTAACACATTCCACTAGAAATTTATAACAGGCTCATAGAGGTGCCCTTTCCAAAGGAGAAAACACCTTGGTTTCCCTTGCCCTTTCAAGAACGAAGTATCGGGCCCGTAGAATAGCATTAATTAAAAAAATATACAAAGAGTAATTTAGAACTGATGTAACACAAAACTATACGTGAAAAAGAGAGTAACTGAAAATAATAAAAAACTCCCCCTCTCCCCCCCCCAAAAAAAAGAACAAAGTTGCCTAAACTATATAATAAAGCTGAATATTTGTAGCGTTGAGAAAAACAACAGGAAATATAAACGGAAAGAAGACAGACTAGGATACAAAATTACAATACAAAACAAGTAAACAACCAAACAAACAGATGTATTAGCACAAACAGGTAAACTTTGCCTTTCATAAAACAAATTTGATTTTCTGAGGACCAAAAAAATAAAAAATTGAAATCAGATTAAAATAGGAATATTATCATGCCTGCTACCACAAGAAAAAAAGAAAAAAGAAAAATTTTTTTTTACCTTGATCATTCGTTTACAGGAGTGCACAAAAGAGTAATCTGTCTGAATGTTTTGAGCCTGTTCCTTCTGCCGGTTGAAGAGCTTGACGTGGCACGCTTCCTCCAACTCCTTTCGGTGGTCCCGCAGACACTCGAGGATGCGGGCATTTCCCGCCTTGATGTTGGAGCAGAATTTGGGGACGTCATTCTCGCATCCCTTAAAGAGTTCGGGATCCAGATGAATATCCTCCGACTAATGAACCAAAAAACAAACAATACAATAATAAGAATAATAATAATACCGAGTTCTTATATAGCGCTTTGTCACACCCGATGGGCGTCTCAAAGCGCTCAGTATTTTTTCCTGCAAGGTATGCGGAGCTACGTTTTGAAGTATGAGACCTATTCCTTTAGCATCCGCTAAGTGAAAGTAGTAAAATATTTGGTTCTAAACAATGGCGGACCGTGTTAGTTCACGAAGTAAAAGAAAACCCACACAATTTCGAGGCATATTTGTGTGGATCATTATATTCTACTTTTAAAACATCTTTCCAACCATATTGATTTCATAACAAACGCTTTTTATAGCCCAAATCGCCCAATCCAAGGCAACGTGTCGCTTTAACCCTTCGAGCGCCGCCAACATTCTGAAACGTCATGCTGAATATCCATCCACAGGCTACCAACGTTCCCATACGTCCAGACTGACTTTAGACTGGTCCCCTGTTTTTATCCGCAATGAGTAATACACTTTATTCACGAGCCTCGAAGTGTGACAACAGGTGTCCAGGCTACCTTACCTTCTACCCTTCGAGTGCCGCCGACGTTCTGAAACGTCATATCCATCCACAGGCCGCCAATGTTCCCATACGTTCTAAAGAAATGGCCGGCCTGTGGATACAGAATTACCAAAACGCGGCCGGCACTGTCAGGGTTAATGTTCTACTTCATCCCTGCTGTGTGTGATCAACAGACGCAACTGTCTTAATTCAGCTGATCTCACCAGCTGTTATTCCCTTTTTCTATAGTCTCAAGGCAGACAACCTTCTTGATGGCCCTCATCAAGAAAAAAATGTCTCCTAGATGCCAGATTTCTGGCAGTCGGTATTAGCTCTTACCCTCTGTAGGAGTTCCGCTTTGAGCTGTTTACGGCATTCTATGCTGATGCTGTGCTCCTGTTCCATAAGGGTGTCGTCCCGTACTTTGGTGCTGAGACACTTTATAATGGAGCTCCTGTTGGCATGAGACATCAAGAAAAACACGTGATGATTTTTTTATCAATTTTGTTTTCCCTTCAAAACTGAATATTTTGTCTACGCTTTGTCTATATGCTTTATTCAATCTTTTTTTGTTTAAAGCAAAACAAAATGTATAACATTGGTAATTTTCAAAGACCAGTATTCGCACATGATGTGACCCAACATATACATGAAATAACAAACCTGTGAAATTTTAAGCACAGTCGGTTTTCAGAGTCATGAGAAAACAGTGAAAACCCCCGTTATATGTTTTCACTGTTTTCAAACATCGGGTTTCGAACACGCATTTCCTAAAAACTATAGCATTTCAAGCAAAACTACTTCAAGGGAGGTTTTCCACAATGACCCTCTTTATACCATGTAAGTTATGTGCAAATCTGTGAACATTTATATTTCCAACTTTACCAATAATGTAGACACCCTTTAAAGCTGGAAAACAATTTTTTTATTATATATCCTTTGATGTGATTTGCTTTTACAAATATTAGCAGGTTTTACAACGCAACTTTTATGTGAGTTTTATATCCCGAGAAAAAATGGCCATAATAATTAGAACCTCCAAGGAACAGTTCAAGACTCACACATCGGAAAAGAAAAAGTGAGGGGGGGGGGGCTTTACTCATATGAATTTTACTATAATTTTTGTTATGAAGTCATTCAACATACTTGTCTTTGCTTGTTTTACATTGCTGGACGACGTCTTTCCGACAGGCTTCCTTGAATTTGAAGTTGAAACGATAATCTTGAAGCTGAATCTGTGAGAGACAAACAAATGAACCAGATGCTACAGATTCAGAGAAATAACATCTAAATAACACCTAAATAACACCCAAATAATGCAGAAATAGCACAGAAATAACACAGAAACAACACAGAGATGGCACAAAAATAACACAGAAATAACACAAAAAATAGCACAGAAATAACACAGAAATAACACAGAAATAACACAGACATAACACAGAAAATATCACGGAAATATCACAGAGATAACACAAAAATGACACAGAGATAACACAGCAATAACAGAGATTACACAGAAATAACAAAGAATAACACAGAAAAATAGCACAGAAAAAACAAAGAAATAACAAAGAAATAACACAGAAATAAAAGAAATAACACGGAAAAACAGCACAGAAATAACACAGAAATAACACAGAAAATAGCACAGAAATAACACAGAAACAACAGAAATAACACAGAGATAACACAGAGATAACACAGAGATAACACAGAGATAACACAGCAAAAACTCACCAGTTGGAAATGCTCGATACCAACAGAACATTTCTGGTCCATTTCCTCGTCGTTCTTGTGATCAATCAGACACTGAAGGGCGGCTCCTTCATCGACCTTCTTGGACAAGAAATCCTGTGCAAAAAAACAAAATCCGTTTGTTTCATTTCAAAGCTGTGTTTGGTACAAGCACAAGATCTCATCTTTTGTATGCATATTTTTTTTAACTTTTTGGGTATGCATCTTTTTTAATTTGGTTTTCTTTCAATTACGTCTTTTTTTCAATTAGTCTTTTTTAAATATATAAATTGACATTTCCCAGACACCAATGTGTGATATGCGCTGTATACTTAGAATTTCCAGAGTCCTATGAAGAAAAAACCCCACAGGCTACTCGGGTGGGATTTGAACCCACGACCCCCCCCCCCACTCTAGAAAAGATGTTTCACCACTGAAACAGTCTGTTGATGAGCCAGTTTGAATCTTGTAACAAGCAGGAGGTGCCATAAACAAGGTATTTATACGAGTCAGAGGCTACTCGGGTGGGATTTGAACCCACGACCCCTGTATTCTAGAGCAGATGTTACACCACTACACCATGAAGTGTTCCAGGTGACAAAGAGGCAGAATCCTGGAACTAGAAGCAGCTGCCATAAACAAGGTTTTTATACGAGTCCTCAGAAAACAAATCCAGAGGCTAATCGAGCAAGATTTGAACCCCTAGAGCAGAAATCTTAACCACTAGACCATGGAGCGTTCTCGGAAATGAGGCGCCACTTTGAGTCCCGTAATTAGCAGCGGCTGCCACGAACAGTTTTTATTTTCTAACAGGTTTTATTTTACTGACAGGTTTTTATAAGTTAGAAGCTTCATACAATGGTTGAAATAAATGTGTTCTTCCCCCTAAAAATCAAAAACAATACCCCCATCCCTTTAAAGCAAGTGGACAAATCGGTAATTGTCAAAGACCAGAAGCAGCACTTTGTGTGACCAAACATAAACATGAAATGACAAACCTGTAAAAGTTTAAGCTCAATCGGTTTATCGGAGCCACAAGAAAATAGCGAAATATAAACCTTGTATATCTACACTGCTTTTAAAGGCATCGTACACGTTTGGAAATTGTCAAAGACCAGTGTTCTCACTTGGTGTATCCCAACATATGCATGAAATAACAAGCCTGTGAAAGTTTGGGCTCAATTGGTCATCGAAGTTGCAAGAAAATAAGAAAAAACACCCTTGTTGTACAAATTTGTGTACTTTCAGATCGTGAGCAAATTACCTCTTTCTCAAAAACTACGTTACTTCAGAGGGAGTCGTTTCTCACAATGTTTTATACTATCAACAGCTCTCTGTTGCTCGTTACCAAGTCAGTTTTTATGCTAATATATATTTTGAGTAATTACCAAACGTGTACAGTGCCTTTAAACATCAAGTGCTGGACATCGCGTGGTCAAAACTAAATGTTTTACTCATATCTCAAAAACTTTAGCAATTCAAGACAAGGGAAGTTTTCCCACCATGACCATCTTTATACCTTTAAGTTACGTGCAAAAATCAAGAAGAAAGTGACTTATAACCTTTTGTCTCTGCCTTCTCCTTTTCCCCACAGATATCCCCCTTTTTTTAGCCTGCCTCATTCACTAATTAATTACATTTTCTCCCTCTTCCCACCCTTGATTTTGTCCTTTGTGTTTCTAACTTCTTGTGGTCAAACCAGCCCCTTCCTCCAACCCCCCCCTTTTGTCTCCTTATTCATTGTTTACCCCTTGCTTTTTCTGTGTGCTTTCTGCCTCTCACTCTCTCTATACATGTATTTCCACTATTTGCACACAACCATATGGCACTCGTAGGTGTTTGGCATTTCGGATCTTTCCACTCCAATTTGAAGTGATTGCATAATAGCAACCCTGTTATATATTACCATCAACGGAAAGATCCGATCTTTCAATGATGGTAAGCTTAGGTATGGAAGGTGAACATTGACAAAACTACAGCATTTTAACAAATGGCCTTTGTGCTCAGGCTTGAGTGCTTTTTTGTGTGTTATCTTGGGCGACTTTAGTCGCCATTGGGGCTCAAGCAGGGTATAGTGCACAGTTGACTAAAGTCACCATTGGAGCTGAAAGGGTTAAAAGAAAATTCATAAATACCCCAGACAGTTTCGCTATTCCTTTTGGTGGAGTGCATGTCACGTGGGGGTGTTTAAACGGCTGATAAAGACATAGCTGGAGCTGTGTAAGACCGGCTGGCTCTGCGTGTTGGGCGCGCAAGCTCATTTACGCCAATTTACTTACGCGGAACGCAATATAAATTACAGCGATTAGTACCCGCGCGTAATCTTGTTGTACACGCCCGTACACACAACCCAACACGCACAAAACAGAATTTTACAAAAGTTTTTGAAAATGTACAAACTTCGAAAATTCGCTAAACAAACAGATTATCACAGATTGTCTATAGTTTTTCTTGTAATTTGTTTTCGCTTTTTAACAAAAGGGCATTTATGAGTAGGGACTCGTTTTTAAACGACCGTTTAAAACCTTGCAGGGTCGTGGCCATGCGATAAACGCCCTCGCACTCGGTTCGGGCCTTTATCGCACGGCCACGACCCTGCCGATTTAAACGGCTCTTTAAGAACTCGTCGCCACTCTTTTATTCCCTTAGTTAGACAGCAGTTTTTTAGCACTTGACTTACTTTACAGAAATTCTTAATCATGGGAGCACAAGCTGCCATGAGTTTACGATTCATCTTGATATCTTCAGCTTCTTCCACAGTGAAGTTGCCTATTTTTTTACGACACTGGTCCTGCAGTTTCTCCACGTGCTCTTGTAGACACTTCAGCTCCTGTGAAAAAAAAAATGAAGGGAATTCTGAAAGGGAACGTATACCTTAGGTTTTTTTGAACCGTTTTATTGTTTTAATCCTATATATTTGTAGATATATTCAATAAAACTAACCTGTAAAATTTTCATTTCAATAAGGTGGTAGCGTTTTTTGAGATATCGCCGAAAATCCGGAGCAGTTATGTCCACGCAGGAAGAATCTGACAGTAACGTTTCTCGGATTAAAATTTTTGGGGATACAAAAACTGATATCTTTTTCCATAACCACTTTACTTTACTTCAAAGTGAAATGAATCTATCCAGAGCTGCCAACATTTGCATCTTGCAATCAGGGAGATTTTGTACAACAATCAGGGAGATATTTAAAATTACATTCAATTTAATACAGAAAAAGTTTCCACAATCAGGGAGATTTTCAAATTTGTTCATCAGAACATGGAAAGATTGGTTTGTTTTCAGGGAACTTTCTGCAGAATCAGGGAGAGTTGGCAGCTCTGCTATACTACCGAAAGCTGCTGTACTTCTAACCAAGTAAGTTTTCCAAGGGTCCGTTTCTGGGGCGGAAACAATTTCAAAGCTTCATAACTCAAATCTTACCTGCAACAAACCACTTATTTCACCGGATTCCCATTCAATGACCGCATATATTTTTCTGCGGTAGGTTTTGGACGTCATATATTTCTCATAAATCCGTCATTTTAGTGAAATAATGCAGCTCTCAATGTTAAGAAGGTCTTTGCATGGTGGAGGTGTTCTCCTGAAGATGATCAGAGCATACTGATCGAAACGTTGAGTCGTTAACCACCGGTTCTGTTCAGAACCAACTCTACTCAAAAGAGATACTCACATGGTGTTACCGCAAACCTCTCTTAGTTAAGAAGGTCTGCAAACTTAAAACACAGTTTCTTGCGGGTATTAAAGATTCGAATCAAAGCTTTGAAAACGTTCACGCCTGAGAAACGGAGCCTCATATCTAAGACTCTGTATCTGTGTACAGCACGGTGAAAGAGTCCTAGATGGGACTGTGAGTGAGGGGTGGAATGAGTAGAAGTGGGGGGGGGGAGGGGGAGGGGGAGAAGTGAGGAGGAGTTGCAACGTTGAGTGATTTGTCATACCTCTCCTTTGCCCGTCTTGTCTGCACAGAATTGACCGAGGTCAGCGCGACAGTTGGCTTCAATCTGAGGATTCAGGTGGATGCTGACTGCACGCTGGCGTAGAACCCGATGAACCTGGGCCTGGCACCCTGTGGACAGCTGCACCTGAAGGCATTAATTACATGGGGAAAAGAGGACACAATCTGAAAGTCATTTCATCATTCCCTCCCTTAAAGGCACTGTACACGTTTGGTAATTACTCAAAATATATATTAGCATAAAAACTGACTTGGTAACGAGCAACATGTGAAATGACAAGCTAGTTGGCTGCTCACTGAAAAAGTTTACATCCTAAATTTACATCAAAAAAAATTAAGAATCTTGCCCTCAACTGAAGTTCATGATAACATTAAAGGGTCTGTACACGTTTGGTAATGACTTTGAAAATAAATGGCAATAAAAACTTACTTGGTAAGAAGTACAGCAGCTTTGGATAGTATAAAGCATTTTGAGAAGCTTTCCACTTAGAAGTACTGCGGTTATGGAAAAATATATCACTTTTTATCCCCCCAAATTTTATTCTGAGAAGCCTTACTGACAGTAACGTTTCTCAAAATGTGCATTCCAATTGCAGATTACTCTTCCTGCGTATTTAAAACCGCTCCAGATTTTCGACAATATCTCAAACTGCTACCGCCTTTTGAAATGAAATTTTCACAGGTTAGTTTTATGGTATATATCTACAACTAGGTTTGAAACAAACAATAGGCTCCAATTACCAAACATGTACGATGCCTTTAACAAGACGTCCTCTACTGTTTAAACATGTCTAAACCTACTTCCCCATGTCCCAATTGTAAACTGACTGTCCTTGTTGTACCATGTACTGTCTGTACGTATGTTTTATCATGAACAGTGGGTTCCAATTACCAAACGTATACAATCGCTTTAAACCTATGTAATGGTCACACGAATTCGGGCGCGATTGTTAAATGGGGTTTCTCAAAAATAAGCATCCTCGTCCCGAGTTTAAATTTTGTTTCAATGCTAATTTTAACAAATTATTTGTATGGTATGAAATTTGAAATTGTATTTACAACAACTTGATATGGGTATTTCAAATTTCAAGAATTTTTAACAAATAGCATTTCATAGTTAGGCTTGGGCGATATCGCTTTTTTCATCCACGATGTATCGTCAAGAATATATCGCGATATTCGATAATATCACGATAAATTTTTGATGACGTCAATCTTCTACAAACCTCACAGAGCAAATTGTAACCGCAGCCGTCTCAGATTTACTTTGCTCCAATGACCTATTCTTCGGGTTTTACTCTAAACCTATGGGGTGAAAACCTGGGCCTATTACTTACACACATTTAATGTGTTAACTACTTCGCATGACAGACTGTTCTATATGTGTTCATAACTAATTAGATCACGCTACTCGCATGTATGCAACACGTGATAACACCCGGAACGATGTCATAGTTTTTCAGTAGTCTGTGTGAGACCGCCTGATCGCTAAGGATTTGATGTTGGTTTTTTCAAAGAAACCCGGTCGGGTCGGATCTGTTGGGGAATCTTGTGGTTGCGGTCTGTGACTTACAGCTCTTTGATGTTGCAAGATCGTCTCCACTAGGAGATTTATTGTTGCAAGATCGTCTCCACTAGGAGATTTATTGTTGCAAGATCGTCTCGGTTAGGAAATGCATCGCGATACTTAATCGATATCGCGATTTACCGATATCACGATCAAAAAAAAATCTACCCGATATCATAATCGTTTCAGAACTAGTATCGCAATATTCGATATTATCGTGGTACCCCCCAAACTTATTCAAAGTAAAATTTAGTCTTTGTTCGAGTTGTTTTTCTTGTTTTTTGATACGCACGGAACTGTACAGTCTATTACTAAATCTAAATACAAAACGAGGAGAAACCATGTTTATTTTTCACCTCAAGTCCCGCTTTAGTAACTATCGTGAACTGCAAGGTATTTTTTTAAAAGCAAAAATGTTGAATTCGTAGAGCGAAAACCCAAGCAGTCTTGTTCCTCACCTCGTTTTGTGCTGGGTGAAGGTGTCTGTGTAGACAAGCAAAGACCACTCCCTGGGGGAGATTACTATTCTGCATGTCCTCTTCATAGCATAAGTTACTGCTATCTAGCTTGCAGTTCTTAAACAGGAGTGGGTCCAACCTGTGGGAAATTAAATACATTGGACACACTGTCAATCCAAGTGATTCACAATAAGCAATTTTGAAATATGGTGGACACAATAATAACACTACTTGGTTTGGGTAAATCCGTCTGTACACACCCAAACCACACAGTGCACTCCTATAGTGTCCACCATATCTCAAAAAGGCTAATACAATAAAATAAAAAGTAAAAAAATTAAAACAACTAGACATGATTGCATTTGTGCACAAATGCAGAGCTGTTTCGTTAATTTTTTCAAATTAATCAAGTGAATATGAAAGTGTTGTAGTGTGTACATAATCAACTTAATAACACAATATTAAATGCGTTGTGAGATCGAATTCATTGTCTATTATATATCTTGTAAAACTGTACCTTTAAGATAATATAACCTGAGAAATGATGACGTCATGATGACGTCAAATATTTTTAAAATCAGTAATGACATATCAAGCTTGTTTTAAAAAGAATTTGGATTAAAGCATGTTCTGTTAGCAATTTCTGACTTAAAGGGGCAAAAAATCAAAAAAATCATAACAAATCGTGTCAAGAACTTACCAATATCTAACAACCTACCAAGTTTCAACATGATCGCACTAACACTTCGGGAGATATACGACTTCAAAAAGTGCACCTTTAATGCCACGCCACGTGACCCCCGATGACGTCATTGATCTGAAACTTCACACATATTATTGCTGCCTGACGATCAACATGTGTGTAAAATTTGAAGTGATTGCACAAAACTTCACCACACACATCTTCAAAAAGTCCATTTTGAAGAGTTTTCAACCTGTCGCTAGAGGGCGCTGTTGCATTTTGTGACGTCATCACTATTTTTTTTTAACTGCCCACCCTTGTCAGACACTAACATCGTTAAAAAGCAAGTTCATAACTTTTGCCACTTTTGAATTACGAGGGCACTTCCTGTTTTGACCGGAAGTAGAGGTCATGTGAGGTCACGCACAGAAAACAAAATGAAGACCTGATTTATCCCTACCCAATCCTGCAAACAGAAACCTACGGTCTCTTGTGGCTGATTTGATATAGATTTTCAAATATTTAAAATTAATTAACTTTAAGATGACGTCACGTGGCAGGTGATGACGTCATCATGACGTCATTGTTTTAGGACCTGTCGCCCACCAATACCTTTCATCACTGAAAATTTCATTGCAATTGCTCTTTAGGAACTATGTAAAAAAAAGCTTTGACTGAAACATACAAATAAAATAAAAAATAATAAAAAATAAAAAAACTTTAACGAAAACAAGAGCTGTTTCGCTGCGCTCCGCTACGAAACAGCTAAAAATTGAAAAGAGAAATTGCCTAACATCACAAGGCCGGACGGCCACTTCAAGGTGAGGGCTACACTTAACTGATTTGGGCTGTCAACCCAAATCAACTGCCACCAGGGGCACGTTGCCACCTACTCCTGGGGCTGAAACAGGGTTACCCCCTTCACAGTCCGTAAGGATGTAGGCATGGGTATCATCCACTAGGAGCCTGGCTGGTAGAGCAGAATGCACTGCCTTCCCAACTTTCTGAAGCAATGCATCCTCTACAGTTTACCCAGGTATAAGGCAATGTGTCCTAAAAGCGGTCGACTAAAAACTCAGAAACTTAGCACCACACGGGCAGTTTGAGCAGTGAAAACCCCCCACAATTCAGACAAAGACAGGGGACCAGTCTACACCTAGACTCCCTGGTCAAACCTGCAGAGGGTGTGCTGTACTGTGAATAGCCCCATACACTGTGTCCACCCGGATGCACACTACAAATTGCTTCAACCTCAACCATCATACCAGTAGCATGTTAAAATAGGATAAAATCCCATTAAAAACACACAAAATGTGTAAGAACTTACAAAAATTAGTTCCCCCGAACAAACATATTGACACAATAGGGAGACCGCCATCATTAGGGCTAGATAGCTCAGTTGGTAGAGTGCCGGCACGTTAAACCCGAGGTCGTTGGCCCAATGACCAGGGCACTAATGTAAAGCGCATTGATACATTATTGTGCTCTATATAATAGCTAGTTAATATTGTTATGATTATCCCGCTCTAGTAAATTTTTTTTTGTTCAACCCCAACAAATTTATTTCCGAGTGTTAACGTTTATTTCATTAAGAATAGCACTTCTGAAACTAATATTGTAACATTTTGAACAATTAGATTCCAAGAAAAATTTAAACTTGTAAAAAAGGTGGGGTGGGGGTTAGATTCAAGCAGAGCTGTGTATTGAGAGATTAGCGACAAATTGCGATTACATGTAGAAGCCATTTTCGGTAAAAAAAAAAACGCATACAGGGTGCCAGACTAGACTGCAAATTGGGTTGTGCTGCACTTGGACCGAAAATGACGCCCAGCAACCCTGTGACCAAAGAAAACTGGTCCCTCCATGTCGCAACTCTCTCAAGACACAGCTCTGGATCCAAGAACCCTGAGGGTGACTTGGGGTCAAATAGAAAAAAACCTCACTTGAAATCTCTGGAGACAAAATACTGCAGTTCAAGAAGTTGGGTCTCGCATTCTTTGGTCATCTCCGAGGAGTAGATGTTCTCCATCAGACATGACAGTACCCTACAAAGAAAGAGGAAAAAAAGGAACAAAATTACAAGTGACATCACACTTTAGGGGCCATTCAGAAAAGTCAATGTTAAAAAATGATTAAAGGGTCTCTTCTTAGTCAAGAGATCATAAACTCCCTAATTATCCAAGGTGTTAAAGAACTGACTTAATGTAGCCTCGCCACACCACCACAAATAGAATTCTAGAGGCTTGGAAAAAAAAAAATGAACAATGTCCAGAAAGTCTGAAGGCAAAAGAAGGGTCTATGGAGAAAAGAAAACCCAACCTGGAAAAATCCAGACAAGTCGCAAGCGTGGAAGCATCAATTGCAAAAAGTGGTTCCTTCTCATCAATGCAACCATCATTCTTGGATCGTTTCCATTTTTTTTAATGAAATTTCTAGTTCTCATTTACGAAAAAAACCAAACTTTTGAAATATTGGATACCGATCACGAGAAGGTGCGTGTTTAGATAATAGATTGTTCATTTAAAGAGGAAGGAAAATGACCAATTCAACCTTGTGATATACTCATTTTTGTCATGTGAGTTGGGAAAAAATTACAAGTCTCTAAAAATTACAAGTCTCTAACCTCACGATAAATTGGTGTAAATTGCCAGTGTATTAGATACCCTTCCAGTGCAAAATTTGACATCCGAAACATCTAATTACACCATTCTGAGACAAATGGGTCTCTACATTTTTGTACAGGGATGTTTTGGTTCGTAACTGACTTTTTCAGAGCGAAATTTGAAACATACGTCATTGGATTTCAACAACTTATGGATCTTTACATTCCAAGGAGGAATTTTTCGTCAGTCAAAAGTTCAAATTCAAGGCCATGTTGAATATTATTAAGATTATCAAAAGTCAGGAATGAACCAAAACATCCCCGTACTAAAATGTACAGACCCATTTTTTCTCAGAATGATGTCATAAGATGTTTTGGATGTTGACAAATTTTGCACTGGAAGGGTATCGAATACAATGGCAATTTACACCACTTAAACGTAAGGTTAGAGACTTGTAATTTTTTCCCACTCACATAAGGACTCTATCTATTTGAAAATGAGTACATCACAAAATTGAATTGGTCATTTCCCTTCCTCTTTGAGAAGCTTTACAAACCCTGGGAGGGTGGGTAAAGAGAAGAAAGCCTACCGAGTGGATAAACACAGAATGGGCCAATCTACAAGATGGTTGCCAAGTATGAGAGCCCAAGAGAGGTTGAAGGTCATCAAGCGGACTGGTAACATGCAATGTCAATTGGGCCCTATTAAGCCCTGAGATTTTTCAATTGGGCTCCAACATTTTGTTCAGTTGAGCCAACAACTCTATCAACTGGGTCGTAAGCATTTTCAATTGGGCCGTAGGAATTTTCAATTGGGCCATAAAATTGTGCAACAGCTATGAACAATAATGCTCAATCAACAACTGGGCCCAATTTCATAGAGAAGCTTAAGCACAAAAATTTGCTAAGCACAAAATAATTATGCTTACCAGAATAAGGTTACCAACCAAAATACCATTACACACGTACAATGTATGACTGGTATCATGCTCCTTTTTGCTTAGCAGAAAACTGTTCAGCAATAATTCCTGCTTAAGCAGCTCTATTAAATTGGGCCCTGGCTTTAAACATGGTGGATGCGAAGCTGTAGCCGTACCCTAAAGAATACACACTGAATAATAATCCCCAGGAACAATGTGGAAATAGATTGCAAAGGAGAGGAATAATACCAAACGGGGCCACAATATATTGAGGTTCATGTATGGTGGACACTACAGAAATGCACTGTTTGGTTTGGATGTCTACAGACAAATTTACCCAAACCTAATAGTGTCATAGTATTGTGTCCACCATACCTAAACATGGCTTATTTCATAGAGCTGCTTAAAGGCAAAGTATACCTTTGGTTTTGGAACCGCTCGGTCGTTTTAATCCTATATAAATGTTCATGTATGTACAATACAACTAACCTGTGAAAAATTCATTTCAAAAGGTGGTAGCGTTTTTGAGATATCGCCGAAAATCTAGAGCGGTTAGGTCCATGCAGGAAGAATAATCCGTAATTGGAATACACAATTTGAGAAACATTTCTCAGATTTTGAATCCCTTTCTCAAAAAACCATGTTTCTTAGAAAGGAATCGTTTCTCAAAATGGTATATACATTATCAACAGCTGCAGTGCTTCTTACCAAGTAAGTTTTTATGGTCGTTCATTTTTGGAGTAATTACCAAAGGTATACCCGCCCTTTAAGCAGAAAACATTGATCATCAATTTTTCGCTCAGCAAAAATAAGCAGGATACCAGTCACAGATGTGACCTGGGCCCAATTTCATGGCTCTGCTTACCGCGGAATTCTGCGCTTACGTATCATAGAATTGTGTGCTACAAGGGCTCTGTAAGCGCAGAATTCCGCGGTAAGCAGAGCCATGAAATTGGGCCCTGGTATATTAGCTGGTAACCTTAATCTGGTTAACAAAATTATTTTGTGCTCAGCTACTGTCTGTGCTTAAGCAGCTCTTTGAAATTTGGCCCAAGGCCCAATTTCATAGAGCTTAAGCAAAGAAAGTACCATGTCACTTGTACAATTTGTGACTGGTATCCTGCTCATTTCTGCTTAACAGAAAAATGTTAAGCAATATTTTCTGCTTAATAAGAGCTCTATGAAATTGGCTCAGGTGGGGATTGCTGACAAAACATCGGGAAACAAGAAGCTGTGAGGATGTCCTACCTGGGTAAATTGTTATCTTCAGGGCTAATCAAATTGTTCAATTCACATAATTTTGGAATACACAAGAAAATGTTAATATATATTTTTTTCAATTTCAACAGAAACTGAAAGTCAGAAATTATTCAAGAGTTGGACCTTGGAAAAATATATCCTCCCTTTAAAGGTATTGTACACTTTTGGTAACAGCTCAAAATCAGTGTCCACATTTTGTGTGATTCAACATATGCATGAACAAACAAACCTGTGAAAGTTTGAGCTCAATTGGTCATCGAGATCACGAGAAAATAGTGAAAAGAGACCTTATGTGTTTTCTGTTTTTTCAAAATATCGCGCGTGATAAAAACTATTGTTTTACTCATTTCTCAGAAACGATAGCATTAGGCAGAAATATTTTAAGGAACCCTTTCTACCATTACTTACTTTAAATCATGTAAGTTGTGTGTGAATCTGTAAACATTTGTGTTTTTCAATCTTACCAATAGTGTACAGGGCCTTTAACAGAAAATTGTTCAGCAATATTTTCTGCTTAAGCAGCTCTATGACTTTGGGCCATGGTCTTTACTAGTCAAAAAAACATTTGAGTAAAACTACTCTCTTTCAATATTAATTTTAAGTAATAAACCACAGGGGAAACTGACTGGGTTAATTTTAAAGACTTTGAACAAAGCAAAGACCGGTGTGACCCCTGGCTACAAGGCAGTTACAGGTTGAATGGCTTCTGACTGGCATCCACCGAACAAAGATATTGACAAAATAGGAAGACCGCCGACATTAGGGCTAGATAGCTCAGTTGGTGGAGCGCCGGCATGTTAATCCGGAGGTCGCAGGTTCAAATCTCTCTCTAGTCAATTTGTTCTTCATTCAACCCAAAAATATTTATTTTACTGAGAAACAAAACTCTTTAACTCAAAACTTGTTAAATACTCAAACTACATGTACTCACTTTCATTTTGAAGTTCAGTTTTGAGTTCCGGAAAAACACAGTTTAAAAATTGAAAGTTGCAACTCGCACTGGTTATTAGAAACTCATTGAACCAAAACTTTCAAGTTGAATTTCATTTCGCCATGAAAAACTCAGTTTAAATTTAAAACCTAAGCGACTCGCACTGCTTTGCTACTGTCGCTTAGGTTGGCGCTCCCTTCAAATACAACAGCGAACAAAAGTTTTGTGGACTCAAGAAAACTCCTTGGACTCAAATACTCACTTTGCATCTCCAGCATCCTCATTCTTACAGAGTTTGTCCCGAACAGGCTTACAGGCTTTGTGAAGTGACATGTCAATACGATAGTTAGCTCCTGCGTCAGCCGTCTCTACAAGATCTTGAAGCTGTACACGAACAAAAGAAACAGACCAAGAGAGAAAATGAGACAAGGGACAATACGCACGCTTCACAATCGACTGTGCAAGTCTCGCACATATTTGAACTTCCTGGACCATTGTGGTCCCAACCATATGGAGGGGCGGGATTTTGTTTTGTCAATTATTTTAGTTTAACGTAGTTTATGGCTATGAAAATTATATATGTTGTTGGGAATGTACATACTAAGTGATTAATAATATGAAAGTAAAATCAATTCAACAAAATAAAGAAGAAAACCTGAGAATGAGACTTGACTTCCGTTTCCGGTTACTTGTAAAAAATTAAGAATTTTGCCCAACTGACGGTCATGTTGTCATTAAACCTATCATGTATTAGACGCACACATTTGGGCGTGATTGGCAAATGGGGTTTCTAACAATAACACTAAGCATCCTCATCCAAGTTTTAATTCAGTTTCAAATATTTGTATTGTACAAAAATTGAAAATTTATTTATAACAACCTGCTATGGGTATTTTAAATTTTCAAGAATTTTATATAAATAGAAAAATACAGTCTTCGTTAATATTTTTTCTCGTTTTCGATATGCGCGAGACTTGCACAGTCTATGCAGTGCGCCCTCTACAGCTTAACCAGGAGAGGCAACTTTTTTTCCAAAAGCAGCTGACTATAAATATTTCACACGTAGCTTAGCATGAAGTTTCTGGACCCTGAAAATGGCTGCCGAAGGACGAAGCAAAAATGGTTAAATGTCTTCCTTAAGAACACAAGTGTCAAGACCGGGACTCGAACCCACATTCTGCTGATAAGAAACACCAGAGCTTGAGTCCAGTGCTCTTGACCACTCGGCCACGACACGCCGTCGCATACAGTGGACATGTGCAGCAGCTGGCCTTGGACTACCAGTTCATAGTCATAGACTTACACACATTTCCAGCAGCAACAGATGCCTTGCGATTTATTTAAGTAGAATATTTATACAGCTCAAAACAATACAATGCACTTTTCATAACATGAGGAAGTGAATACAATGAATCAGCCCAGAATGTTGAAAACAAAGCCAACTGCACCTGGGCATCACTGACAATGGCTTTCAACTTGACTTATTTTTTGACCGCATGAGGGCGTAACCGACTGCACATGATGCAAAGTACATGTAAGTGAACTCTTTTTGATTTTGTCAATGTTGTTATTGACTCTCAAGTATTTTGCCATTGATACAAGAAAACAACCTACCTTTTCTACAGGCAGTTAAAATACCATCAAGCTGTAATTGTGATGCAAGGACATTCGCAGTTGAAAGCGCCCTCATGCCGTAAAAAAATATGTTTCATTGCGGAAATAAAGAGAAGTAAAAATTAACAGTTTTTAACCATGACTTTGTTACCGAATGTTTTTTAAATGGCCGCCAGACACATTTTTCGAGACAACCGGCCGGGTTATTTTTCAAGATGGTTGCCAGCTTTTTTCTGTGTGCTTTTTTGGGTGTGCTAAAGTCAAAAATACAATCTTATTTATTTTAAAATTAATTTTTTTTGTCAGGGATTGTTAAAAATGTATCATTTTTTTCAAAAAAGAAAAAAGAAGAAAAAAAGGAGGCGGCCTCTAAAAAGGAAGTGGGCGGGGATGCTAAACATGTTTTTATTTTTATTTGGCCTAATATTGAGTAGCAAATGGTGATTCTGGAGAAGCAGCTGCTACGCTATACATGGGAAATCGTTCACTGATTTGTCATTATTAAGTTCCATTAACGTTGTGATAAATTTATAAATTTATTCTTAATATTTTAAATTAAATGGGGGTGAACTTGAATGTGCAGATGGTCAGGCCAAGCTCTCTCCCACGTGAAATCCATACCAAAAATGTACTCTACTCCATTGTCATACAATTAGACGGTCCCTTGACGAGTTCTAAATTATATAAAGCCGTTTCTCTTCTGTATCATGCAATTACTATGCAATTAATGGAAGATTTGTGGTGGTTTGAGTTAATGCTATATTCATTTCATTTCATTTCATTTATTCTGGTTGTGAAGCCAAGGACTCTAGGAAAGCAAACTTAATCACTGTACTGGCCAAGAACCCAATGGAGAGAGGACAAGGAAGGAATTTTCAGTTTTAGATGTGGGAGTAAAACCCATGAGAATTTATCCAGGGAAAATCCACGCAGTCAGGTAGGGACTGAAAACCCAGTCCACGTAGTGCCCCAGGCGTGATTTAAACCAGGGTCCTAGAGGTGGAAGGCAAGGAAAGATACCACTAAGCCAACCCGACCACCCAGAATTCATCCAAAACCTAGTGAATAATTTAACTTCCCGCCTTGTTTCTACATTCATGAATTGTTCATTGTATACCCTACAATCTTATTGTTGTTGTTGTTTTATTTTGGAAAGAGCTATTAGTTTAAGGGGGAGGGAACCTTATGATACATGTATTATTTTTCAAGTTGTTCATACTTTTTTGAAATTTCAAAACAAATTCAGCAAAATTAAGTTTTAATACTTTAGACTTTAAACATGTACATGTATTGTAATAAATATATCTTTCTTTCTGATATTAATGGTAGCGATCACAACCAGTTTAATGTACAAATGAAATTACAATTCACACACTCACAAAATAACTTAACACTTCAAAAGAAATAGTATTATTAACAAGTGGTTTGCACAGTTTTAAGCAGCCTAAAGAGACCAGTCGAGAAAGGGTGCTTACAAGCCCATACCAGTTTTTACTAGATGTATGCCGGGCTAGTGTTAAGGCGTCTTGTCTCCTAAAAAGATCAAAACATACCGATGCCAGCAGGGATAGGCCTACATGTAATTAGTAACTTTTAGTTCTCTGTTGGCGGAACAGACGTATCCCCATACTGTGGTTTGGGCACTTGCCTGGTGACCAGTCTTTTTTCTTTTATCTTTAGCTCGGCCGGTTGTCTCGAAAAATGTGTTGGGCGGCCATTAAATTTTTTTAAAAAAAAGAAAAAAAAAGGCCCTCCTCTTTCCTTTTTTTATTTTTTTATTTTATTTGGCCTAATAAGTCTGATAATAATCTTTCAATTCTGTTGAATAAAAGTATTACCTACATATAAGAATGAGATAAATCTTCTGTGCTCGTTCAAATAAAAACAGTGTATATGTGAAACTGTGTAGCCTTTTCTCTGGTCTTGCTGGTCCAGTAAAAATGTTGAGCTGCAAGCCCTGAGGTCTTGTGGATTTTTCCTCCCAAATTCGAGCCCCCAGATATTTTTTTTGTCAGTGTCTTTCATTTTTTAATTATTTGATTTGTAACTTTTCCTGGTTGAGTAATGTATTCTGTCATGTATTCTTTATAATGTTGCCTTGTTTGTGTTGAGTTTTTACTAATCAGTATTTAAATTATTAAGCGCATCGATGGATCTGTGATTCTGAATGCGCTATATAAAATGCTGTTTTATTATTATTATTACAAAAAACACTTGGCAGCAATTGCTTTGCAATTACTGGCTAATTAGCCAGTAATTGCAAAGCAATTGCTGCCAAGTGTCTTTATCAAGGGCACAAGCCCAGGGGGGCAATTTCATAGCGCTGCTTAACGGTAAGCAAATTTTGTGCTTACTATACATAAAGCAGACACATTTGCTTAAGCATAGCGTATTTCACAGGTTAGCAAGAAAATTAGGCCGCCAGCTTGCGGGTTCACCTTGGATTTGCATTGTTACGTCATTCATTTTCATACAGTACCCACCGGAAGGTTAGCATGCCTTTTCGTGTCCTTACGGTTAGCGGGGCTATGAAATGGAAACTCGCGCAGTAAGCACAAAAACGGCCTGTAAGCAGCACTATGAAATTGGGCCTAGGCCACAACTCAAACCCATAAATATAAATAAATTTGTAAAAAAATATATATGTTAGAGTTGTTGTAAACCACTGGTTTCTTTAGAACCACCACCATTCAAAACAAGATCATTAAATAGTGTTACCGCAAATCTTACTAGATTAACAGATGTACAAACAAACTGTAATTTCTTTTTTGGTGAGCCCTTATAATACAATGGGGTTTTTTTTTCAAACTGTAATTGTGTTTACAAGTTGCCTATTTACAGTAAGAAAATAACAGGCAAGACTCAAATATATTACAATGTACATGAAAAGGTAGATAATTAATGCTGTCCGAGCGGCTTTTGATTGTTTGGTAAAACAGATAAAATAATTAGTTTCCGGAAAATCCTTTAGAATTTATGAAACCGTTTAGAATTTATGAGCTACCCTTGCCCAGTGCTAGTGCCAGCAACAGTTCATGAGTTACAACAGCACTCAGAATTTCAGCCTCTTCATCACAACAGTCTACCACAAATCATTCATGCATGGACACAAACACATTTCGCACACCAATAAACAGCAGAGGGAAAAAGAGCTAGGAATGGCAGTGGCTTGGTAACTCTTTTCGGTCGTCCTGGTAGGCTTTGGTCAGAGTGTTGGTTTTTCAAGCAATCTCAGGCTGAGGCAAAAACAAAATATTGTTTGTTTGTCCATACATGTGTAGAGGGTCCTCAAAAGGTAGGGTCGGTCGGTCAGTTTTATTTTTAAATGTATAATTTTTTTAAGCAAGACACTTAGCCATTATTGCTGCATCCTTCAGATAGGACGTAAAAGCCGTAGGTCCTGTGTGTTGTGTAATGCACGTAAAAGAACCCAGTGCACTTATCGTAAAGAGAAGGGGTTCGCCCCGGTGTTCCTGGTTTGATTGGCTGCATATTTCACCACAGCACCTTGTAAAACCATTACATGGTGCTATGTAACTAAAGGGAAAGGGTCTCCAACTTCAAAAACTTAGCTCCACAATACCTTGCAGGATAAATACTGAATGTTGGAGCGCCATGAGCGTCACTGAGTGACGGATTTGAGCGATATATAAGAAGCCACTATTATTATTATTATTGTTAACTACATTTGTGTAAAACTTATTTTCCACTATTGTCATGAATTGTCCGGGTTCGCCCTTTACCTTTTCAGTTACTAGTTCACTGGTATTTATAATAACCCTACTCCATATCAATCTGAGAGTCCATTTTCAAAGAGCTGCTTAAGCAGACAATTTTGCTTCACAAGTATCAGCTGACTAAAAATTAGCAGAATACCAGCCACAGGTGGTACAACGCTGGTAATCTTAATCTGGTAAGCATAATTCTGTTGTGCTTGAGCTACTTTTTGTGCTTGTAAGCAGGGCTGTATGTTTCCATTTCATTGGGATTTTAATTTGAAGTCATAATAGAGGTATTTGTTGCGGTCAGTAGTTTGCAATGTTAGAATCAGGAAGTAGGAAGTAGTGAACTAGCCAATTGAACCCATCCTTGTTTGTTTGGGGTTTTTATGCGCATTCGACCCGAAATAAGGCTAAAAGCCACTCTTGTTTAAGGGGCTACAAGACGAAAAACATTTAAGATAAAAATAACCCAGGGGAGCTGAAGGTAGGAATTGATAATCCTCTTAAAACAGCCTAGATTGTAGGATGGAGGGAAACATGCACCAGGCAAAGAGTTCCAAAGAGATGCAGTATATGGAAAAACCTGTTGTTAATAATATTATTGTATATTTACATTTTTTTCCCCACACACAGAATTATATGAAAATTTGGTAAATCTACCTACACGTAGCAACAAGGATTTGATTAAAAGGAAGGGTAACTCAATAAACACACATCCCAATCTTCACAACCTGGCTGAAGGTTAAATTGATGTTTGACCCATGTGTACAGACACACACACACACACACACACACATCATTGGACCAAACTCCCCAGATACAATACCACCAGTGAAGCTAATAGATGTAACCAAGGCAACAGCAGCATCACCATGGCAACCATTAAAGCGCTAATTATTAAACCCTGAGCCCCTCCCCCCGCCTCAGGAATACAGTAGTTCAAAGCGCAACAGCTGATTTCGCAGATGTTTTTTTTTTTAGTTTTATAGATGCATTTTGAGACTATAAATATATACGCAATCGCGTTATTTTGATTTGTTCCACAAATTTTTTCGCTCATGGGGAAAAATTGCATTTTTTATAATGGCATGAGAAAACAGATTCATGCATGAATCTTTGATAGATTTATTACATGAAAAAAAATCCATAGCTTTGTGTCCGTCTCTTACATTTTAGTCATGTATGTAACTGGACAAAATTCTGTAGAAATTGTTTATTATTTGTCAAAAATGTGTAATTATTTGTTTATTAATTTTGTTCACAAACTGTACATTTTACCGTAAAATCCGCAGCAGAAACCCCCCCCCCCCAGTGTGTAATGGTGTTTAAAGTTAGGGTCATAGATTGGTTTTTGTCAATGTAATGCTGATTTATAAGCAAAATTATAAAAAAAGATACAATAAAAGTCACATGTCAAAGTTTCAGCTGAATACAGTGAAGACACCAAAAAAGTGTCACAGTAATTTTTCACAAGAACGTCAAATCCATCCACGTTTAGCAAGGACAGCGTAACCAACCGCATCTCTGGCTGCAGCATTCGTGAACAGACACCAACCCTCAGAAATTTGAGCAACAATTAGTTTCTCAGATTCAAATGTTTTGGGTGCAAAAATTATCCAAACCATATTACTCCGAAAGGAATCCTTTCTCAAATAAGTTTATACTCCCAACAGCTGCAGTGCTTCTCATCACATAAATTTTTATGCTCATTAATTTTTGGAGTGTTTACAAAGCTATGACCCTACCTATAAACATTGTACACGTTTGGTAATTACTCAAAATATATATTAGCATAAACACTGACTTGGTAACGAGCAACAGAGAGCTGTTGATAGTATAAAACATTGTGAGAAACGACTCCCTCTGAAGTAACCACTAAAATAATAAAAGACTTCAGGCCTGAAGCCTTTTATTCCTATCTGAAAGCACACAAATTTGTACAACAAGGGTGTTTTTTCTTTCATCATTTTCTTGCAACTTCGATGACCAATTGAGCCCAAATTTTCACAGGCTTGTTATTTTATGCGTATGTTGGGAAACACCAAGTGAGAACACTGGTCTTTGACAATTACCAAACAAGTTCAGTGCCTTCAAACGACTTGATGAAAAAAGAACAAAAATTGTGTTTAATTGTTTTTCCCACGCATCATATGATTACGTCTTAGGGGAACCAAACTTAGCATCTCACTCACATGATGACTTGTGCATAACAACTGCATGTTTAATTATTGATGCATTAAAACTGTCGTTTCTTACACTACTCCAGCTGATGGTTTGCATTTGGGGAATTAGCAAAATCGATGTTACATGTCCATGCAAAGCCTCAAGTCAAATGATAATTAATTTATGTTTGAAAAATTGTAATGTTCAATAACATGCACCTGCTGCCCACAGGCCAGTGTCGCGGTTTCAGCTTTCCGGCGTAATCAGTTTTCCGCATTTCATCACACAATAATCACGGTTTCAGTTTTCCGGCAGATTCAGTTTTCCGGGTGATGTATAGCCGTACATTTCTGCACGTTGTAGTCATGGTCTCCTGCGCTCTAAAAATCGTCAGAAAATACCGCCGCGAGCGAGTACTGTAGTTCTCTCAGTGACCCCAAATATGTGATTGGTCTTCTCACAAAATTCTCTTAGACGATCATGCGTTCACCGCTCGATGTACTTGTGGACGCCGCCATGACAGCTAGCTACCGAAGAGAGTAGCAACGCAGAAGACTCAGTACGGCACTAAAATGGACTACTTTCACTTGCAGTGCGCAGGCATGGCATGACGTAATGTTACCGTATTTGGTCATCCGGAAAACTGAATACGCCGGAAAGCTGAAACCGCAACACTGGCCTACATGTAACTGTTGTGTTTTTAAAATGTTATGCCACGTACATGTTGATGAACAGCAACTTTAAGAGTAGTTTGGAATTTTTTGTAACCAGTTCACGTAGGTATTCAAAAAATCTTTTCCATGTATCTGCACGATGTTTTTTTTTCTTCTGAACTTTTAGAGCTTCTGGAGTAATCACTAAGCTTTGAGAATATCGTTGTCACATTGAAACTCTGACTTTACAAAGGAAGGACAACAAAGGTTCTCATAATTAGCACCAGGATTTGTTGTTCTCTATCGAGAAAATTATATGAGTAAGTGTTTGCAATGAATCTCAAAACCTTGGCCGTAATCCGCGGCCCTGATAATCTGCCATGGTATTTGGATTCTTGGACTGCTTGGACATACCTCCCATTGAGACTTATACAGTGATATACATGTACAGCCTGTCCATACTTGTAAGCCACATTTGTATAACAAAATGATATAATTTTGTTTGGGGGGGGGGGTTCTGGAATCGGAATTACACAATAACCCCCCGAGGAAAAAGGGAGAGTTCGAGCATGAATTCCAGTATCAATTCTGTCCCTCTTTGCACAGGGGAAACAAAGTAGGTAGCTCAGTAGGTGCATGCCTGTTGACCCTACACAATGGAATATTTGGTTGAATATACCATCAGAGAGTCAACTGTCTGGCTAACGTTTGGCATCATCATCCGACGTGAAGTGGTTAAAAAGGTGTCCAGTCCATGGAGAGTGCAAATGAGGTTGCTATGCAACTGTACACTTGCATGGACTTTGATCAAGTACATGTAACCAGAAATCAGACCTTGTGCTGCTTTTTTCTTTCTTTCAAGACTAATCCACCGAGCTAGCCAGCTGTATGTTTAAAGAGCCTGCACAAATTTCTACAAGAACGCTCTGTAAAAATTGCTCACAAAACTCTTTACACCTGAGGACCAGTCACAACTCTCTCCCAAGTGGTCCTGCTGGCTAGTTCAGTGTTACTGTTAGAGAACATCCCTGTTTCATTTTGAAATATGGACTAGTGAAAAAGCTGACGGACTAGTGAAATGAAAAGTTAAGTGGTCCTGCTGGCTAGTCACTAATAAAGGGTAAGGGCAAACCCTGACATGCCTCAATCACATCATGAAAATCAAAATAATATATTCACAGGTTAAGTTGTTCATTTATGGAGTAGCCTGTAGCAGACTACCTGAGAAGCAAGTTTATCTTCAAGCAGGCCTGAATATTCGATTCTGATTGGTCGATCCATAGCAACAAGGAGTGTGATATTATAAGTTATCACACAAGCGCGAGTGGTATACGGAAAAATATAGCGCTTCTGCGTCCCATATCCAACGGGGCCGTTTATCTTCAAGCAAACTTGATGCGCAGTTAGAACACACAATACGCAGGGTGTGATATGGGCCGTGCAATATAAGTTTTTATCTTCAAGCAGGCTTGAATACTCAATTCTGATTGTTCGATCCATAGCAACAAGGAGTGTGATATAAAGTTATATCGCACGGCCCATATCACACCCTGCGTATTGTGTGTTCTAACTCAGCGTATTGCGTTTTTATATTTAAGCTAGTTTGCTTGAAGATAAATATGTTATCACACGCGCGCTCGTGGAATACGAAAAAATATAGCGCGTCTGCGTCCCATATCCAACTCGGCCTTCGACGCAGAAGCGCTATATTTTTCCGTATACCACTCGCGCTTGTGTGATAACTTATATTGTCTAGACCGCAGCACTCCTGTTTACACACTGTGCTTGGTCTCTACTGTTGTCTACATGTTGGCGCCCCGATGTTTCTTTATCAGCCATGACACCTGTTTGGCCGTCAAATCTTACAACTCTGACTGATGAATGTGATGTTTTTTTTTATATTAAACAAAACAAAAATCAATACCGATCAATAATCAATTGGGTGCTGTTGATTCTGATAAAACACTGCATGTTTTCACAAGTGGCATTGTTTTATCAGACCAGTGGAAACAAAAAAAGGGCCAACAAATTAAATAGAACATTATGATAATGGGTAGAGCTGCCAACATTTACATCTTGCAATCAGGAAGATTTTGTGCAAGATTCAGAGAGATACTTACAATTTTTACATTCAACGTAATAGGGGAAAAGTTTTCTATAATCAGGAAGTTTTCCAAATTAATTTGTTCATCAGAACATGTATAGATTGGTTTATTTTCAGGGAACTTTCGGCAGAATCAGGGAGAGTTGGCAGCTCTGAATGGGTAAACAAATTATCTATTTTTTTTTTCCTTTGATAATTTTAAGATGCACCTTAGATTTTTCTAGTCTTACAATAGTTTCAGAATAAAATTTTATGACAAATAATGAAAGAAGGATACAGAGTAAATTACAGTCAATGTTATATTAAGATTGTTCATTTGCTGCGGCTTTGGGTGGCCCTTAATTTAAGAGGCTTATTTCACATTATTGTAGTTGTACATTACTGTTGCTAAGCAAATATAAGGCCAAAAAGTAAAAAAAAACAAAAAACCAAAAAAAACAGAAATACAAAATCGGCAAAAAAAGGAAAAATCCGCTTTAAAGCGGAGATCTCACACACAGGCCTGCTTGAAGGTAACAATTTGATCCACTAATTTAGAATACCAACAACCATGCAGTGAACAAGTGAAAAATTCTATCCCAGTAGGTTACTGCATTTCTTTGAAAAAAAACACCAAAATACAGTTTCATGGGATTTTGTGAATTTTGAAATTTGTGTTTATTTCAAGTGTGCCGCATAGAAATTATAATTGAATTGGCAGTTTTTAGGTTGGAAAAGATGTTTGAAGAAAGGTGAAGCTACCATATTTTGCCATGTCAACAAAACTCAATATAAAAAATAAATAAAGAATAAATAAAAACGCCCTCAACCCCCCACTCCTCCCCCCCAGACAAAAAAGGACGCTCAACAATTTTTTTTTACGTGGCCTAAGAGAGGGAAAAAACACTCACCGCTTTCTCACACTTCTTGCTCATGAGACTGTCCTCCTTCCCAGCCTGCTGCTTGGCAAGCTTCATCAGGCAATGCAGTGTTTTGCCTTCACGCTGCAGTCCCCCTCCGCACTGTCTGGATATCTCAGTCTTGCAGTCCAAGATGACCTCTGGGTCGACCATGAAGTCATCCATCAAGCTTTTGCGGGTGTCTTCGACCTCTGCTACGCAATCGCCCGACAACTTAGTACCTACAAGACAATCGTACACATACATGATTGAATAAACACTTCACAAGGGCCTTGAAATCTCCATTGCTCTAACGTGGTCAAGGCTGGCCTCCCCCACCATCAGCCCCTCCCCCTGCAAGGCTATCCTATGAATTATTGAATCAATCAACTGAGCTGGCTGAGTTCTGGTGCCCAGCTTGTAAAACAAAAGATTAAAAAGTCTACAATTAGGCCTAACAAAAAAAAATTATGTTGGCGTAACCCGACCTACCCTAAAAAATACGGCCGACCCTGGATATTTTAATTTTTTTTCAACTCTTTATCCCCCAGCTGAATGATTAAAAAAACAACTTTCCTACCACAAACGAAGCCGACAGTGAAAACAAAAACTGACATCCTTTTCTTCAATTAATGTCAGCCCCCAGACACTCTCCAGCCCTGGGAGAATGATTGACACTCCTATTGAGATCCAATTACGTCTCATTTTAATCCTCTGCAGTTTGTTATACATTGTTTTAGTTTGTAATAATCTTGCTTCACTCAAAAGACAAGCCGAGCGCGCTATATCTTTGTGGTTTTATGACCTGGTTCTGTGACCCTTGAGTGGGTATAGTGTTCTATTAAACCTGGAAAGTGTGTTGACATCCGCTGGCTTAAAGTTTTGATTGGAACGGTAGAAACAGTTAAACAGTTAACTGGAATTCACAAGTTTCGTGTAACTATTTTTTGAAAAAAAAAAAAAAAAAATCACGACCTGCCTAACCAATTTTTTTCTGGCCGGTTACGCCAACATAACATTTTTTTTTTGTAGGCCTTAGAAGAGCTAGTGAGTGATAACCCCAAGCTGCCTTCTGATCCATAAGCAATGATTTGGTCACATACATTACATTCACTCTTGGACAGAGGCTTCTGGAGACCCTTGCTCATGTTGCTTATGGTGTGAATCAGGGTCGGAGTCATGCCATATTACAAACCTTTGACCTCAAGGGAGTCTGAAAGCTTATCAATTAGCAACATATCCTTATATCTTAGCTGGGAGAGGGGGGTTGGTTGTAGTGGCATCAACTCCAAAACCAGGACCAACAAGGCCGGCCAGTGATGCCATGTAAATCAACCCTCTGACCAACTCAAAACTCTCACCAGTCCAGCAGTTCTTTTGGTAGTGCACATAAAAGAACCCAGAACACTTATCGTGGAAGAGTAGGGGTTTACCCCAACGTTTCTGGTTCACATAGCAACCACCCTTGTTTACAGGTTTCCTCAGGCTTGCGAGCTACAGTGATTAAGTTCACTTATGAGGCATCCTTCTCTCACAAGACGATGACTAGAGCAAGCTAGTTGAAACGTTGAGACCTACTTAGACTCACTCCGTGACAGTGTAGTTATTAACGATCCCCCCGATCCACATCGGGAAAGTAGTAGTCCCGCCCGATTTCCTACCTCCCGCCCAGGTAGTAGTTAATAAGCAGGACAGTTCTTTTCAGAACTGAGAATCTTCCGAATTCCGAGTATTCTACTCTGCGGCAGTAGAATAAAAAGCAAGACAAGTTCTCAAAAAACAAAATCTACCTAGCAAGTAGATATACACATGGTGTTACCGCAAACCAAATATATATTGATACTTCACGATGCAATGCCTCAAATCCTATATCCTTGGTTTCACTACCAGAAATATATAATAATAAAAATAATAATGACCACTCTAAATACTGACCACACAACCATTGACCACAGACCTCCGTTAACATCTAAGACAAACCAGACAAACCTTTATGTTTGGCACGCTCCAAGCAGATGAGAAGTTTGGACAGTCTTAGCTCACGGTTCTGCTTGTCTTTGGGGCTGAGACACTGCGTCTTCTTCATGTCTTCTCGGCATTTCCGAGCGAGCCGGTAGTTGGCCTTAAAGTCTTCATTGACCACGGTTTGACGGACAGTCAGTTTGTTACGACACTAGAGGAGAGAAGATAACAATAACTAGTTCTTATACAGAGCATTTTACATTAACAACGTATCAATGCGCTTAACATTAGTGCCCTGGTCATTGGGCCAATAACATTCCTTTGATCTTTCTCAGCTCCCTGGGGAATATACAGCCCCGAGCTGCCGTGGCGCTCCAAAGGCTTTTCAAACACAATATCAACCTCTACCCTCGCAGGTACCCATTTATACCCCTGGGAGAAGAGAAGCAATTGCAGTAAAGTATCTTGCTCAAGGATACAAGTGTCATGAACGGGATTCGAACTCACACCCCGATGACTTAACCATCAAAACTTGAATTCGATGTTCTAAACCACTCGGCAACATGACACAACACATCTTAACACATCTTATGCAAACTGTTTGGGGTTTCTATTTTTGACACCACGGGTCTGCTGACCCAACACTAAAATCACTGGCCTCGGGTCTGTGAACCAGTGTAAAATTCGAGCCCTGAACATGCGTATAATGTAAACTCTGATTTTTAGGGCTTACAAAACTCAAATTGTTGCAGTTTGAAAACTCCTTTGTTACTAAATTGAGAAAGCTTTGACTCTCTGTTATTGGCACCTTGACAAGGACACTCTTTCTTCATCAAGTTGTCAGAGCTTTAGTCCTCTCTCGTATTGACTTTGCAATCTTCTTTTATTTGGTGCTACAACAGAGTTCAAAGATTACAAAATAGTGCAGCTCGTTTGGAATGTTCCACGCCGTTGAGAGAATATTAATACCCCATCACTCAGGGAACTTCATTGGATACCGATTTAGAGAAGGAATTCAATTTAAACTTGCTCTTTTTGTTCATAAATGCTTGAACAAAACTACTCCTAGATATCTTTCCAATGTACCAATGATTTGGAACAATCTTCCTCCTATCATTAGGGAATCTGTTAGTTTATCTCTATTTCGCAAAGCTCTTAAGACTCACCTCTATCCATGTTAATTTCTATTACGCGCGTTGTGATCTTGACGGAATAGTGCCTTACAAGTTTTAATTGCTATGTTATGTTATGTTGAATGAGTGAATAAATCTCATTTCACCGAATCAGGAAAAAAAAAATTATGATAATTTAAAAGTAAAAGGAAGAGAAAGTTGGCTCCGATATTTTACCCCTTCACTCATGTCCTCCTTAAACTTGTGCTTCAGAAGGCACTTGTAGATTTGGCCCTGGCCGGCAGCCTCGGCAGCACAGAAACGCTCACGGTCGTCCCGGCAGGCGAAGTACAAAGCCCGATCGCTGTGGTAGTCATCGGCAGTCAGCTCAGCTACCCGTAGGATCTGCTTCTTGCAGTCGCTATCTAAACTTTTCAGTTTGGATTGCAGACAGTTGATGGTGGCACCTTGGCTATGAGGAACCGCCGGAGCATCCTGGGGGGAAGAGTCAGACGATGACAAAACAATAATATTAAAGTTGGTCTCAATTGGAGGCTGCGGCTGTTGCTGAAGGGTAATGCTATGGCTGCGGCTGTTGCTGAAGGGTAATGCTATGGCTGCAGCTGTTGCTGAAGGGTGTTGCTATGGCTGCGGCTGTTGCTGAAGGGCAATGCTATGGCTGCGGCTGTTGCTGAAGGGCAATGCTATGGCTGCGGCTGTTGCTGAAGGGTAATGCTATGGCTGCGGCTGTTGCTGAAGGGTAATGCTATGGCTGCGGCTGTTGCTGAAGGGCAATGCTATGGCTGCGGCTTTTGCTGAAGGGTAATGCTATGGCTGCGGCTGTTGCTGAAGGGTAATGCTATCGCTGCGGCTGTTGCTGAAGGGTGTTGCTATGGCTGCGGCTGTTTCTGAAGGGTAATGCGGCTGTTGCTGAGGGTGTTGCTGAAGGGTAATGCTATGGCTGCGGCTGTTGCTGAAGGGTAATGCTATGGCTGCGGCTGTTGCTGAAGGGCAATGCTATGGCTGCGGCTTTTGCTGAAGGGTAATGCTATGGCTGCGGCTGTTGCTGAAGGGTAATGCTATCGCTGCGGCTGTTGCTGAAGGGTGTTGCTATGGCTGCGGCTGTTTCTGAAGGGTAATGCGGCTGTTGCTGAGGGTGTTGCTATGGGAAGGGCCTTGAATTTGGAGGGAAAAAACCATAAGATCGCAGGACTTGTAGCTCAGAATCTTTACTGGACCGGGGCTTTTATTTACAAGACCAGAATCAAAA
This sequence comes from Plazaster borealis, assembly GCA_021014325.1. Taxonomy (NCBI): domain Eukaryota; kingdom Metazoa; phylum Echinodermata; class Asteroidea; order Forcipulatida; family Labidiasteridae; genus Plazaster; species Plazaster borealis. Next base: position 20,426,904 of record CM037460.1, read on the forward strand.
TGAGAAGAGACTAGAATGAAAATGAGAACACAGTTTTATCATTTAAATTAATTTTATTTGAACAAACGCTAAAAACACAAGAGAAGATTTATCTCTTCTGTTTTATGGGTAATAACTCAGCAGGATTGAAAGATAAAGTTGTGAGACTCAAACTCAACATTTGAACATCATTCTTAACAAAAAAATGTTAAATTGAAAAAAACAATCTAAGGCCACCGGACTTGTCTTGTCCTGAGTTTAATGGCCCGACACTGAAATCACTGGCCTCGAGCCGGTGGTCCAGTGTACAATTCGAGCCCTGCTATGGGCCTCCTATGCTTTAACACAGTGGCGACCAAGCCGTAGCCTTAGCTGTAACCGTATCTGCAGCTGTCAATTCGGAAAACATCCTTACACCCATACTTTCCAAAATATTTTCCAGAACTGGACCAGAATTATTTTTTATAAGACCAGAATTGAAATGAGAAAAACAAATACCGGTACAAAATTTAACATTGGAACGAGCACTAAGAGAAGATTTGAATCTCATTTGTATCATGGGCAAGTTCTTCACAACTCAGCAGAATTGTACTTTATTTATCAGACTGAATGTCAACCTTTGAACAAAAACACAAGACCGCCAGACTTGTCCATTCATGAGTTTACTGGCCCAATGCTAAAATCACTGGCCTTGGGCCTGCAGTGGCGTGTCGTGGCCGAGTGGATAAGAACACCGGCCTCAAGCTCTGGTGTTTCTGATCAGCAGAGAGTGGGATCGAGTCCTGGTCGTGACACTTGTGTCCTTAAGCAGGACACTTAACCATTATTGCTTCACCCAGGAGTACAAATGGGTACCGGCGAGAGCTGGGGAGTAACCTGCGATGGACTGGCAGCGTGTCCAAGGGGAATAGAAATATTCTCAGTTGTTTAATGCCAAGGACCGGCCTGATGAGCCATATTGGCTCGGGACAGACTTTACTTTACTTTTGGGCCTGCAGTCCAGTGAAAAATTTGAGCCCTGCTTCTGATGTCTGGACTTACCTTTACAGTGGGGCTTTGGTCATTGACGACACCGCATTGCGTATCGATAATATCTGCCTTGCACGCCATGTACCAGCTGTGGATGAGCCTGAAATCGCTGAATGTGATCGTCTTCATCCTGTTGACGTATTGTCTGCATTGTACGGAGGTAATGTTCTCGTAGACATCATAAAGGCATGGCAGGACGAGGCCTTTCCCTCGCTCCAATGCAGCGCAACCTGGAAACTGATTCAAAAAAAGAGAAGAGAACTACGGGGTAAAAGGTTGCTTCATAACAGAGAGCGCCTCTTCTCTTTGCAACAGGGTGCCCTGGCTACATAAACAAAGCAGTTTGATATACATGAAGGCAACCATGGTGCAGTTAACATGTATCCTATTTTTCTTCAACTAAAAATCTGTACCCCCAAAAAATGAGGGTGTGAACATGAAAAGTATAGTCCCCTGTAGCATTCCAGTGTCGTTATCATTACATTATACAATGAATAGGTTACCTTCAAAAGATGGATTTAGGCTGATAAAGCAGAAAAAATGAAGTTGTATACAGAACGCTTTCATAATTGTGTTTCAGGTGGCAGGAACCTTGCAAGGAACCGGGCAAGGAACCGACCGAGCAAGAAACCAGGCTAGGAACCTGGAAAAGGAACCTGGCAAGGATCTGGCAAGGATCTGGCAAGGAACCAGGCTAGGAACCAGGCTAGGAACCAGGCTAGGAACCTTGCAAGGACCCGGCTAGAAACATGGCAAGGGACCTGGCAAGGAACCTGGCAAGGAACCTGATAAAGGAACCAGGCTAGGAACCTGGCAAGGAACTAGGCTAGGAACCAGGCAAGGAACCAGGCAAGGAACTAGGCTAGGAACCAGGCTAGGAACCAGGCAAGGATCTGGCAAGGAACCAGGCTAGGAACCTTGCAAGGACCCGGCTAGAAACATGGCAAGGGACCTGGCAAGGAACCTGGCAAGGAACCTGATAAAGGAACCAGGCTAGGAACCTGGCAAGGAACTAGGCTAGGAACCAGGCAAGGAACCAGGCAAGGAACTAGGCTAGGAACCAGGCTAGGAACCAGGCAAGGATCTGGCAAGGAACCAGGCAAGGAACCAGACAATGAACCAGGCTAGGAACCTTGCAAGGAGCCAGGCAAGGAACCTGGCAAGGAACCAAGCAAGGAACCAGCCAAAGAACCAGGCTAGGAACCAGGCAAGGAACCTGGCAAGGAACCGGGCTAGGAACCGGGCTAGGAACCAGGCAAGGAACCTGGCAAAGATCTGGCAAGGAACCGGGCTAGGAACCTTGCAAGGAGCCAGGCAAGGAACCTGGCAAGGCAAGGAACCAAGCAAGGAACCAGCCAAAGAACCAGCATTGAGCAAGGAAACTAGGGAAATTCTAATTTCAATTTAATGAATCCAATTCCTTATCTTTTGTTAAGAACAGAGAAACATAAAGAAGAACAAAATCATCCTCCATTCAGTAAAATATTACCTTGGTAATTTCAGTTTTACAAACTTCAAAAGCTGCAGAGTCAAAACGCACATCCATGGTAAGGTTCATCTTGTAGTCCCACAAAAACTGCAGAGAAGGAGGGATGGGTGCGGGCAGGAAATACAGCATATAAAATACATTAAAAACCCTCCGGTGAAGTGTTTGCTTGTTAAGTAGTCAGCAAAATTAAACAGAATCAAATGCATAGGACATCTCGAGGAAAAACAAATATTAAATTGGAATTTTTTTTAATCTAGCTTTTTTTTCTTTTTCTTTTAAATCTGTAACATCACCAGATGACAACCAACCCTAAAAAAGATTATTCAAAATGACATCAAAATCATGACAATAAATTTCTCTTCATATACAAACAAATTTTGAAACATAGAATTCTAGCCCTTAAAAAGATGCAAAGTATCTGAAGTTAATGGCTTCAAAGCAAGTGTGCATGAAAGTATTGATTTTACAATCTGGAATATCTAGTTAGTAAAATAAGGCAACCTTTTAGAAGACCAACGCGGCCGCAACTTGTTTGTACCAAAATGCCAATAGAACTGCAAATGGACGCACAATTTGAACTACATGTAAAAGTAGTTTCTGCTCAATCAAAAGATCAAAGAATATGTAAAGATTGTGTCCTGAATTGACATTTTCCTATTTCATTATGTTAATAATTTCCTCTCTTTTTTCCTTTCCCAGGCAATTGTACATAAAAACAAAAATGATACAAACATCAACAAAATAGCAGAGTCTCTGCATACGGTGAAGATCCTTGCTAATGAACATCATTGTAATGTTGAAAGGGAAATACAATAGGGGGTCTTTTCCAAACCTCGGTTTCATGTAGGCTCTGGCTCCAGGCTTTGTTTGATGCTAGGTGCAAATATGTACAATGATCAAAAATTGATGACAGAGCCCAAGCCAGAGCCGGAGCCCAAGCCAAGGTTTGGAAAAGGCCCTTGCATAGTGTTAGCCAGAGGGGTGTCTGGGTGTCTTTTGGACACCCTGTTTTAAATTTGGACACCCTGTTTTAAATTTAGACACCCTGTTTTATTTGTCATTTACATGTAAATGTATTGTAAGTGAACAATTTGGACACCCAGTTTTAAAATTTCCAGCAAATGTCAACACCCTTTTACCAAATCCTGGCTAAAACCTTGGGCCCTTGGACTTCTTGGCACAAACAGAAACTGAAATTGAACATCTGTTATCAGTGTCACAAAACCAATAAAACCTATGTTTGTGGAACACGTGTCATCTTCAATGTTAACTTACCCTGTTGCAAGTATCACCAAACTCGATATTATCCTAGGAGAGAGAAACAGAACTTGAAATTAATTTGAAATACAGATGGCTTCCAAATGATTATTGACACAAGGTCAGAAAATAAAAACTATCAATCAAAAATATCCTATCATGATAATAATAACAATAATAACAATAATAATACTACATGTAACAATTGTGATGCAATCAAGCTAAATGAGTCATTTGTCGGAAATATCAGTATGGAGAAACAAGCCAAAACAGGCCAACAGGGGTGAAATTTTCAACAACATTTTTTTTGTAAATTGAAATGCCAAAATATATCTTATTTTATATTGGCAACTTCCTTCCTGATAAATAACATCAAAAAGGGGTTAAAATTAGCATCAAAAGAAAATGTGCCGATGTAGTTTTAATAAACTCAACCCCCTTTTCTCAGTTTCTTTTTTTTCCGCATCTCTTGGTGTTTCTACTTTCACTTTCTCTTTTCAAATGTATATACAAATGAAAAATGACCTGGGTCGACAAACGACTTATTTTGCTTGATCGCATCACAATTATTAAAAAACTGCTTTCCGTGTCACCTAGACATCACAAATTGCTGTTAAAAATCCACAAGTTATTAAGAAATACAGAAAAAACAAAAGACAAGTAGTTCAAAGTTAACACTAAAAAATAAAGTGCTAAGAATCCGACATCACATAGGGTTCTCCTAATACACAAGCTAGAGTAACAGGCAGATACACACAAATTGAGGGCAGATTTGAAAACATTAATTAATACAAAATATCTTAACTTGTTTTTAAATTTGATTTCAAAATCACAAAAATCATAAAATAAAACGATTTAAAGTGCTTAAGATTACTTAGAGCTTTAAAAAAACAAACATAAACATCCAAGTGAAAAGCATTTTGATGACCTCGTTTTAATTCAGCTTTGCTTTCACTAAACATTTTGGGTCAAGTGGAACTCCTAGGGTAAAAGGAGGGGCACTTCAAGGATAGGAGGAGGGGCACTCCAAGGGTAGGAGGAGGGGAAACCTTTGGGGTAAAATGAGGGGAACTTCTGGGGTACAAGGAGATGGAACCTCTGGGGTAAATGGAACTTCTATTTTATACAAATGTCATAGCTCTGCTTACATGTAAGCAGAATAAATTGCTTGACATAAGCAGGATACCAGTCACAGATGGTACATGTGACATGGTGTTTTAGCTGGTAACCTTTTTCTGGTTAGCATAATTGTTTTGTGGATACATGTAGCTACTAAGCAGCTCTATGAAATTGGGCCCTGTCGACCTCTTTTTAAATTGTTATCAAATTTACGCTAAAAAGGCGAGCTCAGGCCAGGTCTGAAATGCCGGCTACAGCTACGGCTACGGCTAGATTTCCGCTTCATCTTGCATTGAAGTATAGAATGTCCTTAGCAACACCCTTAGCATTAGTCTCAACTTAGAAAGTAATTGCTTGACAAAGATGTCTGAGGTGTTTATTTATTAATTTATTTATTTGCTCATCAGATAGAGGAGAAAAAGTGCTTTCAAGTTACATGTGCAGGTACAACTAATTAGTAATGTAAGTGTTTCTCAAGGCGCCACATCACATTGACATCATGGCTGAAGTTTCGGTTGTCTTCGCTCTTAATACCAGTATTTATGAGAGCATGATTTTGGTGTGGGGGCGTAGAAGTTTTAGCCAGTTTGAGCTGTATTGTACAGGTTACTGTTTCTTTTGGTGTAGTGTCATAGTGTTAGCCAGAGGGGTGTCTGGGTGTCTTTTGGAGACACCCTGTTTTAAATTTAGACACCCTGTTTTGTCTGTTTTTTACACGTGTACATGTGTAAATGTATTGTAAGTGACAAATTTGGACACCCAGTTTTTTAAATTTCCAGCAAATTTTGACACCTTTTCACCAGATTACCAAATCCTGGCTAAAACCTTGTGTAGTGTAGGTTAGTTGAGTGTCTGACTAGGAGATGAGCCCTTGCCCATTAAGTGTGGGTGAACGGCGGCGCGCCTAGTCAGACAATAGGGCTCTCGCCCATTAGCAGTAGGTTTCAGGACTCCATGACCACCAACTTCACTTCCCTAGTTTGTCACTGTTTCATAGAATCATTTTAATGAGCCTTCTTTTTGTAGTTCTGTTAAATGCAACTTGATTCTAGCTAGTGCTATGGGCTGCTTTTCATCATTTTGATGTTTTCATCAGGTCCCTGAATCCAAGTAATAAAAAACCCAAAACACCTTCCCATTCACGCATGGCCAGCCAAACCATAGGGTAACACTGAAGTTATAAATGGGTAATGGGTTAAAAAATGGTTGGAGTCCAAAGTTCATACCCTGGTTTTATCTGAAACCACCCTGCATAAATAACTGAATTTATATGTAGGCTGAACTGCAATGGCTTGGATAGTCTGTAATAAACTAGTGTTTCTGTTTCAATGACTAGCCAGCAGAACCAGTTACATGTAGAGTGTCGTTTCAGTAGCCTGCCAGGTGTTTCACCAGTCCATATTTCATACTTAAATAAGGATGCTTTTCAACACTGCAGTGGCAAGCAGACCACCTGGAGTGAATTTTGACTGGCCCCCAGTGTATTTTAACAGGCATTTGGCCAGTGGACCACTGTTAAAGGGATTGTATTTGTTTGGTAATTGGAACCCACAGTTTGTTTCAATCCTATATAGTTGTAGATTTATACCATACAACTGACCTGTGAAAATTTCACTTCAAAAACTGGTAGCGTTTTTGAGATATTGCCAAAAATCTGGAAGGGTTATGTCCACGCAGTAAGAATAATTTGCAATTGGATTACACTATCTGAGAAAATTGCTGCAATAACGCTTCTCAGATTCAAATTGTTGAGGGGAAAAATTATACATTCGTCCATAACCGCAGTACTTCGATGTGAAAAGTTTCTCAAAATGCATTATAGTATCCAAAGCTGCTGTACTTCTTACCTAGTAAGTTTTTATTGCCATTTATTTTCAGAGTCATTACCAAACGAATCCAGACCCTTTTATGGGAGAACATTGCATACATTCAAGACCGCTATGTTTGTTTTCACTTTAATTATTGAAAATATCAGCCCACAGAAACATATAGTGTCTGCTGACGTGTCAACGTTTTTTCAATGCCCATCAGCCATGAGAAGACCACAATGAAGTGTTCCATGAGCTTTTGTCACGGTTGATGTACCATCAAGTTGACAATGACGCTTTTTAAAGGGATAGTATACCTCTGGTAATTGGAACCAACTATTTGTTTCAAACCTATACAGACAGTGACGCTTTTAAAGGGATAGTATACCTTTGGTAGTTGGAACCAACTGTTTGTTTTAAACCTATACAGTTGTAAATATATTTCACCATAAAACTAACCTGTGAAAATTTAATTTCAAAAGGTGGTAGCGTTTTTGAGATATTGCCGAAAATCTGGAGCAGTTTGTCCACGCAATAATCTGCAATACGCTTCTCAGATTCAAATTGTTGGGGATAAAAAGTGATATCTTTTTCCATAACCTCAGTACTTCAAAGTGAAAAGTTTCTCAAAATGCATTGTACTATCCAAAGCTGCTGTACTGCTTACCAAGTAAGTTTTTATTGCCATTTATTTTCAGAGTCGTTAACAAACGTATACAAACCCTTTAATCATAAAGGATTTGATTATTTGTAAAGTTTCAAATCCTACTTATTTTTTGTTTAAGAAAGTATGTCTGTAGAGCCCCAACCTAAGGCCGAGTAAAAAGAAAAACATGTTTAGTGTCCGGGTTTCTAAAAAAAAGGAAGGAGGAGGGGCTTTTTATTTTTTATTTTCAAGATGGCCACCATTCTTTTTTAAATTTCAAATATCCATTGTTTTTTCTACACACAACACATAAAAGAAACATGTTGGACAGGACAATGAACATGTCCAGACTTTTTCAAAAAGAGGAGGAGACAGGGCGCTACTATTTTACTATTTTCCAAATTTATGCAATTTTTTACCAAGATGGCCGCCATGCTAAATATGGCTGGCAAAGGTATATTTATTCACAAATTATGTGCTATTTTAGTGTACTGTGGCAATGTATGACAAAAAAATTATTTGTATCATTTTAGTCAAATTTTCCTTTTTTCTATTTTTTCTTCTTTCCTTTTTCCCCCTTTTTTATAAAATAGTAAATAGTATAAAAAAAGAGGCGTCGGCCAAAAAGGAGGGGCGGGCGGGGACGCTAAACATGTTTGTTTTTTACTCGGCCTAAATCATATTTTTGTTATACTCTCATTACACATCCAACAGCATGATAGCACCAATAATATAATGAATAAAAAATGAGAAGAAATGGTCAGTTTTAGATGTGGGAAGAAAACTACAATGCCCCAATGGGCGTGACTGGCAAATGGGGTTTCTAAATAATTTAGCATCCTCGTCCCAAGTTTTAATTTTGTTTCAGTGTTCATGTTAACAAATTATTGTGTATAATTAAATATAAATTGACTTTGTATTTATAACAAATTGCTGTTTTTTTTTTTAGGGGGGGGGGGTTTCAAGAATGTTGTATAATGAAGCTTTAAAAGAAAATTTGATTTCATGGAAAATTATAGAGTTCGTTCGAGAACTTTGTTTTCCCGTTTCCAATACCCGCGAAACTTGCACAATGCACAGTCTATATGACTGTTTACTTTACCAGGTGGGACATTTTTGTTAGCACAATTGAATGTAGTAGTAACTCCTGATGTGTTTTGTGAACGGTTACAACCCTCTTTAGATGTATAGAAAGACCCAATGAAAGGGTTGGTCCATGCAAATTTTCTGAGGTCATGAGCTCCATGGATATTTATTATCAGGAAGTTCTTCTGTCATGTATTCAAAACTGCTCAAACGGAAAGTAATGCACATGTCTAATACAGGCCACGTCATCTTGTTTATAACAGACAGAGTGACCTTGTCAATGTACATATAAAGGTACAAATCAACATTACCTCTGGCCAAGGGTACATCTTTTCTGCCCGTTTGCATTGTGTTTATTTGTTTGTCTGTTTGTCTGTAAGAATACTTGGCCTTTATACCTTAATTTGGCTGTTATTTATCTTGTTATATCTTTTTAAAGTTCTTGTCATTTTTCTTGTTATATTAATCTTTGTTTGTAGCTGCTGGGCACTTCTGAAAAACAGTGTTTTGTTGAGAGGTCTCCCCCGGGTACATATGAAATAAATAAATAAATAAATAAATAAATCTCAAAATTTTAAGGATGGATTTTCCGCAAAATGTTATCAAAAAAATTAATCCTTGGGATACATATTCTTTCTACAAGTGCTTGTTCTACAAGTATTTTACCATCTTGAAGTATTCCTGATTTTCAATGATTAATCAAAACAGCCTCGAATTTGTCCTTTTGACTGATGAAAAATTCCTCCTTGGAATGTAAAGATCCATCTTGAAATCCAATGACGTCATATTTAAATTTCGCTCTGAAAAAGTCCGTTATGAACCAAAACATCCCTGTACAAAAATGTAGAGACCTATTTTTCTCAGAATGATGTCATCAGATGTTTTGGATGTTGACAAATTTTGCACTGGAAGGGTATCAAATACAATGGCAATTTATACCATTTTAACTAGAAGTTAGAGACATGTAATATTTTCCCCACTCAAATGAGGACTATATTGGAAAATGAGTGCATCACAAAATTGAATTGGTCATTTCCCTTCCACTTTAAACTCAAACACTTGTATGTACCAATTGCATGCATGTTCACTGTATGCAGGCCTGGATTTTTATATTTGAGTACACTTGGTACACTTTTTTTGTAGATGTACGGTATTTCAAACCTTTCCACTCCAATTTGAAGGGATTGCATAACCTGATCGAAGCAACCTTATATAATGGTTTTTTTTACTATCATGGTGAACATGGACAAAACTGTATCTTCATAAAGAAAGGGCCATTGTGCTCAGGCTTGAACGCTTTTCTGTGTGTAAGCTTAGCCAACAAAAGTCCCCAATGGTAAAGAAGAGGGGGGTAAGATTGCAGTGGACAAAAGTCGCCTGTCTGATGTCTATGGTAAGGAAAAGGGTTGCCTGTTTATGAAAAAACATGTACAGACAGTATTATGATACAACATGGCTGAACAGTCATTTTACAATTAGGCTGAGTAAAAAAAGAAACATGTTTAGCGTCCGGGTTTCTACAAAAAAGGAAGGAGGAGGGGCTTTTTATTTTTTATTTTTTATTTTCAAGATGGCCGCCATTCTTTTTTAAATTTCAAACATCCATTGTTTTTCTACTGTTCAAACACACAAAACATAAAAGAATGGACAAGACATTGAACATGTTCGGACTTTTTCAAAACGAGGGGGAGACAGGGTGCTACTATTTAACTATTTTTCCAATGTTTTGCTATTTTTCCAAGATATTTTTTTGCAATGTATGACAAAACAAATGATTTGTATCATTTTAGTCAAATTTTTCTCTATTTTTTAATTTTTTCTTTATTTTATTTTAAATTTTTTTTTATAAAATAGTAAGTAGTAAAAAAAGGCGGCGGCCAAAAAGGAGGCGGGCAGGGACGCTAAACGTGTTTTTTTATTTACTCGGCCTTAGGATGGGGAGGTAGGATTAGACATGTTTAAAGGGACACGTTGCCTTGGATCGGACGAGTTGGTCTAAACAAAAGCGTTTGAAACCGTTTGTTATAAAATGCATATGGTTAGAAAGACATTATAAAAGTAGAATACAATGATCCACACAAATATGCCTCGAAATTGCGTGGTTTTCCTTTTACTTTGCGAACAAACACGGTCGGCCATTTTGTGGAGTCAACAAAATGTTGACTCCACAAAATGGCCGACCGTGTTTGTTCACGATATAAAAGGAAAACCACGCAATTTCGAGACATATTTGTGTGGATCATTGTATTCTACTTTTAAAACATCTTTCTAACTGTATGAATTTTATAACAAACGGTTACAAACGCTTTTTATAGACCAACTCGCCCGATCCAAGGCAACGTGTCCCTTTAAACTGGAGAGGAAGTCTCAATGTTAATTGCTACAAAAGCACAGGGTAAGCTGAGGTTTATAAAGCAGGGCTCGAAATTAATACTGGACCATGATTTTAGTGTTGGGCCAGTAAACTCACAGCCGGACAAGTCCAGCGGTCTTCTATTTTTCTATTCAATATCTTTGTAAAAAATAAATAAAAAATGTTCAAATGTTGAGTTTGAGCCTAGTAAATATCTTACAATTCTGCAGAGTATCCAAGTTTACTTACCCACAAGACAAAAAGAGAACTCTTCTCTTAGTGTTTGTTTAAATAAAAACAGTTCTGGTCCAGTACAAATTCTGAGCTACAAGCCCTGCGGTCTTGTGGTTTCCCCCCCCCCCCCCCCCTTAAATTCAATCCCTATAAACCTTGGCAATGTTTAGTGAAGGACTACACAAGAACCACTAATATTGACTTCAACAAAAACGATTTTTGTGAATTTGTTTTTAAATATATATATATCTCACAGTCTCCAACACAGATTTAAGTAAACACAACATTTTCAGTTATGAAGATTAAGGTCAAGTCACTGGACCAAGACCTACATGTACATGTAGTGCTGGACGGTTTCACTATCACGATAATACAGTCACGAAACGATAATGAGGACAATATCATAAATATCGATGGTGGTTTTGAAAATATCGAGATATCGTGTTGAAGATGATCGAGATATCGTGTTGAAGACGATATTCTTAAACGTAGGTTGTACACAAAATGTAACCAAAAGTTTGCTTGATAAAATTGTCGATATCGTCCAGCACTACATACACCAACAGCTTAGTGAGTATAAATGAGCCCTGATTAAATGCACTGACAAACTATCACATAAATGTTAGAACACTATTTAGTGACTACACTTAACTCTTTCAGTGCCCGCTTTTTGTTTTGCGTTTGAATCTGAAAGCCCAGCTTTTTGAGGTTTTTCAAAATTCTGTATAAAAACAAAAATGAATAATTTTTTTGAATAACTTTCTCACCAAGCAAAATGTATCTTGCTGTGTTTGTTTGCCTTGGTGTATTTCCAAAGTCAATAGTATTTCTTGAGTGATAATGCCCTCTCTCGTATATTTGAGTGCATGAAAAAGATCGTACTACATGTACAAAAATGGTGCTTTCGGAATACATAAAACAGATCGTATATGTACGACCTTGGCACTGAAAGAGTTAAAACCAGCAAAAGAGGCGTACTGCTACCCTCCTCTGAGAGAGACCGCCCCCCCCTGCGCTTATTTGCATGTTAGAACAATATTTAGTGACTACACTTTAACCCAGTAAAAGAAGCGTACTCCTTTTAGCATTACAGGACTGGAATTACACGTGGGACTACGGCTTTGTGCCTTTACAAAAGTTCCCGCAGACTTTAATATTTTCCAATGGAAGTGCACTTTGCAAAATGAAAATGACCTTGCCCTCTCAAAGATGATATTCCAGACCTGCTTTTAATAAAAGCTGTTAATTAATGTGAATGTGCTCCGTGTACAGTACCTTAGTATGTACACATCTGATGTTGAACACTTACAATATACAGTGGGTCTACAATGTACATCAACCTCGTCCCCATGGTTTACTTTATTTCCGACCATGTTTACAATAGTAAACCCTGGGAGGGAAACTCCTTACTTGGACCCTGATTGGACAACGACTGGCGTACAAAAGTCTAACGTAAACATGTTAAGTTGTACTCATTCAGTATTCACTGTTCACGTAGCCAGACTATTCTAATTTGCATACGTATCCAAAAATTTTGGATATGCAAACGATCCAATACCAGGGTGAGAGAGTGGTCAACCTCGTACTGCTCGACACACCATGGGGACGAGGTTGGGTCTACATGTATTCCATTCACATAATTTTTTTTATGTGGGTTTTTTATGTCTTATTTGAAGCATGACATGTACTCACCAAAATGTAAATCTGTACTAGAAATATGAGCGCAAACAGGTTTTTTTATGAAAAGCAACAGCCTCATAAAATGTTAAACAAAAAGGTTTAGTCTACCGAAAATAAAATACAAGAAAATAGAGCATGGAAGCACCAACACTTGTTATAGAGTTACAAGGAAAAAGAGTGCATTTAGCTTTCTATAACAGTGACAGCTTTTCAGATATATCCAAGTCGGCCAGTCCGTGGGAAGAATCTTCCCCCCCCCCCCAAATAAGATTTTTATTAAGCATGTCAAACCTGTTTCATGACAACACGTGATGCCAACGAGTAGGTAAAAATCAACACTAACTGGTGGAGGGTAGCAGTTATCGCACAGGTTGAACTGCCGACCGATTCGCCTTGCCACCATGGCTTACATGTATTATTTAAGCCAACTGCCAAGTATGGTCAACCGCTTCACTTATAAACCTCCTATGATACTATCATGGTATCATGATACAGCATCAGAAGGGCATCGTGGGCGTTTTCGTGATACTTGACCTCCCCGCTTATAAACCATGGCTAGGCGAATCGGGTGTAACTACACTGTAGATTCCACACAAAACTGCAATTTCTTCCCTTTTTTTGTTTGTGGACAATTCTAGTGGTTGAAATGAACCAGGCTTCTAAAAATCTTTTTTTTTTGGTTTTGCCCACAGTAAGACTTGACTAATGCAGATATTAGCAAAATGAAGCTAAAGTCAAACCTCATACATATCTGATTTTTTTCTAACCTTGCTGTCAGCTTGCTTGCGATTCTGCGTGGAGAGAAAAACATGGTGGGTTTTAAGAAGAAAAAATATTGACACTCAAACAAACAAGTGCACCCGGCAAAGCTCTTCATTCAAAACCCTTGCCTTGATATTTAAACAAATAATAATCATCACAATCTGTCAAAATCCAAACCTGGGCTCAAATTTCAACCATATAGGTCCATGGCAGATCAGAACTTTCACCGTAACAAAATTATTTGTGCATTTTTAAAGCCTAACTTTTTTGCTCGTCATGCATTTTTGTCCATTTGGGAACTTCAGGAGACACTTTGGTCATGAAAACCCAACCAATAAATGATTTAGGCCTAAATCTTAAAAAGTAAAGTTTAAATCCATGCTGGTGGTGAGGGGGGGGGGGGCAGGGAAGTTAACCTTTCATGAAAGGTTTGCTTCTCTGCCCTTTGAGGTTACTGGCCCATGTTAAAATCACTGGACGCGGTTCAGTGGGTACATAGGGCCCTGCAAATCCTTGGGCTCATAAAAAAATAGAAACAGGCTGCAAAGTGAAGAATTTTCAGTTGGGCAAATGCCAACCACAACCAGCAAAACTGTGATGAATTGTGATGGATATGGGTGGTTGCAGGTTATTCATCGATGTTGCATTAAGAAGAGATAGGTTTGGGGAGAGGGGGGATGTGTGTAAAGCTTTGAATGCCAGTAGGAAACAATGCCCTTTATGAAAAACTTACTAAGGGTGAAATCACATGGTCCTGGAAAGAATGACTTCACCAAAGGACAAGCACACTAGGTGTACATTGTATGAGTACAGCGGGAGTACAGCCACTTATGAAACAACCCTGAGTTGTTGCACAACCAGTTCTATGAGGTGACTACACAAATCATGCACAAAAACAGCTTTGAAAATGAAATAGGTATATCGACGTGTACAGGTAATGCAGTAACAAAAACATGCTCAGTTTCTCGAGCAGCTTTGACAAACTTGTCCGCTCCTTTTCAGATGGTACACGATAAAAAATAATCTACATGGATTTTGTAAAGAGATCACAATCACAAGGATTGATACCCTGTTAAAATAAAACAGCAAAACACAAATTTATTTTTTAAGCTGTGGTGAACAAACTATCAAAACAGTGAGCATGTGTCACTTGTTTCAATCAGTAGAGTTTACCATTGACAAACTAAAAAAAATACACCAGTTCATCATGAACCTTTGGACAAAATATCAACAACAGGACTGTATAGAGTCATGGTGAGGCAGGGACTAGTAGTGATGTCTAAAATTGATTTGTTGCCCTATGTTGCTGTGGTTTGGGCACTGGCCTGGTGACCAGTCTCTCTTTTTCTTCCATTCTGTGCATTTCAAAATGTGTTATGCGCTTTCGAGCATTTCTATGTAAGGGACGCAATAATTTGTTTTAATTACTATTATGTTTTATTATTATTGCAGTCCTTTGAAAATGGGGCTAAGTTTGGATGGTACATGTATGTACAAGTAGACATAAGTTTATCCACTGATGTCCGAAATTGATTTGCTGACCTACATGTAGATGTTGACAGTACTTTGAAAATGGGGCTAAGTTTGGATGGATATGTATGTATGTAGACAGGTGGATGGTCAAGGTTGTTACAGAGCACATGGGCTTCATACCAACATGTTCTTGCCAGAGTTTGCCCTCAACTTTTCCAGCCAGCAGGACCAGTTAGCTTATCATTTCAGTAGTCTCTCGGCTTGTTCTCTTACAAGTCTGTTTTTTCCATAATAGAGATAGGGATGCTTTTTAACACTGACCTAGCCAGCAGGACCACTTAGGCCCAAAAAACCCAAAACATGTTTAGCGTCCTGCCTTTTTGAAAAAAGGAAGGAGGAGGGCCTTTTTTTTCTTCTTTTTTTCAAAATAATAAAATGGGCGCCGACAAATATTTCGAGACAACCGGCCGGGCTATTTTTCAAGATGGTTGCCAGCTTTTTTCGGTGTGCTTTTTTTGCTGTGCTTAAGTCGAAAATACGATCTTATTTATTAAAACAATTTTTAAAAATCCTCAGGGATAATAAAAATGTATCATTTTTTTCTTTCAAAAAAGGAGGCAGCCTCTAAAAAGGAAGCGGGCGGAGACGCTAAGCATGTTTTTTTTGTTATTTGGCCTTAATTGGTCCAGGGGCGTTTTACACTATGTACAAGGAACTACTGACCATACTAGCATTTAATAGGCCAGCAGCCCACTGTTAAAAGGAAGGACACTATACAGCTTGCCACAGTGTACATTGTACTCCAGTGCTTTTCCAAAGCTTAAATACAGCATTGTCCAAAAAATTAGTGGCTGCTGCTTGATTGTCACCTGAACATGCGTTAGCAACAGCGTTAGCAACACCCTTAGCAACACCCCTAGCAACAGCCACAGCCACCAATTCAGATACTGCCTACATGTACATGTACATTTGTATGGCTACAATTGATTAACTTTGCGTTTTGAAACTGTACAGTTTACACTTTATTTTGATGCAATTGTGCTTTAAAAAGGTATGTATTTCATTCAGGTTATTATAATTGATGGTTGTTCATAATTTAATAAATTTTTCAGCTCCATACAATTTCCAAAATGTCTTTCTTATAAATCAGCTGTTTGCGAATGTTCAATGTACATTAGAACTTCAGCCCACAGACTTTACTTGGTCATTATTATATAAAAAAAAATTTAAATGCAATTTTAACAGGTTTATAATCATTATGATCAAGAAAAAAAACCTAAAATTAACCTAGCCAGAAGTTAATTTGCGATAACAGCGTTCTCCCTTAACAGTAGTAGTCTGCAGGCCAAAAGCCAATTAAAAACCCTTAAGGACCAGTCAGAATTGTCTCTAAGTGGTCCGGCTGGATATTTACAGTGTTGAAAAGCATCCATATTTAATATGAATTTAATGGACAAATGCAAAAGCTAACAGGGCCCAATTTCATAAAGCTGTTAAGCAGAAAATTCTGCTTAGCAAATGAGTGGGGTACCAGTTCCAGCAATGGTAACTGTATGGTATTCTGGCTGGTAACCTGATTTTGCTCAACAAGAGATTTTTGTGCTGAGCCTGTTTTTTGGGTTACCGGCTGTGCCCAATTTCATGGCTCTGCTTACCGTAAGCAAAGAATCGGCGCTTACGGAAGCCGGGAATTCCGCGATTACGGCAAGCGTATTTCATGGGTTAGCGGGCAATTTTTGCTTGTGCGCGTGCGTACTCCACGTTACTAGGCATTCTTCGCTTACACAGCTAGCGCAGAAATTCGGCGCTTGCACAGTAAGCGGGGAATGGTGATCGCAAGCGCAGAATTCGGCGGTAAGCAGAGCCATGAAATTGGGCCCTGGTCTTGACTGCTGGCTAGTCACTGAAAAAGTTAAGGGCAAACCCTGAATAATAATAATAATTACAATTATCGGCACAGAGTGTGTTGCTTTTGAAGCGAACAGGCTGAACAAGAATTGATGTACAAGTATGACCTAGCCCTGGTACATGTAGGACGTCAGTCAGTGCCACTGCACTGACGTCCTGGGTATAAAGATCCTTTACAATGCGAACAAAATTTTGAGTAACATTTTAAAATATTTTTACCTAATTTGAGAAGCTGAAACTCCATTCACTTATTCTTGGTGCCTTTAATTACACTTTTGCTGAGTTCAAAACCTATCAAATACATCCATGAATGACATTATTTCCGAAAATAAGTCCAAGTTGTGCACTGGCGCTGCGACTCCGTCGTGTTGCCGCCCCGAAGAAAAAGCGTTCAGTGTTACGGGTTAGACAGCGCCCTCTTTTGTGGACTTGGTTCCATGTCAGTTGAGGTTGTCGCAACGAATGCGTCAATTTCCATTTTATTTTCACAATAATGTCATCCAAGGATAAAATTGGCAATTCTAAATAGAGCAGGCGTAAGGTTCAGGACACAAGGAACATGTGAGTCACGTTTCAGCTTCCTCAAAAAGGTAAAAATATGATAAAAAATGGTTATAAATTTTGTTGCAATGCCTGAGGACCTTTATACCCTGGACCCCGTCGCGTTGTATGCAACGGAGGAGTCCAACCTGGGCTAAAGTATGACCCACACAAAAGCTCCTTTCACACTACACAAATTTGGTTGACCTTTTCACATTTGCATTGCTAACCATACAATGTACTCACAGTGTTCTCCCTTATAACAGTGGTCTGCTGGCCAAATGCCAGATAATAAAACACCTGAGTCTGAGGACCAGTCAAAATACACTCCAAGTGGTTCGGCCGGATAGTTCAGTGATGAAAAGCATCCCTACATGTACTTAATATGAATTATGAACAAGCGCAAAAGCTGACGGAGAAGTGAAATGAAAAGCTAAATGGACCTGTTGGCTAGTCACTGAAAAAATGTTAAGGGCAACTCAGTCAGTGTTTCCCCCCCCCACCCCCCCCCCCCCCGAAGTCCTGCGGAAATCCACAGGCTACACGTGTGGGATTCGAACCCATGTCTGACTCGCAGGGTATCTTTACCACTGAACACCAAGTGTGCCCGGCCGGGGACAAGAGGCCAATTTGAATCATGCAAATTCAGTCACTAGCAGCCATTACCGCAAACAATTCAATCGATTCATGATTTGCATCAGGAATAAATAATATTTTGGTTCTACCCTGACAGTGACAGTGACAGTTTGCCAAGTTTGCAAGGTGCCAAACTTGATTATAATAACTATCGCAACCAGTGCTTAGGTCCCGAGTAACAATCTTTAACAAGGTAGCAGATTTGGCTAGGTGACGAAGTCACTGACATTTATGTTTAAACTTTACTTGCCTAAATAGATTTTTTTTAAAGATACAATTGAGTAAACAAGCAAGAGGATGTTGGGATGTTGGGTAAGCCATTCTCCCATCCATGCCATTTCCAGACCATGCTTGAATGTTTCATAATATTAATCTGTAGGATTGCAGAATACCCCGCAACTTGTTCCCCTCAGAATGGCAGGCCCATTAATTTTGCGGGTAAAACAATCGAGCAGTGACACTCAACACAATACCAATTAATAGCCCTAACTACTTCTAGGACTAAGGCTCCTGTGAGCCTTAAGAGTCACACATTTTGGGCCTCCGTAACGCTTTACGTTTTCAAATTGGTCAATGATAGTGGTCTTCTGGTCTTCTTGCCCCATTTCACCACGGCGCACATGCACCGCTGTTCACCACGCATAGCGCACAAATGAAGACAACGCGCTGTGCTCCGGAATCCTCATTGTAACAGCGTTGAGTGTGCTTTTGACAGCAGAACAGCCACGAGTATCGAGTAAGAAATTTCATTTTTTGAGGAGGTTTTTGCATGTCATTTGGCAAGAGTGATGCACTAGCATTGTGAATGTATACGTACAGTGTGTTGAGAAAGTTTTAGGTGAGTAGTACAAAGGAAACTGAAACTATGACCATTTTGAAAACCTATATATAGCGTTACGGATGTGTGACTCCTGAGTCCTATAAGGCTCACGGGAGCCTTAATAGTTCTAGAAGTAAGCCCTAACCATCTGGCTTCCAGAGTTGCGGGATATTCTGCAATTGAGGGGTCAGGATTTACCCACCTCATTGGCATTTTGTAGACAATCCAGTACCACGAAATTGTTGCCTCGTATATTCTTGCTACAAATTGACCTCACCTCCCCCTGACATGCAGGATGATCTGCAATCCTCACAGGTCTACCTGGGCTTCCCCTTGGCGGCTGCTTTCTGGGTAAGGGTTGCTGAAACTGGCCTTGCTGCCCTTTGCCTTGTTGCTGAATTCCAACAGGTACGTTTGCAGGCACGTTGTTATTAAACCGTCTACTGTCTTGAACTTGCGGGCCCTGATTCATTTGTTGGGGATTCCTAAAATCTTGTAGTGGCTGCTGTTGTTTTATAGGGCGCTGATCAAAATTGGCTTGCCCGGCTGCGGCTTGCTTTTTAAGTTGCTGCAACGCCGACTCTCTTGCTGCCACTTTTCTTGCTAGTGCCCCTTGCTGCTGAAGGCCGGCGGCGTCGCCGCGGCCGCCACCCACCCCCAACGCGGCATCACCACCAGCTCCGGGAGGCGGCTGCTGTCCAGCTCCTAAAGATTGCTTGAAAAACCTTGGTGGTACATCCTCCTTTATAGGATCTCCCCGTCTCAGATCATTTTGTTGATTTATGGATTGGGAGGTAACTAAAGAGATACATAAGGCAACACACGCAGCTAACACTAGGACACGTAGATTGGCCGCCATCTTGGATGGTGAATTTTCTCTCCAAAATTTTTAGTGGTTGCGTGGAAGTGATGACGTCTCGTTAGTCATTCAACTTGCCCTAGTCCCCTTACTTTAAACCAATTTGTTCATTGTGCATGTGCTGGTGGTAGAGGGGGATCACGTAGGGAAGATGCTAGGACCGTTTTTCGGCCGATTTGACCCGAAAATTCAGATTTAAAATCTTAAATAGATATATTTATAGGTACGAGAAAGTTATCAGCTTTCATTTAGCCCTAACAGGACCGGGCTCTTCTAGACTTACGGGGACTGGGGTGGGGTTTAAAGCACCATGGATATTGCACATACCACATACATACTCCGTATTTTCCGAAATTGTTGACCGATTTATGAAACTTGACTAAAATGTTCATTTCAGTAAATTAAAGGATGACAAAAAATTCCGTAGAAGGCATTATTTTCCCCAGAATGTCCGTATTTGTTGTCAAAATGCTATAAAACTTTGCAAACTTATTTATTTATATGACATGACGTAATGACGTTGTATTTTCGGGATTTCTTACTGTGTCACCGTTTGGGGCGCTATATTCGTGCGTTAATCCAATGGTTTGTGGTCTATAGTTTTTCCACTTAAAAATCGAAATTGCCGCCAGCTTTTGGTGCTCAGGCTGCAATGATGAGGCCTGTTAGGCGACTCTATAGAGTGTCTTGGCCCGAAAAGTTGGAATTTAGCATGTTTGAACCCCTAAACACAGGCTGGAAACACACAATCCAAGGTGGCCGCCTGAAATGGAGGCAGTTTTGAACTAACAGAATGCATTTAAAGGCACTGGACACTTTTGGTAATTACTCAAAATGTATGAGCACAAAAACTTACTCGGTAACGAGCAACGGAGAGCTGTTGATAGTATAAAAAACACTGTGAGAATTAGAAACGACTCCCTCTGAAGTAACGTAGTTTTTGAGAAAGAGGTAATTTCTTACTAAAATATTTGAATCTGAAAAATACTTCAGGCCTGAAGCCTTTTTCAGGCATTTGAAAGCACACGAATTTGTGAAACAAGGGTGTTTTTTCTTTCATTATTTTCTTGCAACTTCGATGACCAATGAGCCCAAATTTTCACAGGTTTGTTATTTTATACATTACGTCGGGATACACCAAGTGGAAATACTGGTCTTTGACAACTACCAAACGTGTTCAGTGCCTTTAAAAACATTGGAATTATCACATTAAAGCTTACAAAATTTAACATTTCACTCTGGTAATTTTTAATCTCAAACCTTAGACCTTTAACACCATAACGTACCTTTAACACCATAACGTGACACTTCAATACCATTTTTGAAAAAAATCAAAAACAAGTGGATATGTTGTTGAAGTGACCCGAGGTCAAACAAACAGTTGCCATGGTAACAGGTGACCCCTGATAACAACATTTTGCTTTACATAATGTCCCTGTATAAATAACGGGGAAATTCTAAATGTTTGATGGTGATCGGATGCAGTGTTAGAAAAGGTTTCGGGCAAAATGGTGGTGGGGGGGGGGCATACCTCCAAGTCCCAGTCCTGATAAAGGATTACGAATTAACTGCTCGGAAAAAAATCTGGTAAAAACTAAAAACGAATAATTTTCTGGGATCCTGACATTAATTCATGTGCATCAGCATTGTATAAAGTGTGCGTTGTGCATGGCATGCGAACGTTTTTGTGTGTTTTTCAAAAAAACATAATCTGTCAAAATTCGTCCAGAGAAATAAATCTTTCAAAATAATTTGTTCTGCGACAATTGGACCGTGCAATTAAAGTTATTTTAAAATATGAGACCATGTAAATAGGTAGACCTCCATGGTGAGATCTACATCAGTGCTGATAAGTTGATGTCACGGAAGATATTAAAGGGTCTGTAATCGTTTGGTAATTACTCATGCAATTAATGGCAATAAAAAACTTACTTGGTAAGAAGTACAGCAGCTTCGGATAGTATAAAGCATTTTGAGAAACATTTCACTTTGAAGTAATGTTGCTATAGAAAAAAGATAATTATTCTGCCTGCGTACGTGGACATAACCGCTGCAGATTTTCGGCATTATCTGAAAAACGCTACCACCTTTTGAAATTAAATTTTCACAGGTTAGTTTTTTGGTATAATAATAGGATTGAAACCAATAGTTGGTTCCAATTATCAAACGTTTACAGACCCTTTAATAATTGGACAGTATTTTACTATAAACATAAATCTAATCCATGAGAAAACCCTAACAAGAAAAATTGCACTTCCAAAATTATTGTGAAATCATTTTCCCGCCATCCACTCCCCCTTATACGGAGCTCTGGAAGTGCCATCCGACATGTTGAGATCCTGAGATAATTTACTGCAGGATGATGACATCATAAACGAAAGATGTCGACATCCTGATATGATTTATCTTGGGATGTCCACATCCTGAAGTAAGATGTTGTCTTCCCGCCGATATATTTTATCTTTAAAGGATGTTGACATCATGAAAGTAAGATGTCGACATTCTAAGATAAATTATCTCGGGATGACGACATCCTGAACGTGGGATGTCGACTTCCCAGGATAATTTACCTTGTGATGACGAACCTGAAATGTCGAGCCCAAGATAAATTGACTTGGAAAGGCAGCATCACGATGTTGTCATCCCAAGATAATATCTGGGAAGACGACATTTTACTTTCAAGATGTCGTCATCCAATTATAAATCATATCAGGATGTCGTCATCTTACGTATATATGATGTCATCATCATGCCGTAAATTATCTCAAGATCTCAACAAGTTGGATGACACTTCCAGAGCTCCGTACCCCCTCTACCCAATTTGGGAATGATGCAATTAGTTACGTGACGGTGATGACGTTTGGATGGCTCCCTCTACCACGTGAGGGTACCAAACGTATATTATAGAGTTTATATCTGGGTGCACCACTCTAAAATAAACTTTCATTGATCTTAGTGTAAAATCCTTTAAACATGCACCAAGGCCAGTAAATTACTGGGTTTTTTTAAGGCAGTGGACACTATTGGTAATTACTCAAAACAATTATTGGCATAAAACCTTACTTGGTAACGAGTAATGGGGAGCTGTTGATAGTATAAAACATTGTGAGAAACGGCTCCCTCTGAAGTAACGTAGTTTTCGAGAAAGAAGTAATTTTCCACGAATTTGATTTCGAGACCTCGGAATTAGATTATGGGGTCTCGAAATCAAGCATCTGAAAGCATACAACTTCGTGTGCCAAGGGTGTTTTTTTTTTGCATTATTATCTTGCAACTTCGACGACCAATTGAGCTCAAATTTTCACAGGTTTGTTATTTTATGCATATGTTGAGATACACCAAGTGAGAAGACTGGTCTATGACAATTACCAGTGGTGTCCAGTGTCTTTAAAATAAATTATGCATGCAGAGAATTTAAGTCACTGCTCTGCTGATGTGAAACAAAAATTTGAACAATTGTATTGCGTTTGTCTGCAACAAGGTGAACGTGAGAGAGTGAACAATGGGAGAAGAAAAACCCGCATGACATGGACCTATTGTATTATGGACAAGTGAGAAGTTTTATCCAACTCAATAAGTTACGTTAATGTTTCATCGTCGACGATGGGATTCTGTTCTGACATAAAATGTTGGTTTTGAGGCATTGCATGAGGTGCATTGTATATATTCAATTTGTGGTAACACCGTGTGTATATCCACTGTGCTGTGTAGATTTGTTCTTTGAGAACTTCGAGGAGGAGAGTTTGGAATTCATAAGGCTATTATACTTAGTTCCCGAAGAAAGCTTGTTTACTTCCTCTTTTAGAAGCCGAACTTAGATCCCGAAAGCCTGATGTCAAGCTACCGCCATATTTCCAACCTGAGATATATTTCTAAATTAATTGAAAGAGTTGCTGTTGATCAACTTCAAGCCCATTTATGTCATAACAATCTTCTTGCCAAAATGCAGTCTGCTTACAGACCTTTTCAGATGCACCGAGACTGCTCTCCTCAGCGTGCAAAACGACATCCTGCTAGCGCTAGATAATCACCAAGAAGCAGTCTCGGTATAGGCCTACTGTATTTCTCCTCCGCCTTTGACACTCTCGACCATACTCACCCTCCGATGGCCTACCGGTCTGCAGCCAGTAGACCGAAAACACATTTTAGTTAATTACTCATTACGTTTTTAGCAAAAATAGTTGAAACCCTTTAAATTATATCCTCAGACAGGCCCGATTGACATTATATAAGTCTATGACCCTAAAGGCAGTGTGACTCATGGGCTCGGAATCTCCAGTTAGAAAACACTTTCTACATAGACCTGTGCACACAAAAATACTGCGGTTTTACAGTGAAAAACATACCAACACACAAAAATTAAAAATTAATATTTGTTAATTTTTTTCCTCCAAACTGTCTCTACAACATCTGGAAAGGTTATTAGCTTTGAAAAAAGTATGAAATCAACATTACAAAGGAGTTATACACGTTTCCCGATGGTCTGGCTGCAGTACCTAATGGCATTCGTGTAAATCTGACAGGGGTGGGGCATCGCAGGGTTTTAACAAAGTTACATAGTGCTTCTACTCACTGCTGTCCCAAAGACGAGGCTCTACACGCAAATTGCTGACCGTGCACTAAAGGGAAAACAGAAAGGGGGAAAGGGGTGGGATGGGCGGGGCGTGGGTGGGGCAAGTTGCAAAAGGGCATTCTAGACACTGTAAAGTTATTTCTTGTTGATGGGGGCATGTGCATGTCCATAAACAGGTGGCTTATCACGTTATTTTGACCATTTACAAATCCATAATGTGAAGGGTTGATTTAGCAAGGGACCAATTTGCCACGTCACACAGCCTTTTAAGTGTCCGGACTTAAAGGCACTGAACACGTTTGGTAATTGTCAAAGACCAGTGTTCTTACTTGGTGTATCCCAACATATGCATAAAATAATAAGCGTGATGTGAAAATTTGGGCTCAATTGGTCATCGAAGTTGCAAGAAAATGATGAAAGAAAAAACACCCTCGTTGTACAAATTTGTGTGCTTTCAGATAGGAATAAAAGGCTTCTTGCAAGAACTTACTTCAGAGGGAGTCGTTTCTCACAATGTTTTATACTATCAACAGCTCTCTGTTGCTCGTTACCAAGTCAGTTTTTATGCTAATATATATTTTGAGTAACTACCAAATGTGTACAGTGCCTTTAACAGTTTGTGGCACAGGACTGTTTGTCCACGTCATGACTATGGCCTTTAATTTACTTGGAAAGCAAACAACGTGAACCCTTTATTACACACATTTGGATAAGTAATTCTTGCTCTTGAGACCACTTTGACTGAATCTCATGATCCGCATTCACTGGATAAAGGGAAGGTAGCCATACCTTTGGTCATCGTACTCAAACAAACTCATGGTATCGTACACGTTTGGTAATTGTAACCCACCTTGTTTCAATCCTATTAATAGTTGTGGATATATACCATAAAACCAACCCGTGCAAATTTCATTTCAAAAGGTGGTAGCGTTTTTGAGATAATGCCGAAACTTCTGGAGCGGTATTGTCCACGCAGGAAAAATAATCTGCATTTGAATACACTCTGAGAAGCGTTACGGAAATTCCAATTGTTGGGGATAAAAAGTGATCTTTTTCCATAACCGCGGTACTTCGAAGTGAACAATTTCTCAAAACTGCTGTAGGCCTACTAAGTAAGTTTTTATTACCATTAATTTTCAGAGTCATTACCAAACGTGTTCGATACCTTTGATGGCCATAAAAACTTACTTGGGTAAAGAGCACTGGAGAGCTGTTGCTATTATAAAACATTGTTAGAAACGACCCCCTTTTAAAGGCACTGTACACGTTTGGTAATTACTCAAAATATATAGCATAAAAACTGACTTGGTAACGAGCAACAGAGAGCTGTTGATAGTATAAAACATTGTGAGAAACGACTCCCTCTGAAGTAACGTAGTTTTTGAGAAAGAGGTAATTTCTCACTAAAATAATAAAAACTTCTTGCAAGAAGTTTTTATTCCTATCTGAAAGCACACAAATTTGTACAACAAGGGTGTTTTTTCTTTCATCATTTTCTTGCAACTTCGATGACCAATTAAGCCCAAATTTTCACAGGCTTGTTATTTTATGCATATGTTGGGATACACCAAATGAGAACACTGGTCTTTAACAATTACCAAACGTGTACGATGCCTTTAAGGAATGTAGTTTTAGAGAAAAATATATGTTTTTCACCCCAAAATTTGAATCTGAGATAAAGCCTTTCTCAGGCATCTAAAAAAAGCAGTGCAACAACTAGATGTTGTTTTCCTTTCATTATTTGTTTGCAACTTCGATGACGAATTGAACCCAAATTTTCAGAGGTTTGTTATTTTATGCATATGGGTTACACCAAGTGATGAGGACTGGTCTTTGACAATTACCAAAAGTATTCCCTGCCTTAAAGGAACATTACAAAATTGGTTTTGTGCTAACAAACCAGTTGCTGGCAGTGTAAGCACTTTATGCAATCCAACATATACATAAACCGACAAACCTGTAGAAGTTTGCGATCGATCGGCCATCTGGGTCACGAGAAAATAGTGAAAAACCGATTACACATTTGCATGTGTTATACAATGCATGAATAAAACGCTCATGAGCGATAAACTCCAATCGGAAATTAGTTTTATTTATTTCTCAGCAAATATGGCATTTCAGACAGAAATATTTCTAGGGATGTTTTCTACTATCATCATCATTAGACCGTGTAAGTTTTATGTAAATCTGTGATCTTAAAGACAATTTTAATTACCAGTTCTGTAACGTTCCTTTATCCCGTATATAGGCCTACCGGTAAGACGTGGTATTGTCAAGATGCACATAACTTGGTTCAAGCGGAAAAACAATTGACTCCGCCGCAATAGTAGGCCAGCCAAAGTGTGAAATTACACTTTGGACGGCATAGTTTGTTAATGGCTGGCATCCATGCTAGTGGGTCATGGGCTCAGGAAGACGATTAGGGTGGATGCCAAGCTTGATTTTGAATTTTAAGGTCATTTAGAGGTCAAAAGGTCAAATAAATCAATATTTTCAAAATTTGTATAAATTTTAACCACATTTGATAGATCTATCCATAAAATGTATTTTTAACTTCATGTTGATATAACAAACTTATGTAATTAACGGATAAACTTTGACCTTGTACACAAATGTATAGCAAAACAAAACGTAAAAGTGTGATTTTCTTGAAAAGTGTATATCTTGAGTATACCAAAATTGTTTGCCCTCCCCATCTCAATGGTGCATATATTTGTTTCAAACAACTTGTTTTTGAAAGGTTAATATACCCAGGCAGTTTTTGAGAAAAAAATAATTCAAATACCACCTTCATGTGAGGTCATTTTGAGGTCAAAAATTTCAAGTATGCATTTTTGAATTTTTCACCAAATTTTACCCCAAGTGGTAGAGCCATCCATAAAATCTAGTTTCATCATCATATTGACATGCCAAGTCTGTGAAATTATGAGTTAATCTTTTGTCTTGTACACAAATGTATAGTAAAATTAAATCTAAAGGTGCGATTTTCTCAAAAAGTGCATATCTTGAGCATAAGAAAGTTGTTTGCACTTCCTATCCCAACACTGCATATAATTGTTTTAAAAAAACTTTTTTTTTGAAAGGTCAATATACCCAGGCAGTTTAAAAAAAAATTGTTATCAAACTTTCTTATGTGGTAAAATGAATCAAGAAGGTATGCTATTCACGCAGTTAGTTTGACATAGTTTTATAGTTTGACATTTGCATCCCTATGAAACTAGCTCATATCAAGCATCTGAGATAGGGATAGTCCAGACAGCTTCCAGGTAACCTCACTCTTTCCTTTAAGCTGTTGTGTGTCTGTGTCAATGGGAGATGAGACGTCCATGTATTCCTGGTCGCATGCTGTGTGAAGTTCCAGTTCAAAGACTTTCAATAGTCATGTAGGAGGCTGTGTCGCATCATGTAAGAGCATGGAAGCTGAGCAGGTAATCCCTCACCGGTTGTGCAAGTCTCTCAGATACTGCACGTATCGGGTAACATTTGCACTTCTTTCCAAACTTCTGACGCTTTTGAACACATTAAGTTCACCAGAAGTGACATTTCTCCACCTGCAAATCACTCTTACATCCTTCATTGACTGCCTCTATGCATGGAGCATCAACCTGGTGTCAGCCTGCTCAGGTTTCCTCAAATCACCATCTCTCCTCGAGTACCATGGCATCCGTAACATCAAGAAACCCCCGCCTGTTCCTCATCTTTCCAGTAGACCCTTGCCCTTCTCTACGAAGACGTCTGACAAGAACTTGAGATCAGCTTTGTTCAAGGCATTAAATTTGCCCATACCTGTAGGAGTGGAACCTGGGTCTATCGAGGAACTTTCGAATTGGCTTTTTCTTTTCCATTCTCTTTGATGGAGCCCTCTCCAATCTAGCGATTAAATACCACGTCAAGCCTTGTTGTATTATCTCCAAAGTGTTATGTCACACTATTTACGAAAAGACAAGCGTATACTTATTGTCACAAAATGTCGGACACATGAGGCTTTCCAAGACCCTATCGGCACACCATGTCTTCATGTTGGTATTTTGGTATATTTGTGGGTGTGGTCAGCCCAGCCATTAAGATGTGGATCAGATCTGCCTTTGCTGTTGAGTTCATCTCTCCTCCAGATTTGGCGAGAGACAGTGGGACTGGCGGAGAAAGCTTCCTACTGGAGAATATTCAAGTACTTCCAGTGGCAGCATTGAGCAATTGTTGCAGTAACATTCTGTCATACTAGATGTTAAATTTGCATCGGGGATAAAGAATATTGATTTTTTTTTTTACCCATACACCGATGTGTGTTAGCACTGTATACTCAGTACCTTCCCGAGTCCTGTGAAAAAAATTCACAGGCATATTACTCGGGTGGGATTCGAACCCACGACTCTTGCAATTCTAGAGCAGTGCCACCAACATTCTGTCAGTTTTGATAATCTTTTGTACTGTACATTTTGTTTGGTTGAAACATTTGTATTGTGCACAGTTTTTGAGCAATGTCTTTTTCAGGGCATCACTAAAACCAACACGTTGCTTCCAGTTGGTCATCACATACTGCTTTCAACTGGTGCGTCTTTGGTTGTCAAAGATACCAGTGGTATCTCTCTAACATCATGATCAAAGTTGCTGTGGTCATAGATGATTGGGACATGGCAGCATTGCTGAAAAAGCTTCCAGATGGGGGATCAAGAGTATCTGAGTGTCTTTCTGAGTCCTAGATCTCCATCTCCACCATCTCAATGTAATGAGACCACAGTCGGAAGTTTGGATTTCCAGAGTGCTTGTCTAAGTTGAATTTGTTTATGAGCTCATGACCATTGTCACTGCTTAGAAAATCTGACAGCTGGCCTACTGCTTTGGAGAGTTCTGCTGTGTGATTGCCGCCCCTCTATTTGAACTGCTTAACCACACTTTGGGCAAGCTTATCAACTTCCACATCTTTTTGTTTCAACAAATTTCAACCAACCAAGATTCAAGGGCAGAAATGTGCCACAGAGCCTCGCAGGTCAGTTGATGTCCTCAATTAACAGCGCAAAAGTAGGCTTTGCCTTGAAGCATGGGCTCAGTCATATTGGCTGCATAA
Source organism: Plazaster borealis (assembly GCA_021014325.1). Taxonomy (NCBI): domain Eukaryota; kingdom Metazoa; phylum Echinodermata; class Asteroidea; order Forcipulatida; family Labidiasteridae; genus Plazaster; species Plazaster borealis. The sequence goes on from CM037460.1 coordinate 20,456,220, forward strand.
ACACCCGCCTCTGTCCACAAGTAATCAAGTAGTGGTTTTGGAGTGCCTGGTAGCTAGCTCTGGAGTTAGCTTTGATGGCACTCCAGATAAGAAAGATCACTGCACGATACCCCCATACCCCCATCGTAGCTACAATGTATAACATAGGATAAAACAACATTTTACTGCAAAAAGAATGTTCAACATTGTTAATTCACTCATGACAGTTAAGTCTTTTGACTGTGTACTTGGAAAGATTGGGAGTACAAATAACTTTGATATCAGACATACAGTTTTTGAGCACCATGTCAAACTATAAAACTGCTATATCAAACTAATTGCATGAACAGCATACGCGTTTCTTGTTTCATTTACCACTTCAGAAGGTGTAATATGAATATTTTTTTTAAATAAATACTGCCATGGTATATTTACCTTTCAAAAAAAGTTTGTAAAAACATTTATATGCAGTGTTGGGATAGGGTGTGCAATCAAATTTGGTATGCTCAAGATATGCACTTTATGAGAAAATCGCACCTTTAGATTTAATTTTACCATACATTTGTGCACAAAACAAAAGATTAACTCATAATTTCACAGACTTGGCATGTTATTATGATGATGAAAATAGGTTTTATGGATAGATCTGCCACCTGGGGTCAAATTTGGTGAAATATTAAAAAATGCAAAATTTTGACCTTATTTGAAATGTTTGACCTCAAAATGACCTTACATGAAGGTGGTACTTGAATTATTTTTTTTTCCTCAAAAACTGCCTGGGTATATTGACCTTTCAAAAACAAGTTGTTTGAAACAAATATATGCACCATTAAGATGGGGAGTGCAAACAATTTTGGTATACTCAAGATATACACTTTTCAAGAAAATCATACTTTTACGTTTTGCTTTGCTATTTGTGTACAAGGTCAAAGTTTATCCGTTAATTACATACGTTTGTCATATGAACATGAAGTTAAAAATACATTTTATGGATAGATCTATCAAATGTGGTTGAATTTTATACAAAATTTGAAAATATTGATTTTTGACCTTATTTGACCTTTTGACCTCTAAATGACCTTAAAATTCAAACTCAAGCTTGGCATCCACCCTAATCGTCTTCCTGAGCCCATGATCCATACATCTAGCATGGATGCCAGCCATTAACAAAGTATGCCGTGGAATTTTTTCTAGAGCACTTTTTCAAGTTTGGCTGGTCTACTACAAGACACGTAGCCTACAGAATGTAAAATACTTCTTTAAAATTTCGGCCTGGTCTCTTGAGGGAAATATTATTTTTCTACAGTCTGTTGCCAATTCCATCTATAGGATAAACAAGTTTGGCAGCGCTTGGCCACTATTACATCTGCTTCTCTGACTGGTGCATGTATGCTGCTCTTTTTTTGACGATGACATGAAATAATCACTCTTTTAGCAGTGAAACTAAAAATAACTTATGCCATCAATATTGATGAAGCAGACAGGGGAACCACGGCCGGAAGACTATCAGAAGTTTACTTTAACCTGCAGTCAATTACGTCATACGCTGCGGCGACGGGACTGGTCTGGGCACCGGAAGACAGGACATAGAGTTTTAAACATATTGGAGGCCGGTAACCAGACTAACTCGATTCCATGGAACTTGTAGTAATATCGATACCACCTTACTTGCCTTTCATATACACGTATAATTCGATACCACGAAATTAGAATTAGGTCGCCTACGTTAGTTTTATCGATTCCTTGTTATCATAATATAAAAATATAAAAAAGGTATCGATACTCAAAAATGCTTCCAACGCGATATAACAGAACTAGTTTTTGGATGTTGACTTTCGTCGCTGACTGACTGAGGAAGTGAAAAAGGAAAGGGAACAACACAACATTTTTCATCGGCGTTTTTCACGGCAACTTATCAGTGGATTAGCTTACTTACCAGACTACACTGTACATTTCTATTGAAGGTATTTATTATGTGTAACAGAAGTAGAATAAATCGTTAGAAACGGTTTGATAATGAATATAAAAAACCAGCCATTTGTCAGTGCACACACTGTTGTCATACACCTACCTGACACTGCTGTGTCAGTGCATGGAGGAAAACAACTTTCCTTCATCCAATCCATGGTTAGTGAGTGTGACGGCCACCCCCATCATGTCCTTGTGTGACTGACTGTGCAGTGCTGGTGGTCGGAACATTGTGACTGGTTTGGGTTAATCTTAAAAAATAATATAATAATATAATAAAGTCATCATTGACATTGTTGATTTTTACCAAAGTTAAATTGAACAAAATTATAATTAAACATCATGGTCATTAATTTGGTAACATTTCTGTATCTGTCACTTTTTCATTCATGAACTTAAAATGCTATCTTATTTTGCTCACGAGTCAAATGAGATATTGTTTTTTGTAGTTAACAATGTCATGACGATCTATCATGACTGAATGATAAGTGAACCTAGTCAGAAATCTGGAAATGGAAATTTTTCCTTAATATCAATTGTCTTTGTACAAATGCGCTGTGTTTTGGCCAACATCTTACACATTTATTTGATACTACCGGTACTATACTAGTTAGTCTGCGCATAACATTAACAAACTACTCTAACCATGAGCCCCTGCATGTTATTGTTACATTCCTGTTTCACGATTTGGGGTTTGCGGAGATTAAATGTAGCATTGCATCAGAATCAGAACCTAGTGAAATATTATAAATAGTGCCAATCCACTAAAGTTGTATCCTTGGTTGGACCTAGGCCCATAAATAGTGCCAACATATGCTGGACTCTCTCCGCTTCTTGGCTCTATAAAATGCCCACTAGCCCACCTTGTTGAGCTGTAATGGCTCTCTTTTAACATCGGTCTTATAACACTCACCATTACAGCCCACCATCCATACATGTCTTAAACGCGTAGTTTAAAATTACCGTGGGTGTAGGGCCAAGAAGCAGAGGGAATCCAGTGTATTGGCACTATCCATGGGGCTACCCTAGCCCTAGCAGTACCAATGCAATCCTATCTCTGTGCTCGTAATGTTTGATCCGCTTCATTCTTGATCATGATGATCATGAAACTTAATGCTAAGTGGTTTTTTGTAGATCGCCTTACTGCTGGAATTCGTCGTTGAGAAAAAGATCACAAATTTTGGGGAAAAATCAAATGCTTTTTGATATACATCTTGCGTAGTTTCAACTTGCTCTTTGATGGCTTACACGCGTTCTCATAATTAGGTTCAACAAATTGCTTTCAACGGTTACTATTATACCAGGTTCGATGACCAGTCCCACTCCCAACATATGGGTTTGATAACCATACTCTGCCTGGTTCTCTTAACAACTTTACAACAAGGATACCATCAACTGCTACGAATTAGTGGGGATGAGACTGATTTGCTCAGCGCGGAGCCCAAATAAGTTTACGGTTTGTGAAAATCATTTACATCTTTAAATGCGGTGCAGCAGCGGGCAATGGATTGCGCATCGTATGAATTTTGCCATGCAAAGAGATGCAAATGATTTTGACCAAAAAAGCCTTAAAGGGAGGGTATACCTTTGGTAATTACTCCAAAAAATGATGACCATAAATACTTACTTGGTTAAGAGCGCTGGAGAGCTGTTGATATTATCAAACATTGTTAGAAACGACATCCTTTGAAGTAATGTAGTTTTAGATAAAGAGATAATTTTTCACCAAAATATTTGAATCTGAGAAAGGCTTCAGGCACGAAGCCTTTTTTAGGCATCTAAAAAGCACACAATTCTACAAAACAAGGGTGTTTTTGGGGGGGTTTCGGCCTTACCGCCGAAACCACCTTTGTTTTCGTCGAGATTTTTATTTTTTTTATTATTATTATTTTACTATTCGAAAAATTCTCATAGCATTAACCAGTGAAATTTGTCGTCGTTCGATCTCAGGAATTACAGTCTTATAAGACACAAACAATACATCAAATGAAAGCCTGGGCTCTAACTTAGATCAAGCAGCAGTTGTTTCGAGTGTTTTTCGTTCCTTTCTTGACGATATGACCGATTTAAAAACGCCCGTAAATGTATCGCGATCGCCGTGTCTGTGTACATGACACGTATTACTCACTTGAAACTGGATACGTCCGTACCTACACAGACAGCTGTGTCACACGCACGGCATCGTTCCGACCTTTCGACCTTCCATTCATGCATGGTTGATCTAACGATGGCGCAAGCTACGGATGATGACGTCACCAGTTCGATCACCTCTTCTGCCCTCCACAGAGAGGGCGCTAGATAGAATATGGGTCTGCGCGAACTAATAAATATGGAAGCGTTTAAATCCAAGGGCTATGAAGATAAGTAAAGATAATTAAATACGGAAGTGTCAAAGGGATATTTATTGGTTTTGGTCCATCACAATGTCAAGGTTGTGTGATAGAAATTGCATCATAAAAGCGATAGGTTCCATTTTCGTTAACTCTTTCACGTCTGGTGGACAATCAATCGCCATCATCGGGACTAATTAACAAACTACATTACGTCACCAAGACATTATTCAATTCTTAATAGTTCGCCTTGTTAAAGCCGAAACCCCAGTATTTGTTCGTAACAAATTCAGGTCTAGTCTTTCATTATTTTTCTTGCAACTCCGATGACCAATTGAGCCCAAATTTTGCGCTACAAATATGCACTACTAAGCAAAATCAATCACAAGAACCATCTTTGCCCTCACAGGTACCCATTTACCCATGGGTTGAGAGAAGCAATTATAGTAAGTGTCTTGCTCAGGGACACAAGTGGCACGACCGGGACTCGAACCCACACTCTGCTGGACAGAAACACCAGAGCTTGAGTACATTAATACAAATTTCTTTATTATGCAACAGGAAATTGAACATTGTCAAATTACTAAATTGTTTTTCTTTCTGCAGGCAATGGACATTTTCCGGAGACTTTCAGGGTATGGAATCGGCTCGTTATGTACCACAGTATTGGCAGGTAATAATTAACAAGATTTCTGTGCTACTTAATCCAGGGGTCGAAATTAACGGTGGCCCGCTGGCCCCTGACCAGTGAAAAGATCTCCGGGCCACCGAAGTCACCAAAACTGATAGCCCGGTGGGACAGTGGAAAATATCCTCCTCAAAATATCACGATCCGACTGTTGAAAATTCAGTCGAAAGTTCCGCGAAATACAGACGACATTTTCTTTTGCGATCCTGATGTACACACGCACTTCTGTGCGACAAGCAGAATCACGTCGTTTCCAATTTACAGGCTTACAGTCTTGGTTTGTGCGTGCTAGAAATATTCAACGCTAGAGGCGTTTTGAACAATGCGATAGCATAGTAAACGCCCTCTATTGATGAAATATTACGCGATAGCATACAAAACCAGTTACAAACCTTGACGAAAAGACTTGACGTGTCTGCGCATGCTCAGGAAAAAGTGTTTTCCCAAAAAAGCAAAATCACATCGCTGGTGCGCGGGCTATAACAACCTTATACAGCACTGTCCTCGCTGGTATGCACGCACATTTTCGTCGACAGCATGGTGCAGTGGTGTGATGAGCATGTTCCTTGGATTGTTAGCTTGTTTACGAAATCAACTATGCAACGTACGTGTAGACTTTATTTTACAAAAATTACACAATTTAGAATACCCTGGATGAACAGAAGGATTATTTTACTGTATAATGTCAGATTTGTTTCCTCTTTATTTGTTTAGTTTTGTTGTTTTTCGATTTTTTTTAGGCCCCCTAATGATGTAGTGTTGATAATCGTAACCCTCCTCCCGACGGTCGGGAGGAGGGTTACGATTATCACAAATATAATGATGCTGATTTAGTTTTAAAGGCACTGAACACGTTTGGAAATTGTCATCAAAGACCAGTGTTCTCACTTGGTGTACCCAACTTATGCATAACATAACAAGCCTGTGAAAATTTGGGCTCAATTGGTCAGAAGAAACACCCTTGTTGTACAAATTCGTGTGCTTTCAGATAGGAATAAAAATTCTTGCAAGAAGTTTTTATTATTTTAGTGAGAAATATACCTCTTTCTCAAAAGGTTTCCTACCATGTTTTATACTATCAACAGCTCTCCGTTGCTTGTTACCAAGTACGTTTTTATGCTAATATTTGTTTTGAGTCATTACCGAACGTGTACGATACCTTTAATTACAAAATGATTTTGGGCCACCAACATTTCTAGCGGGCCAGTAACTTTTTGTTTTCACTGTCCCTGCTGGCTAGTGGCAATTTAATTTAATTTCGACCCCTGTTAATCTGAAATTGTCCATGACAAATGAATGCAGTGTTGTTCACCCTTGAAGGGATTGTATACGTTTGGTAATTGGAACCCACTGCTTGTTTCAGTCCTATGTAGTTGTAGATATATACCATAGACTAACCTGTGAAAAGTTCATTTCAAAAGGTGGTAGCGTTTTTGAGATGATGCCGAAAATCTGGAGCGGTTATGTCCACGCAGGAAAAATAATCTGCAATTAGAATACACAATCTGAAAAAACGTTACTGTCAGTAACGCTTCTCAGATTCAAATTTTTGGGGTAAAAAGTTATATATTTTTCCATAACCGCAGTACTTCTAAGTGGAAAGTTTCTTAAAAGTCATTATACTATCCAAAGCTGCTGTACTTCTTACCAAGTAAGTTTTTATTGCCATTCATGTACGTGCACAGTGTATCCTGCCTACAACAACTTACAAAAAGTGCAACACATGCACAGTGTATTTTGCCCCCCTCGTGTCACAGTGGTACAGTCCTTGGACTGCAGGACTTGCAATCATAAGGTTGTGGGTTTGAATCTTATCAAGCTAACCGCTGCTTTCACAATGATTACAATAAGTATTGTCGTCTAGTTACTGAATCACAATTTCTTGATTTATGCAATTCATAAACATAGACGTCAAACCAATGTTTGTATGAGAGAGATTGGCTGTTGCCAGCTTGGTGTTTAATCCCCTTGTGGGAGTTTGCCAAGTTCCCTTGGACGGGAAGATCATCTAAACAAACAAACAAACAAACAAACAAATAAACAAACAACTAATGTGAGTGGTGATCTCCCCAGTGTAGTGCAGGTGAAGATTACCACTGGATAGGCACCGCTTGTTATCACTATTATTGTTCACTCCCGCACAGCTGTCCTAAATACACAGACCATTATTATTAGGTGTTCGGGCAATCCGCCCAGAACACCTCTTGTTTTTGTTCGTTTTTTTTCTTTTCTTAATACTTCTTCTTCCTCTTCTCCCCGTCGCTTTTCCACTAACAAAAGCACACTTCCCAAGCACATATAAACTTGAAACTTCACATATAGTTACATATTAGGAGATGAAACCGCTTCAGTTACGTCATGATGACGCCATCAGGTGTTGAATTACGTTAAATCAAAGTTTAATATTTGAAAAAATCCTAACTCATGAACCACACAGTGGATTTTCACAATCTATACGTCATCGGAAAGGCCTTTGCAAACTCAAAAAACGCTACACAAAGTGTGACCCCATTTGACCTTGACTTCCGATTCAAACCGGAAGTTGAAATTTCAAAAAATTATATCTCAAGAACTACTTATACTTTAGTCACAATTTTTACATCAGGTTATAAGTTGTTCTTTCTCCGCAAACTTTTCCACAGAAATGTTACCAATTTGACCCTAACTTCCCGTCGAAATCGGACGTTAACGCTCACGTTTTAAAAACAACTGCACTGAATCTATCCAATAGCACGTGGCTGGCTGTGCGCTCCAAACCTGCATACTAACATGCAGCCACGTATTGTGTGCAGGTTTAGACGTGTCAAAGTTTATTGAACGTCATTACGTTGTTGTTGTATAGTACAAGCGTACAAATCTCAAATCTCAAACTCATTCAAAGTTCAGCATGGATTTACTTTCGTTTTGCACGTCTGATGGCGTAGTGGAAACCAAGGAATATAAGAGGAGGCTTCACTGAGATGTCCACCTGCTCTAGTGATTTGTATGGCTTTTAATACATGTAACTGACTAAAATTCAATCTGAAAAAGAACAACACTGTTCGCTTAAATTCCTCAAACACCGAGACTGTGTCACGCTGATCGTCGTGACCATGCCGGCCAACGGCGTTCTAGGCACGCTAAGTATGTCCTTCAGACATGGTGACTAAAATGGTAAGCTTTTTTCCAATAGCATTCATTCAATGATTAAAACAATAATTTTTTGTTCATTTGATGTAAGCCAACGAAGACACTTCCCAAGCTCACATAACCTTCAAACTTCGCACATAGTTAGCTCTTGACTAGTACAAGACACCACTTTAATGACGTCATCGGTTGTCAAATGAAATTTGATTTACATTTGATTTTAGAAAAAATCATACCTCAAGAACCTCGCAATGGATTTTTAAATTGTATACATCATCAGAGAGGGCTTCAAACAATTATCAAATGCTACAGAGGGTGTGACCTTTCTTGACCTTGTCTTCCGGACAAAACCGGAAATTGAAGTGAAGACAATATTCCTGCGCCTCGTTTTGAGGTCTGCAAACAATATCATGGTATTTTTTGACATTTTCTCTCTGTATGAAATAAAATTTGACCCCTTTTGAACCAAATATTATTAGGGGGAAAAAAAATAATGTTACTCTTTCTTAACAAAATGTTCAAGTGTTTAGCTGATGATATTATTCTCCAGTTGAAAAATCACAAACTTGAACTAATAAACTTAACAATGTTTTTTCATGACTTGTTAACAATACTATACATCATCAGTTGTTTGCCAACCGTTCAGATGGTGTACATATACTTTAAGATTGAACACAGATGCCTATACGGAACAACTAATAATTTGTCAAGATTTTAAAGTATAAGTTGAAAATAAAAATTGTATACAATTTTCCAAAACTAGCATTGCCTCCATTTGTCTATGATTCGGATATATTCCCCGTAGGCCTACACCCACCAACGGCACACAGGAGAATGAGCTGGCATATTATCCCAGCACACAAGAAACTTTGTTAATTAACTAAATTTGTTTGCAAACTATCAAATTCCAATCCACAAACCACAGTGTCCTTGTTGTTTACGTTAGAAGCTAACTCCTAGTCCTAGCCTTAAGCTAACTCCCACAAATGACGTCACATGGAAGCGCACCGCAAACGGCAGAAGTGTTTTTAGTTTTTCAAAAACTTGAGGTTGGGGCCTAACTTTTTCATTGATAAGTACGAAAAATCCAGAAGTGTATAAAACACATCAAAATTACAATTAAATGACAAACAGACACATTATAAACAAGTTTAAATAGCATCCCCGTTCAAAAATTCTCGCTCAAGTAACTGTTGGAACTAACCATGTACTTAGACCGTAGTGTGTCAATGATACGCAAAGGTTTTTGGGGATGATGACGTCACCGATGACGTCATAACATTAAATTAATGTTGAATATTGAAAAAAATTCATATCTGAAGAACCACAATTGCTACACACAAGATCTTTGGTTCATGTGAAAGACCCTGTACATGTAGTATTTTTAAAAATCTTACACAAAGTTTGACCCCCTGTGATCTTTACTTCCGTTTAATTGTTTTTAATTTATGTTTTGTTTTTATTTTTTTTACAACACTCGCAAAAGCACTGAGTATACAGTGCTTCAAACAGATCGGGAAAGGGTTAAAACCAAATTATAAAAACAAACCGAACACCGTTTGTTTGTAATTTACAAACAAGATAAGTCTAGTTGTTATTATTTATTGTTATTTTATTTCCCTCCACAAGTTCAATAAAATTACACACAAAAGAAAAACAATAAAAACAAAATAGATATATTGAGAAGGCTAGACTGAAGAGGAAAATGAACATTTTCCTACAACCAAAATGTTCAGTCTGCCATAAATAAAATTTCTAAAAAAGTACAGACAGGCAAAATACACTCAAAATGATTAGAAAGATATAAGGCCATTTTTGTTAAATACTTGGATTACGGAATCGCCATCCTACGGAGCCCCTAAAGGGACATCAAAAAAAAAAAAAAAAAAAAAATTATCTCGTGCGCACGACATATTATCTCGTGCGCACGACATATTATCTCGTGCGCACGACATATTATCTCGTGCGCACGACATATTATCTCGTGCGCACGACATATTATCTCGTGCGCGACATATTATCTCGTGCGCCGACATATTATCTCGTGCGCACGACATATTATCTCGCGCGACATATTATCTCGTGCGCACGACATATTATCGTCGCCGCGACATATTATCTCGTCGCCGCGACATATTATCTCGTCGCGACATATTATCTCGTGCGCACGACTTATTATCTCGTGCGCACGACATATTATCTCGTGCGAACGACATATTATCTCGTGCGCACGACATAATTCGGGATTCTTGGAAGCAGCCAGTCGTCACGCCGCCATTGTTATCACACACGTGAAACACACAACACAGACATAACAAGGTCAAGGAGATCGAAAGATTGGAAAGACAACTGTTCAAAGGCCCTGTACACTATTGGTAAGATGGAAAAACACAAATGTTCACACATTCACACACAACTTACATGATTTAAAGTAAGTAATGGTTGAAAGGGTTCCTTCAAATATTTCTGCCTAAAATGCTATCGTTTCTGAGAAATGAGTAAAACAATAGTTTTTATTACGCGCGATATTTTGAAAAAACAGAAAACATTTGAGGTTTTTGCCCCAATTCGCAAATATTTACGTGAATATTTACGTGAATATTCACGATTTGTGCCCTAATCGCAAATTTTTACGTAAATATTTACGATTTGTGCACCCAAACGCAAATATTTACGTAAATATTTATGCAAATATTTGCGATTTGTGCAACCAATCGCAAATATTTACGTGAATATTTACGTAAACATTCACGGTTTGTGTCCCAATTCATAACAAAGTACATGTAAGTGTACCCTTCATGTTGTGTAAAAGAAGAATTGTTATTCCATAATCTGACAGACCAAACCACTGGGCACACTTAATTTGGAGGTGGCTAATTCGGATCTCTAATACCTAATTAGCCGCTAGAATACACGCCCTCTTCTTGTGTTATAGCGGCTAATTAGGTATTAATTAGTGATCGGAATTAGCAACCTCCAAAATCGAGTGTGCCCAGTGGTGTGGTTCTGTCAGATTATGGAATAAAAATGTATCTTTTATCCAACATGAAGGGTACATTTACTTTCGGCGAGTGCAGTCATAATAGTAAGTATTTGTGTACTAACGCATGATAGAAAATGGCGTGTATTTTAGCGGCTAATTAGGTATTAATTAGTGATGCGAATTAACCACCTCCAAAATTAAGTGCGCCCAGTGGTAGGGTATATAAGATTATGGAATAAAATTTCATTTTTTTTGCAACATGAAGGGTACATTTACTTTCAGGCGAATGCAAGTTTTTCAACAGTTGTATGTTGGTCTGTGGTGAGGTCTTAATTGTGGCGGATAATTACTCACTAATTGGTCAGCCAAGTATGCTCAGTGATCTACGTTTTTTCAGAATTCTGAAAACAATTATACTAATAAAGAAAGATTATAAAAAATCGCTCAAATTAAAAAGAATTAAGGGGGAGACAGAAATGTTACCGCCTTGAACTACATGGAACTACTGAATAAGCAGAATCCGCGGATGGAAATTCTGGCCCAATACGCGGCTAGCTTCAATATTCACGGTTCACGGATGACTGGGTTTGAGACTTTGGGCACAAACCGTGAATATTACGTAAATATTCACGTAAATATTTGCGTTTGGGTGCACAAATCGCAAATATTTACGTAAATATTTGCGATTGGGGCACAAATCGCCACGTTTACGTAAATATTCACGTGAGAATTGGGGCAAAAACCTCGAATATTTACGTAAATATTCACATAAATATGTATGTTTGATGTCCCTTCAGGGCCACCATAGTTTTGCCAGGCATAGTTTTGAGTAAGTTAATGTAGTTTTTCTGTGTTTATTTTCTTTAACATTGTACTTGAAGTTGTAGTCAGTTAGATCATCTTCCTCCATGATTAGATGGAGTTAATTACTCCGACTAGTGTAGTGCAGCATCACTAAACACATTCTTTACAATTGAGATTAGTCTCTTTGTGAAGCTCTACTTAAAGTGAAAGTAGGCAAAAACAAACAAACAAATAGTCGCAACTCCCGGGGGCCTGTAAAATCAGGGCAGGCAGAGTCGCCTCGTATACCGTGCTATAGCGTCGCCAGGCCCCCTCTACTCTGCTGCATGCACCGCACTGCACTGCACTACACTAGTCGGAGAACTCCATCTAATCATTGACTACACTGGACTACAACTTCAAGTACAATGTTAACGAAAATAAATACAGAAAAACTACATTAAAGGAACACGTTGCCTTAAAATCTCAAGAAATTTTGCTGTTTGGAAGTGTTCCATATCCTTATTAAGAGTTGTTCGAGCAATAACATGCCTTTAATGTGTTATAATTAGTGAATGGTGATTAAAACAAACAAACATTGCCCTCTGACCCCGAGATCTGCCCCGCGAAATGTATACGTATTTCCAGCCGTAAATACCACCGTCCATGTAATGGGCAAAATGCGCGACGAACAGTCGTTACGCTAGTGCCGTAGTCAGTGGCCTGGTAAACCAGTCAGATCTCCTTGCTCTATGGTCAGATGAAAACTACTTCGCTCGCAACTTGTAAACCGAGCTAAAGCTAGCTCAGTATTGGGTCCGAAATATCCAGCCGCGTATTTGCGGAACGGCCAGCCGCATATTCAGAATATTAGAACACATGCAGTACAGGGAGGAGACAAACTATCACATTTGGTTTACCTCCCTGTACTGCATGTGTTCTAATCGCCGGCTGGCTATATCGGGCCCAATACTGTGCTAGATTCAGCTCGGTGTTGGATATTTATTGGAATACAATAAACAGATGGTAATCGTAACATTTTTAATAAAATAATTGCTCAGTCGTAGTTCAACAGCTGCGACTGGAAATAAGACTAATAGAATTTGTCCGCCATTTATGGGAGTCAAAATCTTGACTCCCATAAATGGCGGAGCGTTTTGTTTCGCGAAAGTGAGCAAAAGTGAAGCATTTCTAAGGCACATTTGTGTGGATAATTATATTCTACTTTCTAAACATCTTTCCGACCGTGCTCATTATACATCAAACGCTTGTTATAGCCCAAAAGCGCCCAACAGCGCCCAACCCGAAGGCAACGTGTCCCTTTAACTTACTCAAAACTATGCCTGGCAAAACTTTACACAGTACACGGTGATTATTACAGGCTTCTTTAAACAGTTGTCTTTCCAATCTTTCGATCTCCTTAACCTTGTTATGTCTGTGTTGTGTGTTTCACGTGTGTGATAACAATGGCGGCGTGACGACCGGCTGCTTCCAAGAATCCCGAATTATGTCGTGCGCACGAGATAATATGTCGTGCGCACGACATAATAAGTCATGCGCACGAGATAATATGTCGTGCGCACGAGATAATATGTCGTGCGCACGAGATAATATGTCGTGCGCACGAGATAATATGTCGTGCGCACGAGATAATATGTCGTGCGCACGAGATAATATGTCGTGCGCACGAGATAATATGTCGTGCGCACGAGATAATTTTTTTTATTTATTTTTTTTTGATGTCCCTTTAGGGGCTCCGTACCATCCCATAAAATTGTCTTTTTGAAAAAAAAAAAAAAAAAATCGCCGCCCCAAAAATTAATTTTTGTGTAAAAAAAAGTAAAGAAAAAACCCCAAACCGCAACACTTACCATTTATGCCACAGTTAGTGTACAAATCAAATACTTTCAAACGTACTGTCCGTATCGAACGGTATTGACACTGCCATGTTGTGTTAGCTAGCGCTGCGACGACAACCGATGTAAGATGGTAACCAGACCAATTCCATGCATTCATGTACAAAATTGTGAGTCCGTTAATAGATCGTACTACTTAACCAGGCCTCAACCTTAAGCTTCAGAGGGTCAAGGCCACTTGGCCTCGAAGGCTCCAAAAAAGAGAGGGGCACCAAGGCCAACTGAAAGGGCACCAAGGCCATTTTCAAACTTTTATTTGTTAATGACTTATGTATACTCCAACACGCTCACTTGACAAAAAATCGTTGCCCCAGAACACAGAATTCTTGGAAAAAATCATACAGACAAAATATTAAGAAAGTTAATTCCCTAAGTGCTCATCTGAAAAAATATCAATCCCGGATCACCATCGCCCCAACTCCCCACCCAACCCAAAGGCTCAATAAAATATGTTGTTCCGGAAAATTCAACCTTGGAAGTTGAATTTAAAATTCTTGAAAAACAATTTTCTTAAAAATAAATATGATTATGAAAATGAAAATGAATCCCTAACGCCAAATAATCTCACCCAAAAAACCCCGCGTCTAAACGTTAGCACTTTGTGCTACTCCAGCCAATTCGACCTCGTGCTTTTTCTTTACGTCTGTTATGGGATTGCATGACGATGGATCAATATTGAATTGATAGATATGATAAAGATTTACAAAATTTTTGCACCGTTAACTAGTCCGATTTTGACATTTCCACGCGTGTACACAAACGTTTGTTTGGCGACGAAAAAGAAAGTTGCAAGGCAGGCAGGTCGCTGGTTCACAAACATTTATCCAATACATTTATCCAAAAGAACAAGCCTTGGATACCAGTGAAATAGCGAGAAAAAAACATAGACTGGATCCCACTTCCGGCCCCATCCCCTACACATACAGATTTCAATAGACAGAATCAATGCGAAAATGTGTAATTCAGTGTAGGGACCTGTAGCCAGTCTATACATTAGAGTAGTCTGGTGCCGTGCTTTTAGTAGTGATCAACTCAACAACGTTTGATATGGTTGCCATGCCACATTCTCCACGCACTGCAAGTACTTCGGTATTTTGCGCGATGCATGGCAAGCAGCATTATGAAAACTAGTGTGCGGGAGCGTACGCTACGTACGTCCAGAAACAATTTGACCTTAATTAAATGGGTCACAAAGTTAACATTATTTTTAATAACACTTTCAAATACATAATGTAATGGAGTGGAAAGGGGCACGACGGCCAAGTGGCTGTAAGGTACGTGTTTTTTAAAGGGGCATCACGGCAATTCACCGGGGCATCGCGGCAATGGCCGCTGGTGGCCGCTGTTAAGGTTGAGGCCTGACTTAACCAAATTCATGGATCATTTAGTAACAACTATGTGCACTCACGACCAAACCTCATGCAATATCGACTGTTTCTGTCAACAAATGGTCTTTGTGCGAATTTGGGCATAGCACTAGCCCCGAAGCGCGCATTCACTGCACATTCACAGCACATTCACAATGTTGGCTGAGAGAAGTGACGGTAGCGCCAACATTTGGTGTGTTCTTTGCTGTTTCGGGAAAGATCACACTTTTGCAAAGAAAATTAATGAAATGCCAACCAAAATTTTTTTCCCCCACCCCACCTAGTTTTATGAGGTGGAAATTTTCTAACCCCTGCCATGTGTTTTTTTCTTCTGAGAAATCCGTAATCCAAGTGTAAAACAAAAAAATGGCCTAAACAATTAAAAACTTTGAGTCGTATGGTTTGAATCAAGGAGAAAACTGTTGACTGCTGCTTTAAATAAAGACATAGATGTTAAACAACGGATATATCGATGGGAAATGAGTTCCACAAGGCAAGCAGACCATGAAATAAATAATACTTCAAACTATTACATCTAGAAAAAGGAATTTTGAATACATGGAGGAAAATCTCTAGGATCATATGACACTGACAGTACATGTATGCATTACTCCAACAACTATGCGTTCGATTGCACTAACCCCGTAGTACATGTGAATGGGGGAACAAAACTTACAATGTATTTGTCGGTGACAGAAATTAGGTCTTGGGTCCCAATTTCATAGCGCTGCTTTACGGTAAGCAAATTTTCGTGCTAACTGTACCAGAAAAATTTGCTTGTTCATAAGCGTATTTCACAGGTTTGCAAGAAAATTAGGATGCCATCTTGCGCGTTGACCATGGATTTGCATTGTTACGTCATTCATTTTCATAGTACAGTAAGCACCGGAAGGTTAACATGCCTTTTCGTGTGCTTACGGTTAGCAGTGCTATGAAATGGAAACTTTTCAGTAAGCACAAAATCGGCCGTTGAGAGGTCAAAGTAACAGTCATGTCCAGATATGAAATTTTCCAATGTACTAATTGTTAACATCCCAATTTCTAAACACAAAACTGAATTTTCTGTTTCTTTATTTCTGTTGACATTTTTACTGACCAAACTTGTTCAAAGAAATTAACAATTTTAGCAAAGTTTGGGCGTTTTGTGATGATTTATACAGAAATGAAGGGTCTGTAATGGGTTAAAGTGCATGATTCTATGGGCTTTAAGCATATAATTCTGTGGAAAGCAGAGGTATGAAATTGAGCCAAGATCATAAAGTTTGTTTTTAAGGCCAAGTTAAAAAAAAACCCATACATTTGTAAGTTGATCGTTCCCGCCCTTATTTCCTTTTTTGAAGCTGTATCCTTTTTTAATATATACTATTTGTCCCAAATATACAGACTAAATTTTCCATGTAATTTCGCTTTATCTTGGCACCATTCTTTTGACAATTGATTTTAAACTTCTAGGCGCTACAAAGCCAGCAATTTTTTAGTCTGGCTTTTTTCCTCCTTGAAATAAAAACTAATAAAAAAAAAAGAGAAATTTAAAAGGCCGCCTCATATCTTCCTTTTCCTTAAAAAACCAGGACACGAAACTGTTTTTTTTTTTTACCCTGCCTAAATCTACCGACCCATTGAGTTCCACGGGTCTCATCTGCATTGTAGTTTCCCCTGAAAAGGTCCACTGTAAAGGCAAAGAACGACCATGAAATTTTCACTGTGCATGAAATGAATAAAGCTTTTGATGGAAAATTGTACTTGGCTGTGCATGGTACATGTACCCTGTACAAAGCCCCAAGGGGAGGGGACGCCTGTCCATGGTACAGGTATGTTTGTATTGTTGTATTGAATCACCAACTACCAATGTTGTGTCACAGACTCACGGTGGTAGTGATGTACTGTTTGAGTAGTTTATGGCTTTTTTGATGATGTACACACATGTACAGTATACATGTATCATGTACATGTATGTAGGCACGTATGATGTGTAGATTGGTTTTATTTTGTCAATGTCAGTGGGCGTTCTGTATTGAGCCATGGAGGAAGGAATTGAGCCATGATTGTACATACACACACTTGTGGAGCAGCCCCAATGGTTGTAGGGCCTACATTTGCAAATTTGTATGCATACATGTAGAATCATAAAATCATCTGACTATTGCACTATAGACCTTTATCATGGTGCGGCCATCTTGATTTTGTCCAATTCAAATCAATGTAACCAAACCGAGGCTGGAAGGAGTAACAGTCTGGTTCCTTTTTGTACAATGAATATTAGCATTCATTATTGTTATTGGATACAGGGAACATGACCAAGATGGTGGCAGCATGATAAAGGTCTATAGGCGTGTGCAGTGTTCATTAACACTGTTGAACTATTAACAAATGTGTGAAACATCTCTATGGGAATTGACAGGGAACACACATCTTGTAATGTTCATCATGTATACATAAAATGTAGGCTTACATGAGGGTCATTCCAGCGTCACTCGCATTTCACTTTTTAGCATCCTTTTACACTCTTATTTTTTAGTGATGTAGTTTTTACAATACAGGGAATTACTCTTTCATTTTTGGTTTGGCAATACTCACTATATAAGGCATTAACCCAATGTTATTAAAAAAATTAATTGATACTAAATATGAGCATGACACTGCTGGACAAAACCGACACTGCTGGACAAAACCGTCACTCGCATTTCGTGAAATGGACATGCCAAAAAAGAACATGGTTTTAATTGAAAAGTTTCCTCAAACCAAACGTACCACAACCAAATGATTATATGTACTAGATACCTACCATACTGAAGTATAAATGAGGGTTACAAGAATCTACAACAATTAACTGTATTTAAGTTAGAGGGCAAAAATGTTGTCACTCGCATTTCCGTCACTCGCATTTCACTTTGTCCATTCGTTAAGTTGCGTACAAAATGAAGCTTTTTCTCCACAACTTTTGGCTAAGATGTTTCAAACAACATTTATAAACATTTTGAGGGAGCTGAGTGCTCAAAACACTTTACAATGAACAAAATGTATTCTCTGAAATAGTTACAAATGTACTAAATAAAAATGTTGTCACTCACATTTCCGTCACTCGCATTTCCGTCACTCGCATTTCACTTTGTCCGTTCATTAAGTTAAGTACAAAATGAAGCTTTTCCTCCACAATTCTCGGCTAAGATATTTCAAACAACATTTATAAACAATTTTAAGGGAGCTGAGTGCTCAAAACACTTTACAATGAACAAAATGTATTCTCTGAAATAGTTACAATCCACAGCCGCAAAGGCACTACATGTATCTCTAGTTTCTACAGTCCCGAATTGTATTCATCCACACATGTACACTTTATATGTTGATCTGAATTAGCCCACACCACAGGAACCTTAAGCCTACATGGAGGTTACACATTCACGATTTTTGTGAAGATTGGCAGGGACTGTCCACCATTGACCAAGGAAAATTTCATCGTGATGAGTTGGGCAAAATGGAACACAACTACACCTCCCCTACGGTTAGGCAATAGAATTGGCCCCAAATCTTTTTGAACAGTCTTGGCCCTTCACGACCTCAGAGGACAACCCAAGATTCTCTCAGAATTCATGCAGATTCCTCTAGTACCTGCCCAAGCAATTACCAAGATTTATTCAATTATGGACAAACCTTGCAAAAATCGTGAATCTGTGACCTAGTCTTGAGCAACACGGTCATGAATTATTTCACAAAAAGTTACTTTTAACAATTAAACAAGTTTTATACGTGTTGGTTAAAACTGTTGTAGAAAATCATCTTCATAACCTATCTCCTTTATAATACTTCACCAGGGAAATTCTCCCTATCGTATTCAACAACAAACCACGAATTGTAGAAAGTGCAAGGATCTGTAGACTGCAGAAGTGCACGTGTACTAGTGCCTCATGCTGCTATGTGGTGACTGTGACTTCCTGCGGGGATGCAGTGCATCATGGGTACCACAAATGATGCTTGCCCTCTATAGGCCTAAGACAATAGGCAAACATAATGCACATGTACATGTACACATGTACACATGTACTATCTTTGTACATCCATTCTTATAATGGAAAGCAGTATCGTCAGTCACATTTCATTTGTCACTCGCATTTCACGTCACTGGCATTTCAAATTTCAAGGGCTCTGTATTATAATGTGCTGGGTATTTTGTTTTAATATTTTTTGTTTTTATAATTGGTATTGGTAGGAGAAGGAAATTCTCAACTGTCAAAAATATAATCACTACCAGTTTAAAACGAGAACTGAATTTGTTACGAACAAATACTGGGGTTTCGGCTTTAACAAGGCAAACGATTAAGAATTGAGTAATGTCTTGGTGGCGTATGTAGTTTGTTTATTAGTCCCGATGATGCGATCGATTGTCCACCAGATGTGAAAGAGTTAACGAAAATGGAACCTATTGCTTTAGGGCACTTTTATGACGCCGTTTCTATCATACAACCTTGACATTGTGATGGGCCAAAACCAATACCTATCCCTTTAACGCTTCCGTGTTTAATAATAATTAACTTGACACCTGATGACGTCACAATGAAGAAAACTTGTTTTTCATAGTACGATATTATAACCTACAATATGGTATAAGATTTGTGTCATGCAATGCCTTCAAACAAAACAAGTTGACAGAAGGCGCTATGAAGGGGTGGTAACGTAATGATTATTACGTACAGTGTCAACGCAAGATCACACACAGAGAAATTGTTACAATTCTTTCACAAAATACGTTTCTAAATCGGTAATATCGCCAAGAAATGAATGACAAACACTCAAAACAACTACTGCTTGATTTAAGTTGGAGCACAGGCTTTCATTTGATGTGTTGTTTGTGTCTTTTTAAGTCTGTACTTTCTGAGATCGAACGATCACAAAATTTCACGTGTAAATGCTCTGAGGATTTTCGGAAAGAAGTATAAGAAAAAAAATAAAAATCTCGACGATTACAAAGGTGGTTTCGGTGGTAAGGCCGAAACCCCCCAAAATAATAAAAAAGAGATCTTTCTGTCACTCGCATTTCATACTCCTCTTCGTCCAAAGATGTGCACCTACAAGTCTTCAAAAAAATTCATCAGCAGATTTTCTATTTAATTATTTATAAGGTATACAGTCATACTACTAAATTGCATAAATAGTTTATTGACAACTGCTTTTTCATAGAAAAAATGCAAACAAATGAAATTGCATATAAATAAGTACATTTTTTAAGCAAAACATAAGAAGGAAGAAACATAAAATATTTCATAGAAAACGATAAAGATTTGACTAAAAAAGTTTATAACCTGATCCTTACATCTATTAGCAATAACTTAAAAATAAAAAGGAAGTTCAGAAATGAATTTGATTTTTTGGGGCCATGTCCTTGTTTGCTTGGAATTGCCCATATGAGTATAAATGCCACATTTTTCAAAGCTTGAATTTTACAGTGGTTTGAATTAGTGTCGGGCCAGTAAACTTATGACAACACAAGTCCGGTAACCTTGATTTTTTACAATTCAATAACAATACACCCACTGATATCTTGAACAGAAATAAATTATATTCAAATGATGACCTTGAGTCTGGAAAATACCTTTCATTTCTGTTGAGTAATGAAGTTTCTATGAATCGGTTTATTAAGAAACATTCCATCGCGGCCAAGTACCGAATTGCGAAATCTGTCAGGAACCAAATTTGAGAGGATTCAGAAGCATGCATGCCGCCTCATGCTTGGGCCTTCATTCATACATGTCATATGATCACGCCCTCCATGTACTTAACCTCCCCACTTCTGAGAACCGTAGGAAAAACCATGATATCAATCTTCTATCATGTCTTAGTGCTTTAAATTGTTCAAATAAAAACAGTTATATGCATGTTAAACCTGTGTCAGGGCTCGATTTCACAAAAAGTTAAGATTGATCGTAACCTGCAAATCTGCTTAGCAAAGAGTGATGTCACGATACAAATCACTATAGTAATACTGATAACTCATCTTAAGATGAATCTTAGTGCTTTGTGAAATCGACCCCAGGACTCTGGAAGTTATAATATCTCATTTTGATTCTGGTCTTCTACAAAAATGTCTGGTCCAGTAAAAATTTTGATCTACAACAAGCCCTGTACTGTAGTCTTGTAGATTTTTCTCCGGAATTCGAGCCCTGTTTGTACACTTTGCTCTGCAGGACACCGACAGTGTTCTCACATTGTGTGTACATTTTATGACCAATTTGTGAACCCTTCAAACCTGGAATTTTCATCTTTGAAAGGGCAAGGCCATTTTCATTTTACAAAGGGCGCTTTCATTTGAAAATCTTAAAGTCTATTGGAAACTTTTGAAGGGGCACCAAGGCCAAGACCAGGGCAACAGACTCTGTGGCCTCCATGTAATTCCAGGCCCGACCCCTAATTAATGATAATCACAAAACAAAAGAGGAATTTTCCAACATTGTACACATTGTGCATGTAGGGGTAAAGACATCTGCTCTGATATGCGGGGGTCCTGGGTTCGAATGCCACCTAATAATATAAGATCTGGGCCCAATTTCATAGAGCTGCTTAAGCACAAAAAGTAGCTAAGCACAACAAAATTACGCTTACCAGAATAAGGTTACCAGCCAAACTACCATGTCACATGTACAATTTGTGACTGGTATCCTGCTCATTTATGCTTAACAGACAATTGTTAAGCAATTTCTGCTTAAGCAGCTCTATGAAATTGGGCCCTGTAGAGGTCTTTTTAACGCAGGATAATTATCTAGATTAATGTTTTCTTCACTTTCTTTTTATGTTTTACAGTTTTCCTGATAGTCTTGTCAACAGCAACTGAACATGTTGAAGCAGGTAACTTGACTTTTATCCTCGATCAACATTTTAAATTTATGAAAAGGTTTTGGAAGGGTAGTTTGTGGTGTAGTGCGCCGTACTCAAGTTCTGATGGCTAAGTCATCAGGGTGTGGGTTCGAATCCCGATCATGACACCTTTGTACTTGAGCTAGACACTTAATTTTTTTAAAACTATAATTGCTTGAGGGCAGATGATGGTTCATGTGATTAATTTATCTTGGATTTCCCGAAAACCCCCTCGGGGTGTTTATGCTGTCATACCAACGAACGGGCATCCATCCAAAGACGTCATACCGCCCTCCCCCCCAAAAAATGTATTTGGAGAACACTGGAGATGTTTAAGGAGTGAAACAAAAATGGCCCAGTGACCAGGGTAATAATGTTCACGTGCCGTGAGCGTCAGAATCGGTGGTTACCAGCACTGTATAAATGTCTATAGGATTTGAGGCATTGCATGGTGGGTATCAATGTATATTAGGCTTACTTTGCTGTGTAGATTTTTGTTCTTTGAGATACTGTCTTGCTGTATTCTACTGCCGCGGAGTAGATTTCGGAATTCGAGAGACTGTTCTACTGCCGCAGGGTAGATTTTCGGAATTCGGGAGGCTACCAAGTTCTGAAAAGAACTGTCCTGCTTCTTAACTACTACCTGGGCGGGAGGCAGGAAATCGGTCGGGACTACTACTTTCGCCTAGTGGATCAGGGGGGATTTCTCGTCATTAACTCACTGCCGCGGAGTGAGTTCTTAATTGGTCTCAACGTTTCGACTAGCTTGCTCTAGTCATCGTCAGGAGACTGTATAAATGTCCAGTATTTTTATTATGAAGATTTTATTTTGACTGGAAATGAAAGCGACTCGCACATTTTCTCTCTTGACAGTGTTTACAAATTGCAGTGATGAGACCAGCCTTCAGAGACCTCTGGGCAGAATAAACAGTCCCAACTACCCGGACAACTACCCAAACGATGCTGCTTGCAAATGGCACATCCAGATCACCACTAATGAGGTGGCTACAATAAGGTTAGTGTGAGGTAGCTGAGGACAGCCAGTCACTTCCCAGCACTTCGATTCAATGTTTAAAAATGTCCCATAAAAGCCCATTATTATTATTATTATTATTATTTGTTTTATTTACCCGGTGAGTCTGTCTCCATGAAGCATCTCCAAAAAGTCTCCCATTGCGGGTAAAATTAATCAGCGTGTCGTGGCCGAGCGGTCTAGTTCACCGGACCCAAGCTCTGGTGTTGTCAGCAGCAGAGTGTGGGTTCGATACCCAGTCAAGACACTTGTGCCCTTGAGCAAGGCACTTAACCATAATTGCTTTGTAAAAAGTTTGAAAGGTAGTGCATTCTGCTCTACCAGCCAGGCTCCTAGTGGATGATACCCATGCCCACATCCTTACGGACTATGAAGGGGGGTAACCCTGTTTCAGCCCCAGGAGTAGGTGGCAACGTGCCCCTGGTGGCAGTTGATTTGGGTGGATAGCCCGAATCAGTTAAGTGTAGCCCTCACCTTGAAGTGGCCAGCCGGCCTTGTGATGTTAGGCGATCTCTCATAAAAACCCCCCCCCCCCAAAAAAAAAAATCCTCACTTTTTGTCTCCTTGATATATTGTACAGGTTTACAGACTTCCACCTTTTCAAAACCAAAGGATGCCTGGGGGACTACCTGTCCATAAATACGCAGAACATCAGACACTGTGGGGAAGAACTACCATTGACCTACATCACTCCAGTAGAAACAGAGAGGATAATCATCACCTTCTGGAGTGACAAGTTCATAAGCAATAAGGGATTTGCTCTGGAGTATTATGTCGGTGCGTATCAAGAAAATCTAATGTTGTTACTCAATTTTAACCCTTTAGAGACCATTCATTTGTGTATAATCATCACCATACGCCCAAAAAAAATACTATAAATCAGAAAGTTGGTTTTGTTTTTGGAAACATAGATACTATGTTAACATGAGAAACATTGGAAAATGTTAATTCAGGTTCTTGACCTTTACTGTGACCTTTTCGACCAATAACAATTCACAATATATTCAGGCCTCAACCTTAACAGCGGCCACCAGCGGCCATTGCCACGATGCCCTGGCGAATTGCCATGATGCCCCTTTAAAAAACACGTACCTTACGGCCACTTGGCCGTCGTGCCCCTTTCCACTCCATTATATTATGTATTTGAAAGTGTTATTAAAAATAATGTTAACGTTGTGACCCATTTAATTAAGGTCAAATTGTTTCTGGACATACGTAACGTACGCTCTCGCACACTAGTTTTCATAAGGCTGTTTGCCATGCATCACGCAAAATACCGAAGTACTTGCAGTGTGGAGAATGTGGCATGGCAACCATATCAAACGTTGTTGAGTTGATTACTACTAAAAGCACGGCACCAGACTACTCTAATGTATAGACTGGCTACAGGTCCCTACACTGAATTACACATTTTCGCATTGATTCTGTCTATTGAGATCTGTATGTGTAGGGGATGGGGCCGGGAGCGGGATCCAGTCTATGTTTTTTTCTCGCTATTTTGCTGGTATCCAAGGCTTGTTCTTTTGGATAAATGTATTGGATAAATGTTTGTGAACCAGCGACCTGCCTGCGTTGCAACTTTCTTTTTCGTCGCCAAACAAACGTTTGTGTACACACGTGGATATGTCAAAATCGGACCAGTTAATGGTGCAAAAATTTTCGGAAATCTTTATCATAATCTATCAATTCAATATTGATCCATCATCATGCAATCCCATAACAGACGTAAAGAAAAAGCAGGAGGTCGAATTGGCTGGAGCAGCAGCAAAGTGCTAACGTTTAGACGCGTTTTTTTGTGTGTGAGATTGATAAGCCGGAACTCGGAAGGCTTAAAAACCTCGTCATGGTCGGCATGCACGTTTACACAGGCCAATTATTTGGCGTTGGGGATTCATTTTCAATTTTCATAATCATATTTGTTTTTAAGAATATTGTTTTTCAAGAATTTTATATTCAACTTCAAGGTCTGGTTGAATTTTCCGGAACAACATAATTTATTGAGCATTGGGGTTGGGTGGGGAGATGGGGCGATGGTGATCCGGGATTGATATTTTTTCAGATGAGCATGCAGGGAATTAACTTTCTTAATATTTTGTCTGTATGATTTTTTCCAAGAGTTCTGTGTTCTGGGGCAACGATTTTTTGTCAAGTGAGCTTGTTGGAGTATACATAAGTCATTAACAAATAAAAGTTTGAAAATGGCCTTGGTGCCCTTCAGTTGGCCTTGGTGCCCCTCTCTTTTTTGGAGCCTTCAAGGCCAAGTGGCCTTGACCCTCTGAAGCTTAAGGTTGAGGCCTGTATATTACTGTGGTATAACAAGGGTTTTTGTACAAATGGTTTTTGCCATTTGCCTTCTCTGGTGTACAAAACACCATGGACCCCATCACAGTGTTAACAGCTGTGTATTGTATAATCATCACATCATGCCCAAGAATTGCTAATATTGTTGACTTTTGGACTGGAGTTCTCTTAAGAAACATGGGTAGCATTGTAAAATGTCAATTTAGGACATAACCTTCATATATGACCTTTTTGGTTTGAGTGGAAGTAGGTCAATTCTTGTGGCCATTTGTGGCTGCTATGAGCAGTTTGGCACACGCGCCACTGGCATCCTCTATGGTCTCTAAAGGGTTAAAGGTATCGTACACGTTTGGTAATGACTCAAAACAAATATTAGCATGAAAACTTACTTGGTAACAAGCAACGGAGAGCTGTTGATAGTATAAAACATTGTAGGAAATGACTCCCTCTGAAGTAACGTAGTTTTGAGAAAGGGGTAATTTCTTACTAAAATAATAAAAACTTCTTGCAGGAAGTTTTTATTCCTAATCTGAAAGCACACAAATTTGTACAACTTCGATGACCAATTGAGCCCAAATTTTCACAGGCTTGTTATTTTATGCATATGTTGGGATACACCAAGTGAGAACACTGGTCTTTGACAATTACCAAACGTGTACGATGCCTTTAAAGACAGGATTGTTAAAGTCTGAGAGCTTAAATTAAGGTCATAGGCCTACCAGTACCAAAACTTTAATGAAATATTTCAGTCTGATAGTGTCAAGGTGGAGGAAATAGCAATTAAAAACTTCCAAAATCACTGTAGCGTATTCCGGATTGAGCTTAAACTTTCACAGGTTTGTCATTTCGTGTATACTTTGGTCCACATAAAGTGTGAATACGGGTCTTTGACAATGACCAATATTATTAATGATGCTTCCAGACCTATAAACATTGATGGTTTGAAGTTTCCACATAATATTTGAATAATTTTGTCTTATTGCAAACTCAAGGTGCTCGATATTCCGCAAGCTGTAACCCCACCACAGAGTTCCACTGCAGCGTTGGGAACTGTCTGCCTCTGAGCTGGACATGTAACGGCCGGAGTGATTGTTATGATTCATTGGACGAGTCTCCTTCAACTTGCCGTGAACGTATGTTGAATTTTAACCATGGAAGACCAACCCTGACTTTACAATAACCACCACCTCCCCTATCGATCTCTCGTAATAAGCCTTGTTGGCAACCTCGTCCCCAAGGTGTGTCAAGCAGTACGAGGTTGACCGCTCTCTCACCCTGGTATTGGATCATTTGCATATCCAAAATGTTTGGATACGTATATATACTGAATGAGTACAACTTAACATGTTAGACTTTTGTATACCAGTCGTTGTCCAATCAGGGTCCAAGTAAGGAGTCCCCCCCCCAGGGTTTACTATTGTAAACATGGTTGGAAATAAAGTAAACCATGGGGACGAGGTTGCCTTGTTGGGTATTGTAGTAGCCACATCTATGGCTAGGACCAGTGTTTCCCCCCTGGCCAATGAACTGAGCGGGGTGGTAAAAATTCAAATTGATGATTGAAGCAAAGTTTACGCAGCCTGCGAACTGACAAGAATGCAGCGCTCACACGACTACGCGATGATTCCACCAACATTCTAATTGTGACTTCTGGGCCCAATTTCATAGAGCTGCTTTTAAAAGCACAAAAATGAGCTAAGCACAAAAAGTAGCTAAGCACAAAATAGTTATGCTTACCAGAATAAGGTTACCAACCGAAAAATACATGCACTATCTGTGGCTGGTATCCTGCTTATTTTGCTAAGGAGACTTTTTGTAAGCAGTATTTCCTGCTTAAGCAGCTCTATTAAATTGGACCCTGGACACATAGAGGTCAAGGACCATTAATGTCACATATTGGGATTGGAATTTTTTGGGGGGGTATATCTTCACACTGAGGTGGTGATATCGGCAAACACAAATTACGTAGGAGGTCACTGATAATAGCGAGGTGGGCCAGCTGACATTTGAGTGGGCAGGAGAAACACTGGCCTGGGCCCAATTTCATAGAGCCTGTAAGCACAAAAACTTGCTAAGCATAGAAATATCTTGCTCAGCAGAAACAGGTTACCAGCCCAGATTCTGCAAAGTTTACATTGTTGCGACTGGTGCCCCGCTCATTTTCTGCTTAGCAAAGAAATTTTACAAGCATTTTTTCTGCTTAACGGCTTTTTGAAATTGGGCCCTGGACTCTTTGTGAAAGTAATTTATCTTTTTTTTTAATTTTTAATTTTTTTTTAATTACAGGGACAAGCCCAAAACCTTTGACAACTGTGCCGTGGCATTGCCTCGACCACGAGATCCTGTGCGACTCGAAAGACACCGGAACACCTGTGTGCCTGTCCGAGGGGAAGAAATGTGATGGACACATAGACTGTCTTGATGGGCAAGATGAGAGGGACTGCCACTCGGTCTGTCGTCATTATTATACTGGTAAGGAATTCACACAAGTAGGATTTGAAACTTTGCATGGTGGACATATTTATAACTGGTAAGGTGTGTGGCAGCCTCGCTACCATGGGCAGCGCGCCGTATCGATACCTCTCTCGTCACTAACCCCCTGGTAGGGAAACACCAAAAATCAACGCCGATTGGCTCACGCTTATTAAAACATTCGAGCGCTTGTAGGGCGCTCGTCTGGTGCTTAGTCCGCGCGTGTAAAAATGCACGTATTTCAAATGAATCATGTCTTTATATGATCACCCTAAACTGCATACAACACAAGATCGAAAAAGAACTGATGGGGCCAGTTGCTCTGTGACATGATGCCTCTTTTGACAGCGCGCTCTGCGTAGTCTGTAACACAGAATGGATCAACCACAGGACTAATTAAAATATCCAATATATTTGGATACTCTAAAGTCACACTTCCAGGGGTTACAATCGAGCAAGGCATTCTGGGAAAGAAAAACGAAATGGCGCTTACTGTGAATGAGGTTGGGTGGGTGGTAGCACCATGTTCATAAATCTCTACTTTGAGCATGTTGAGCTGTGGTGGTTCTGAAAAGAACCGTTGGTAAAACAACTTGACATTTTGATCAGTATGCCCTGATCGTCCTCCAGAGAAAGTTAGACGCAGATGTTTGCAGGCTGTATCATATGTACTGCACAATCTGTTATGAACAAAGCTGCTGATGTGTGTGACCTTGTTATACATTAACAGGTAGATATCCTGGCTATAGACTGTGCAAGTCTCGCGCATATCGGAACGAGAAAACACGATCAAATCTTTGTTTTAAATTATATCTACTGACAAAATCTGAACAACAAAAATACTCATTACATGTTTATAAAAACAGTTTTAGTTTTTATAATAAATACACCAATAATGTGTTAATTAATACTGAAGAAAAGTTAAAACACTGGGACAAGGATGGTCATTTGATCTTAACTTTTCAGAAACCACTTACGTGGATTCGCGAAGGTCACACGGGCATAAAATTAACGCTTGACGCAGTTTATAGACGACGCTGACGCCTCAACAACCGTAGACTGCAATGAAAAGGCTTCGCGTTGTAATTACAGTATCTGGCGATTATCATCGCGCATCCAAAACAAGTGTTTACATAAGTTTTGTGATTGGAGGCAAGCACAAAATTCTTAATTTTTTGCAGCAACCGCAAACTGAGGTCAAGTTTAATTCTCGGGTTTTCTTTGTTATATTATTGAATTGATTTTACTTTCATATTTGTTATCACTTAGTATTACATTCCCAACAACATAAATATTTTTCATGGTCATAAACCACGTTAAACTAAAATAATTGACAAAACAAAATCTTGCCCACGTAAATCTCCATATGGTTGGGACCACAATGGTCCCGGAAGTTCAAATATGGGCGAGACTTGCACAGTCTTCAACCGAAGCATGGTTTAAGGGCGACGAAAGCGACCACCTTGTTCTTGCTGACATTTCCCACACTCTGTACTGAAGATTGAAACTTCAAGTTGTTTCACCACCGGTTGTTTTCAGAATCACCACAACAAACAAGAGGGATCTACATGTATGTACATGCTGTTATCGCAAACCTTTACTAGAAAATGAGTTCTTGTAACTTGTACCGGGGCTTTAGTCACACTGCTTGAGGCTGTGGCCCATTGGTATCTCGGTGCGTACTTTGTGTGTACAGCAGGGTTACATGTATCTTAAACGAGTGATGTTTTGATAATCTCAAACGTGTGTAACATAAGTGCTATTTTATACAACATTTTTGCACTGACATGACAATACTCACCTTCATTCATTTCTCCTGTTCAGTACATTAACTGATGATCATTTCATGTTATTTTTTTCCCCTCTCTCCAATCAGCGGACTATAAAACCTTCTCATCTCCCAATTTCCCCAAGTATTACGACTCAAATCTGGATTGTTCGTGGACGCTTTCTGTCAGGGTAGGAGCAATCATCCAACTCCGGTTCCACGTCTTCAATCTTGAGCAAGGTTTTGACACGGATTATGTCAAAGTGTATAATGGCGATACAAAAGGGGTGAGTAATTGACAATGCTTACAGACCAGCAGCTGATTTCACAAAGAGATAAGACTAGTCTTATCTGAAGTTAGGACTTAACTTAAGACTAGTCCTATCTCTTAGCATTGCCTAGGACTAGTCCTAAGTTAGAAAGAGTTTTGTGAAATCGACCCCAGGGCCCAATTTCATAGAGCTGCTTGAGCACAAAAAGTAGCTAAGCACAACAAAATTATGCCTACCAGAATAAGGTTACCAGCCAAACTAACAATGCACCTATTACCCCTTTGACTGGTATCCTGCTAATTGTTGCTTAGGAGAAAATTGTTAAGCAGTACTTTCTGATAAGCAGCTCTGTGAAATTGGGCCCTGGGAAGAGTTCCAGGGTAGGGTTGATTGCAAGGTTGTTGTCGTACCGGTCTTTAGAATTCCCCTATGGAGACCTTTTATTTTCCCTTTTTTGTTTTGTCCTTAGTCTCCATAAGGTACCGAAAGTGAGAACACCGGCAATTTTGGACCCTCCTTTGTTCAACTCTTTGTGATTGCAAACGTGGACCACGATGTTTTCCTTTGTGATAGCAACCGTGGACCTGTTGTTCCTTTTGTTATAGGTCCACGGTTTGAACGTGGATACCTACCCACACACACACAGCTCTGTGTTGCAGTCACTTTGTGTACTTTGCTTTGTTCTGTACACTTAAGGAAAATCCTATTCTTCAACACTGTAAAAAACACTGTGTGGACATGTGTAAGTCCACATAGTGTTTGAAGTCCCTACGTTATGTGAACCTCTTTTGTTTTCAGGTCCTCACTTTGTATGTATCGTTAAAACCTACACTGAGTCCACACACAACAGAAAATATTGCTTTGCAAGTTTCTTTGTTTGGCAAAAAGTTAGTAAGGCACTCGTAGCAACAATGTAAACTTAATGGAATGTTGGCTGGTAACCTGTTTCTGATAAGCAAGATTTGTCAGTGCTAAGCAAGTTTTTTTGCTTACAGGCTTTCTGAAATTGGGCTCGGTACCTTGTACATGTGAGAGTGGATTCGGTACTCGTTGTGTGGTGGCTGTGGCAGGGGAGCAGGCGGCATGGTTTGGGTTTGGCAATCCAGCCATGGTAGGAACAGACTGGCGGGCAAATGGGATAGAGCAACGACAGCCTTGTTACCAAGGTTATTCCTGTGGCATAACCAGCAGCGGGAAAGATGGTTTCCAGCATAGACTCAGCGTAGGTTCTGGCTTAGGCGCCGGCTTCAACCTCGTTCTCAGTGGTGTACGATCTCACAATGCTCTTTTTTTGTCTTTCCCAGAGTGCTTTGCTCGATTATAACCCCTGGAAGTGTGACTTTGAAATGTTTAAATATATTGGATCTTTTAATTAGTCCTGTGGCTGATCCATTCTGTGTTCGAGACTACGCTGAGTGCGCTGTCAAAAGACGTATCAAGTCATAGAGCAACTGGCCCCCTCTCATTCTTTTTCGATCTTGTGATACGTCTAACTGTATGTAGTGTAGGTTGAATATATAAAAACATGATTCATTTGTAGTGTATAGCGTTGAAATATGTATGAATGGTATGAATGGTCTGGCACCATTGGGAAAAAGCACTCAAGGGGAAATAGCACTCAGTTTTGACTATGGATACAGGAAACATGACAATGATAGTGGCATTATCCTTATGTTCTTTTAGCCGGAGTTTCTGATCGGTAACTACTATTCCTTCGACCAAGCCGTCAACACGCCGCCAAAAGTCATCGATGGTTCAGGCAATACGTTGTTGGTCCTTTTTCACACCGATGGGTCAGCGAATAACATGGGATTCAATGCGACGTACCAGACCAAAGGTAAATATGGCTTGACTAACGATCTAGGGCTCGATGTCATAAAACTCTATCAGTCATCTTCAGTTGAGTTGTCAGTATTGTTGCATGGAATTTGTATAGACTGTGCAAGTCTCGAGCATATTCAAACTTCTGGGACCATTGTGGTCCCAACCATATGGAGTTTTACGTGGGCTGGATTTGTTTTGGTCAAATGTTTTAGTTTAAAGGTAGTTTATGGCTATGAAATTTATATATGATGTTGGGAATGTAATACTAAGTGATTAACAATATGAAAGTAAAACCAATTCAACAAAATAACGAAGAAAACCCGAGAATAAGACTTGACCTCCGTTTCCGGGTTACTTGGAAACAATTAAGAATGCTGCCCAACTGATTGTCATTAAACCTATGTGATAGAGGCACACATTCGGGCATGATTGGCAAATGGGGTTTCTAGCAATAAGCATCCTCGTCCCAAGTTTTAATTTTGTTTTAATGTTGAACAAATTATTTGTATTATACAAGAATTGAATTTATTTATAATAACTGGCTATGGGTATTTTTATTTTCAAGAATTTTGTATAAATATTATTTAAAAAAAAAGATTTGATTTCATACATAGAAAAGTATATTTTTTTTCTCATTTTTGATATGCGCAAGACTTGCACAGTCTATTGTGACATCACACTTTGCTTAGCAATTAAGATTTATACATATAGAATGAATGTACATGTAGGACGCTGGGCCTAATTTCATAGAGCTGCTTAAGCAGAAAATAGTGCTTAACAATTATCTGCTAAGCAGAATTGAGCAGGATACCATTCACAAATTGTACTTGTGAAATGGTAGTTTGGCTGGTAACCTTATTCTGGTAAGCGTAATTTTGTTATGCTAAGCTACTTTTTGTGCTTAAGCAGCTCTATGAAATTGGGCCCTGGTGGCTGCCTCAACCCTCCAATATCAACTGATATAAGTCATGTAGGATCCCCTGTACTGTCATGTTGGTGAATGTGTCGTGGCTGAGCGGTCTAGTGCCCTGTTCTGGTGGCAAAACTATCGGGATGTGGGTTTGAATCCCTGTCATGACATTTGTGTCCTTGAGCAAGACACTTAACTACAATTGCCTCTTTTCACCCAGGGGTAAATGGGAGGGCAGAGATGGTTCTTTTGATTGATTTAGTTTAGTGCTCTACATACTTGGCAGCACAGGCTATATACTCCCCAGGGATTTGAGAGGGTTTAAGGAATTAAGTAAATGGCCAGGTGACCAGGGGTAATAATGGTCATGTGCCATGAATGTTGAAATAGGCGGACACCAGCGCTGTATAAATGTCCGATGCGTCCATTATGATAATTACATAATTCAAACTGATCTCTTGTCACCGGCACACACGGTGGTCTAGTGGTAAGACATCTGCTCTAGAATGGCAAGGGTCGTAGGTTCAAATTCCACCTGAGTAGTATGCCTGTGCATTTTTTTCCAAAGGACTTGGAGCACTGAGTATGCAGTGCTTATCACACATTGAGCAAGTTTGAGTGTGCACCATGGTTAACTGAGGGTCGACTATTTTGACTCAACCCAGGCTGGTCAACCATTGGCTGACTACTGTGGTTGACCATTTGGAACCAGCCTCAGGACCATGGTTTCTTCCGTGGTGGTCCCGATAGCCATGTTTCATGCGCTTGTAAAGCGCAGAAGGGAACCAGTGACACTATTGCAAAATGGCGGAAGGCAATGGAAGTGTTGCATACCATGCCGATGGTTGACTAGACTTCCAAACGAGTCGTTCGAGTGAGTACGTCACTGCGCATGTACGTTGCTAGTCAGTGGTCAACCACTAGTCGACTAAATGTGCGCACTCGAACTTGCTCATTGATGTAGGGTAAAAAAGCAACACATATTGTTTTATAATCATCTTTTGTTGTCTTTGTCTATGCTCAGGTGAATGCCTCAGTGATCAGCAGCTGTGCAGTTTAACGGATAAGAACTGTTATGATCGTTCCGAGCAGTGCGACAACTACTTGCATTGCATGAAGGGACAAGATGAGCTTGGATGTAAACGTAAGATTAAAAAAACAAAAACACCTTGGCTGTTCCATGGTTTCTCAAGTTAGTTCGATCGCACAGGAATCAGATAGTAACGAATCTGGAGTCAATAGAATGATTCAAATCACCAGAATTCTGATTCCTTTGTTAAGGCCAAACAAAATGAATGTTCTGTTTCCGGTTACCCGACCTACCCTAACTTTACGCCGCGATTTCCGTGACCCTAAACTTTTTATTCGGCTTGAAAAGGAAAAAAAACCCAAAAAACAAATAAAATAAAAATTTAAATTAAACTAGAACTGAATTTGTTACGAACAAATACTGGGGTTTCGGCTTTAACAAGGTGAACTATTAAGAATTGAATAATGTCTTGGTGACGTAATGTAGTTTGTTAATTAATAAGTTGTCACAGTCCCGATGATGGCGATTGATTGTGGGTCAAGTTAACGAAAATGGAACCTGTCGCTTTAGGGCTCTTTTTTATGATGAAATTACTATTATATTTGAATTTCCAGTTTGGAACAGATGGGCCAGTATAAGTTCGGGTCATGTGGGAGGATGAAATGTCATGAATGTGGCACTTGTGAGGAGCTAAAATATGTCGTAAAACTATAAATGAAAGATAAAGTACATGTGCTGTAAAGGTACAAGTGGCACAGAGATTACAGTCGACTCCCGTTATTACGAGCTCGCATATTACGATGTTCCTGTTAATACAACGTTTTTTGTCGGTCCCAAACTGCCCCGTGCTTGTTTCAATGCATTTAAATATAGATTATACGAGCATGGTAGTAGCGAGAACATGGTTACAACGAGGTAATTTTGTTGGCCCGTTACAAGCAAAACATTGTTTTCAACCCTTTTGTAACAAGAATAATAAAAAAACCAGCAAAGGAAATACCTTTAACAGCCTGAAAATCGTTATTTATGGCTTGTACGACAATCAATAGAGGTGCTAACTGGATGCTATCGCTAGCGATACTAATCCGAAACAGGAGTCACGATGCAGCCAGCAGGTTTTTAATTCCAAACTCCGGACAATGGTGGGATTAGGAGGTTTGCATGGTTTAAAAAACGGGGCAGATTACATACTAAGTACGCATTCATCAATTCATGTGAAATCTTCAGAAAAGATACTGATCCATTGAGTTTTACAAGTGCTTGATGTGCATTTTCAGCAGAAAAACCCCCCACCGCAACTGAAAAGCTAAAACATTTGCGCGTTCAATATTTAATGCAACAGCAAGATTTCCCTGGTATCCCGCGTTAGCAATGAACCATCTAGCATTACACTGGTGGTTACCAATGAAAATCAAGATTCTATTTATTGACTGCTGCGACCGAAGTTTTGCACCGAAACTTCGCTAAACAAGAACAGCAAGTTATGTATGCTACGTACGGCGTCAATTACTTGTGATGTACACAGACACGGCGATCATGCTTTTTTGACGGGCGTTTTTAAATCGGTAATATTGCCAAGAAATGAATAAAAAACACTCAAAACAACTGCTGCTGGATCTAAGTTAGCGCAGAAGCTTTCATTTGATGTGTCATTTGTGTGTTTTAAGACTGTAATTCCTGAGATCGAACGATAACAAATTTCACTGGTTAATGCTATGAGAATTTTTTGAATGGAAAAATAATAATAATAATACGAAAAAAAATAAAAATCTCGACGAAAACAAAGGTGGTTTCGGCGGATTGCCGAAACCCCCAAATATTAAAAAATATTGTTCCATGGACAAAATGTCTGCCTTTGACCAACTTAACATGTTTTGCACAAAACTGAAATAAAAACCACAAGACATCAAGTCAAATTTACCGATATCTCCGTGATTTGAGTTGACGATTTTGCGATCTACGGCCGGTGCGTCATGTGCGTTGCATAGCGCAATCACATAGCGTAATATACAGAGCGCAAACTACAAATGGCGCTTTTGCTTGATCGGTAGATTTAGCTGCAAATTCTGCAGAGCGCAAACTACAAATTGCGCACAATTTTGTCAAATTTGTTGCGCAAATCCGTTGAATGCGCTCAACAGATGAAGGAAAGCAACAGAAGTTGCGAGCAGACGATTTAGACATAATTTTAGCCGAAAAATTATCTTTTTTAGAAAAACTTTTGACACAATCGAACCTCCATATTAACCAGCAACATCTCCTGCGTACCCCATTTGAGTTTAAAGTATACTAAAGAGGTCTTTCATAGATTTTGGAGCAGTTTTTTGTCACTCACTGTTGTTTTTGTTGAGTTGAATCGGGGAAGTATTAGGGAATTTTTACACACTTGCCAAACGTATCAGAAAAAAACAAAAACGTAAAACTCCCGACCTACCTACCCTATTTCAGGATGGCATGTAATCGGAAACAGAACATTTATTTTGTTTGGCCTAATTGTAATGTGGGCAACAGTTGAATGGCTCTGAGACCTACTCTTACGAAACATGTGAAAAGTTTGCAATTTTTCTTTTTCTTAATTGGTATTTTATCTTGATTAGAAGAGAGCTTTGCAATGATCAGCACCTCGAATGGAAATAGCAGATATCTTAACCACTAGACCACCGAGTGAGTCCAGTGACGAGAGGCTAGTTCTAACCCTGTAATTATCAGCGGATATTGCAGACAATTCAATTGATGTAATAATCACATCTGGGATTAAGAATATTGTTTAGGGGTTTGGATGTTGGTGTTGTCAGCAGCAGAGTGTGGATTCGAATCCCGGTCATGATACTTTGTGCCCTTGAGCAAGGCACTTAACCATAATTGCTTCGTAAAAAGCTGGGAAGGTAGTGCATTCTGCTCTACCAGCCAGGCTCCTAGTGGATGATACCCATGCCTACATCCTTACCGACTGTGAAAGGGGTAACCCTGTTTCAGCCCCAGGAGTAGGTGGCAACGTGCCCCTGGTGGCAGTTGATTTGGGTGGATAGCCCGAATCAGTTAAGTGTAGCCCTCACCTTGAAGTGGCCAGCCGGCCTTGTGATGTTAGGCGATCTCTCATAAAAAAAATGAAATAAAATTACACAAACAAAATTGTGCTATAAACGTCAATTTCTATTAATGCTTGTTTCAGTGTGTGCAGAGGATCAGATCCCTTGCCTGAAGTCCTCCAAGGGTTGCTTCTCAGTTGATCAACGCTGCGATGGCAAACGGAACTGCCAATATGGAGAAGACGAGGATGACTGTGACAGCCTGGTCTGCAATGCCGACGTGGGCTTGTTCCTGTGCGGCGACAAAAGATGCATGCAGGAAAAATACATATGTGACGAATCCACCGATTGCATTGATGGTACAGACGAGGAAAACTGCTGTAAGTTGATCCAATTTTTTTATCTCTCATGTGCAGGGCCCAATTTCATAGAGCACTAAAAGTAGCAAAGTACAACAAAATTATGCTCACCAGAATAAGGTTACCGGCCAAACTACCATGCCATATGTACAATTTGTGAGTGGTATCCTGCTCATTTCTGCTAAGCAGAAAATTGTTAAGCTAAATTTTTGGCTTAAGCAGCTTAATGAAATTGGGCCCTGGTCGGAAACCTATATACCCCTTGCACGATCAGTAGTGCAATTTCTCAGCTTATCAGCTGATTTTCTCTTTTTCCTTTTTTTTTTTGCCATTGAAAACTGGAAACCACTGTACAAATGTTTGTGTCTAAGGGGCCATTCAGAATAATCAATGTTACAAAATTGTGATATTTTTTTAAATTCTGACTGACCAACCCGCACCAAAGGTTGATTTTAAATGTTGACAGACTATTTAATAAACCTTATTCACTGAAGAACAAAGTAATAATAATAATAATAATAATAATAATAATAATAATAATAATAATAATAACTAGTATTTAGTACGCTCTCCTTAGTAAACTATATCACAGCATTTACACAAAATAATCATACACAACATACAGCCGAATTTCATCAGAAAAGGTACATACACAATGTTTGAAAGGGATATAGGGAAAAGAAAAGGGCTTATTTTAACTATACAGGGAAGAGGTATGTCTTCATAAGTTTCTTAAATTGGTCTGTGGAATTTGCTGCTTTAATACAAGAGGGGATATTATTAATACAAGATGGGATATTGTTCCATAAATTTATGCCTCAAATGAAGCAGATATTTTCAGTGCGTGAAATATAGAAAAATTTGCTGGTTGCCCCAGGATGGGTACGTGTAAGTGCGCTGATTAAATTAATTGAAAGATTTTCTTGGTAAAACCCATTAATGCCATACAACAGATTGTGCTGTAAGCTACCATAGAAAATCTACCCCTTTGCAGACAGCAACCTCTGAAAGCGTGAGAGCTCACAGCGGAAGTATTACAGACCCTCACTCAACTGCCTCAAATGCCATAGGTTGATGTCGAGCAAAACTCTACATTTTCATCATCACAATATTACCATCTTCTCTCGAGAATCTGTGTCGGGTTTTTGATGGTTGTATTGTTGAATTCTCTTTCAGATGTGTCCACTAAAGTCATCACAGCGGCTGCTGTAGGGTCCATTGTCTGTGGCCTCTTACTTGTAGCAGCCTTAAGCTGCACTTGTAAACTCTATCAGCTGCACGTCCGCGATCGTTTCCCACCATCGCATATGTCACCACTGCGGGAGATAGAAGAGGAGCTTCTTCGCCGCGAGGCGCCGCCGTCTTACACCGCCACCATGGCCTCGCCGCATTTTGACGAGGCGCAGAGGGCATTTATCGAAGGAATCCAGGCTGCCGTGATCGCCAGGAATGAGTCACGAACCCCGAGCAGGCAGAGCGGTTCACGGAGGCAGAGGGGAACTTTTGTTCGCATGCTGTCCAGGGATCGCACCTCGAGCCAGGTGCAAATTCAGCCTGATGAAAATACCACTGAAAGCCAGACAGAAATGCGACCACCGAGCCCCGCCGAGGTGGATGAAAATGAGTTTGATACCATGATGCCCGAGGAGGAGAGTAATAGAGTCGGAAATGGACCACCTCCTTTGCGTCGGATCTCTGGAGAGCGTAGCCCACCAACCGTTAGTCCAAGTACAGTGGAAGCCTCACCGGAGACGGCCGGACAACAAGAATCAACTTCAAGCTCCGTCTCTGACACGGACTCGGAAACAAATCAAGAAGCTCTGCACATGATGATTCGTGCTGCTGCCAACATTCGCCGGATGCGCCTGGCTGGAGGACTGCAGAATGTTATGCAGGCCCAGGACCACAGAGCAGCAAGGGCCCACAGCAGGACTGGGAGCCAAGCTGACATAGAAAACCCCACATCAGCTGAGTCAGCACCATCAGGAGATTCTGCACCGACTTCAGATGGCGAAACAGAGACAGTGGAAGCGGTGGGATTATCGTCGCATCTGAACGAGAATACCAATAATGCATCAGAGAGAACTGATACTGAAAACCGCAGCTTACCAACCGAACCTACGCAAGAGGCCTTTAAGATGTCAGAGTCCTTTGAGAATCCAACACCGCATCCTCAAGAAGAGCCTGAGCTAGCATCAGACTCGGAATCCCTCCCACAAGATGGTGAAGCAGAGGTAAATGCTCAGTCACCAGAAGAAGCTGCGTCTTGTGATGACGGAGACGCAGGAAGGGACTCAAATGCTGAGGAGAGACTAAGTCAGGCTTCGTCATTATTGTCCTTGGCATCTGCTGGCTCAGTGGCAGCAGAAAGCGTGGATGATCCCTTGGTGGAAACCTAAACAGCTATGCATAATTTTTTTAGAGGAGTTTTTAAAAGTCCCCTGCGACTGAGACTTGAAAATGCTCGGTCTCTTTTTAACCTCTGACCCTCATCGGCTCTCAAACTTTTCACAATCTATCAAGTTCCTCCAAATAGCATCCCAGCTATCATCAAACCTGTAGACCCATGCTGATCAAGTAGTGTCGGGCATAACCGCATCCCTTGTACTTAAAAATATACTGTTGGAATTTGATAGATTTCATGGACATTCAAGTTTTCAACGAGTGGAGAGCATTTCATTTCCATAACCACTGAAGCACTAAAGTGGTCACAAAGAAGTATAATACTGTAGTCAAATGGAAATGTACAGGTACACATACCAGATTGTCGGTGTAGCTTAACCAGTAATACGGCACACGGCTTATTGTGTGTGTGGAGAATATTTTTGATAATTCCTTAATTTTGCTATTCTGAGAAAAACTGTACGTTATTGGAATGTATTCAGATAATGATCTGCATATATAGCTGCACACAGGAATTAACTGTGTAATTTTAATCTTAGGCATATTTACTCAGAGTTGTGGGCATGACATTGCAGTGGTTGCGTCCTCCGAACCCCATATAGGTGTATATACAGACTGGCGTTTCCATGAGGTGCTCTTTCCCTGCAGTTTCAAAGCGCCTGGAATGTTGTGACATGTCGGAATGTAGAGTCAACAAGTTTACTCTCACGCCGACCAAACAACAGGAACAATGCTTATCCTATACAAGCAGGGATTAGAAATTTCACTTTTATCTAAGTTCAGACCTTTTTATACAAAAATAACCTGTTATTCCCATAAAGCTGCTAAGCACAACCATTTATACTTGCTCAGCACAAAGGGGTTACCAGCCAAAATACCATGTAATGCATATTGTTTCAAACTGGTTCCCCGCTAGTTTTCGCGTAGCAAAAAAATTATGATGGGCACAATTTCCTGCTAAATCAGTTTTGTGAAGTAGGAGGAAATTTTGTAAACTCGTCACCAAAATATCTGGTCACGGGAAAAATAAAATTTAGTTCTGTCACTTGTATAAACTTTTGAGGTTTGGTTGTGCAGTTCCAATTAAAGGGTCTGTATACGTTTGGTAATGACTCTGAAAATTAATGGCAATAAAATCTTACTTGGTAAGAAGTACAGCAGCTTTGGATAGTATAATGCATTTTGAGAAACTTTTCTCTTTGAAGTACTGCGGTTATAGAAAAAGATATCACTTTTTATCTCCAAAATTTTGAATATGAGAAACGTTACTGGCAGTAACGTTTCTCAGATTGTGTATTCCAATTGAGATTATTCTTCCTGCGTGGACATAATCGTTCCAGATTTTCAGCAATATCTTAAA
Organism: Plazaster borealis; assembly: GCA_021014325.1. Classification (NCBI taxonomy): domain Eukaryota; kingdom Metazoa; phylum Echinodermata; class Asteroidea; order Forcipulatida; family Labidiasteridae; genus Plazaster; species Plazaster borealis. Next base: position 20,496,967 of record CM037460.1, read on the forward strand.
AAAACGCTACCACCTTTTGAAATGAAATTTACACAGGTTAGTTTTATGGTATATATCTACAACTATATAGGATTGAAACAAACAGTGGGTTCCAATTACCAAACGTACACAATCCCTTTAATGAGTCACTTTTGCTAAAAAACACCCGGATGTCAGACAAACATTCCACCACATCGGTGCGCCAGACCGCAGTAGTAAAGTCATTGTCAGTATAGAACTTGAGAGTAAACATAAAGCTAGGGATTGTACGTGCCCGAAGGTTAGTGAATATTGACACATTGTCTGAGATCCTGGTTGCTGAGTTTCTTTTTTTGGCATCAGTGTGGAGTGCTATTCAGTCATAAAATGGAATGGATTTCTGATGATTATTGGTTTTGTTGTTGCTGCAAATTCTCCAGTCACTCCTTGTTATTGTTATTTTGAAAGAACTAAACATTGATGCAACATGTGTACATGTTTTGTTGAGTACTTCATCGGTATGTACGCAAAGTAGCAATTGGTGTCTGCATTGGTTTTGAGCTCTTTCATTTTTGTATATCCTGCAGGAGTTGTAGTGCAACTTCAACTCCCCCCCCCCACAGAATTTAGTATCAATTTTCAATGTTATGGGAGAATAATAGGTAGAACATTTATAATGGAGCTAAAAAGATTAGGTGTACAGCATCGGTGATGCTGCGGAGAAACCCATGAGAAACCACAGCTTGTAAGGGTGGGGTCCCTTGAAGGTGTGGTCCCCTGAGGGTGTGGTCCCCCTGAGGGTGTGGTCCCCTGAGTATGCATGGGCATTGAGTCGGGCAGTTGTTCCTGACCAAGTTATCAATGACCTCCAAGTTTTTATGTTTGATTTTGTTTAACATCATGTTGTATATAATGTACACAGTACTGCAGCTACTCCAGTGTAAACACTCATTGTGTGCAGTCACTTTTCTCGGGTCAACATGAATGAGGTGGCTTTGTGTACATACGATACATGCAAGCATCATTTCCCATGCCTGTGCAAACACAATTTACAGCAGCTCACCGATCTACTTCAATGCTTGAAGGTTTATAAAGCTTGGTAAATAATGCAGTCGCACAATGAGGCCTATATCTTTTACATAACGTCCCTGGTCCCGTTTTAACAGAGAGGTTTTATACTACTTATCATTTTGGCTGGTAACCTGTGAATGCTAAGTGTGTTTTTCTATTTGCTTGGCAGATGTGGCATTGTTTATGGGCTGCTTGTAATTGGCACCTAGATCTGATTTCTTAAACTAAACACTTCAGTGGGTTATGAAAATGGTATCATTCAGTATGCAGGTTTTACTGCCATTTGTTTAGTCGGGGTCAAGTGAACAACTACTGCATGTGGTTGACACTCGGAATGGTACTCATTATTGTTGTGTTAAAAATACATGTAGAAGTGAAAAACATCTGAAATTACTTTTCTTCTTTTTTTCCTATGTAAAGGCAATCTGCCATCTGTGAAAAGAAAGGAGAATATATGTATGTATACTTGACTGAAAGCTTTGCAAACTATATACTGGCTTGAAACCAAATACTGTTGACTATGATGATACCTTTGTCAACGGCGCCTTCTACTCCTTCAATTCCAAATCCATCGGTTTTGTGAAATGATTAATTGAACGCTATTGGAATGTTGATGGACTCTGAAGAAAAAACAATCTCACAGTTGTCGAAATGGGACTAGGTTAAAAAAAACAAGAATTGTTCAAACTGAATGATCAGATTTCATATATTTTCAACTTTTCAACTGAAACTGAATAAGCACCTTCACGGTATAATATGTGCCATCTTGTTCAAGGGGCAGATTTCGTGTATTCAAAATCTGCCCCTTGAACACACCAATACACGTTGCCATCTGCGACTCGGCGCCCAAACTTCTACTCACCTTCCAGACGCGTGCGGCACCGACTGTTCGAAATATACAAATGCGCCGCTTGAACAAGATGACACATGTAACCGTGAAAGTTGTTACAAAATGACACCAGTGAAGCACGAAAAGCCGAATTAAATCTACATGGAACTCGGGAATTAAATTATGTATTTATCATTTTGAGAATGGTATATTAACATTTTCTCTCCACTGTGAACTCTATAACCAGGTTATTTTACTTTATTCATTAAGTATTCATGACGTTTCACAGTATCACTACTGCCCTTCTGTTTTCGCCCTTGATTTCGTTTTGTTGTGATTTCATATTTATTTATGCTACTATAAACCCATTTGCTTCTTTATAACCTGTGACTTTGTATTTGTGGGCATTTAAACGATACTGATGAATTAAGTAAGGCCTTGTGCGAATTTGTTGATACTCGCTGCTGCGGCCGAGACTTGAATTTTGTTCAGCGTCTGCATGGAGAAGAAGTGATTTCATGCTACAGCTAGCAAGACCGAATCGCAACACTTGCCCAATAGACTGTGCAAGTCTCGTGCGTATTCGAACATTGGGACCCGTTAAAGCGCGTGAGTTTGTTTCCTTCACGCGTTAAAGCATCGTATGTGGAACCAAAGTGGTCCCAAAAATGTTCGAATACGCGCGAGACTTGCACGGTCTATAAGGCGCAATACTCCCTCATTTTGCAAAGAAAGCTGCTTATTAAGCACAAAAAGTAGCTAAGCAAAGCAAAATTATGCTTACTAGAACAAGGTTACCAGCCAAACTACCTTGTCACATATAAAATTTGTGATTGGTATTCTGCTCATTTCTGCTTAGCAGAAAATTGTCAAGCAACATTTTCTGCTTCAGCAGCTCTATCTTGTAGTGTTATAGTGCGCACGCGCAATAAGCAACTTACATATTTCATGGGAAGGGTCTATATAGATGAATTGCACATGACGTCATTGATCGCCATCTTTGATGACAAACAATAGGAAAGTGCACGCGTGTACAGGACCCAATTTCATAGAGCTGCTAAGCACAACAATTTGCTTAGCTAGCATGAAATTTCTTCCTTGATAAAAACAGGATTACCATCCAAATTTCCATGTGTTGCATATTGCTTGTTACTGGTATTCAGCTGTTGTTTGCTTATCCTGAAAATCACGTGGAAATTTGGTTGGTAATCCTGTTTTTATGAAGGAAGAAATTTCATGCTGAGCAAATTGTTGTGCTTAGCAGCTCTATGAAATTGGGCCCAGGCTGCGCACGACTCTCAGCCAATGATAGCCTTTTACGCGTGCACGTTTCATCAACGATGGCGGCCAATGCAAGGGGTCTATTGGATGAAAGTTGTAGACGCCTGAATGCTCCGCAGCCGAAGGGTGGTGGAGGTGGTGGTGGTAAAGCATATGTGGCAATGAGCACACAATCCATAGTCAAAACTGTTTTTTTTTTTTAATGTGCACAATTGATATGATTTGACACTTTGTGTGGTGACTACCTTGTATGTCCTTCATTAATTCATTAAGATATTTCTAAACATGGGCCAAATTCCATAAAGCTGGTAATCACACAAACCTGCTGTTAATCACAGACAAAATATTGCTTAGCAAAAACAGGTTACCAGCCAAAATGCCACATTTTGCATTGTTTCGACTGGTGCCCTGCTCTTTTTTTGTTTTGCTGATGAAAATGTGGACATGGTGTATCCAGCTATATTGTAAAACACTATTTCACTTATTATCATTAGTAATAATGTTTACTGTTATTATTATTGCTGTTTATTTTAATATTATTGTCATTTTGTTTATGACATTTTTAAGAATTATTATTTGATTGCACATTCAACTTAGCAAACGCCAATAACGGGATGAGTATTAAGAAATGTCTGTTTTTGATGTGGGAGGAAAAACGCAAATGATTTCTTTAAATCCCAAACCAATGTTAAGCTGTGTTCCGAATCAGGCGACTCCGGCTACGGCTACGGCTACGGCTATGGCTGTTAGCTTCAATGACTTCATTGGAGAATAGCACTTGCACAAAAACTTGCTAAGCACAGAAAATTATTGCTTAGCAGAAACAGGTTACAAGCCAAAATTACATTAAATTTGCATTGTTGTGACTGGTGCCCCACTCAATTTTCTGCTTGGCAAAGAAATATGTCAAGCAGTGTGTTCTGCTTAACAGCTTTATGATATTTGGGCCCTGACCATAGCCGAAGCCGTCAGTTCGGTAAGAGCCTTATTCTTTCAATTTTTGTTTTAAATAATTTAAAATTCGTGTGTACATATTTGTTTTTAAAATTAGTATTGTTAAATGAAAACAATTGGTTTTATATACATAAACACAGGTACTACATACTATTTGAGATAGAGGAGGCTTAAACGCCAAAGTATATAATTATTATTGTAAATACGAGCTATATTTTTGGCTTCATATAATTTACACAGATTTTGGTTTGTAATCATGCCTTAAATTGTTCAGAAACACGTTTATAATGTGATGTTTTTTAACAGTGAATAATTAATTAGTTTAAACAATCATGCACACCAAGCAATCATACTCAGTACCAGTAATCCCTCATTTACATAAGTTTCACTCGTTTGGTTTTTGAAAATTTTACATCTGACATAAGTATACCGGCACATTAAACAAAACTATAAAAGCAAGAAGTAAAAACTCAAACATTAAATAATCAAACATTAAGTTGTATTGGAGATAAACTTGTATTCTGTCGTATATTCTGTCGTAATTGAAAAGATTAGTCATGTTTTTCTTGTGTTGTGACGTTATGCTTGCGTCATAAATGCCAATTGCCTGTATGTTGTTTTTCAAGAAATTCGCAATAAGAATCTCAAATGAAAATCCTTTCATAATTTTTTAAAATTTTTAATATTAGATTTTTTCAAGGTTAGGGAACAAGTACATAAACCTTTTTCTTCGCAGAAAGAAACATAGGCCAGTGAATATTTCTGCCGGAAAAAATAATTTACAGGAAACCAAGCATGTTCATTGTAAACCCCATTGTTATTGAGCTGGTAACCTGCCTCAACAGCTTTATTTGCTGCCTAGTCTAAAAGTCCCGAGTGAATAAATTAGCAATTTAAACAATCACTATTGTTTGTTAATGGTGTACCAATTAATGACATCACAGTGGAGTTTTTATCCATTTTGATGTATTATGTACTTTGCAAATGTATATAATTTTGTATTCGCATATATTATCACTTTTGGTACATGTATAAGATTGTGTACAAATACTGTGAAATGATGAAATAAAAGAAAGTAGTAATTAAATACAAGTTACTTCTGTCTCTGAACTGAAATCTTTAATTCCTAAAAGAGGGAAACTTAAGGCCAAAAAAAAAAAAACATGTTTAGCGTCCCCGCCAGCTTTCTTTTAGAGGCCGCCTCTTTTTTTGTTTTTTGTTTGAAGAAAAAATTATAAATTTTTAACGATCCCTCACGAAAAAAAAGTTAAGTTTAAAATAAAATTCCTTCTTTTTTCAAAAAGGCAGGACGCTAAACATGTTTATTTGTTTATTTGGCCCAACACAAATCTATGACATTAAATCGACTGTGGAACTTGCAGACGTTAGTAGTTTGTTTTTACCTCCATCCTAAACACGGGTTCATTAAAAAAAAAAGGGCATTACTGGGGGAGTGCATTCTACGGAGCTCCAGAAGTGTCATGTCACTCTTTATGTCGGCGGGAGGAGAAAGATGCGTGATGACACTTCTCTGGAACTACGCAGGGTTCAGTGTTATGTTCTTGTTTTCAATGGAGTTGCGGTATAAATCTACTTTGCTGCGTAGATTTCTTTTGAGAACTTGTCTTGCTATTCATTCTACTGCCACGGGAGTAGATTTCGGAATTCGGGAGACTTTTTACAGTTCTGAAAAGAACGGTCCTGGGCCCAATTTCATCAAGCTGTTAAGCAGAAAATTCCGCTTAGCAAATTTGTTTTTCTAAGCAAGAAATGAGTGGGGTACCAGTCCCAGCAATGGTAACTGTAGGTATGGCATTCTGGCTGGTAACCTTTTTTTTCTCAGCAGGATTTTTTTTTGTGCTGAGCAAGTTTTTGTGCTTGTAATAAAGGAAAACCACACAATTTCGAGGGAAATTTGTGTGAATCATTATATTCTACTTTTAAAATATCTTTCCAACCCTATGCCTTTCATAATAAACACTTGTATAGCCCAAAGCGCCCAATCCGAAGGCAACGTGTCCCAGTAACAGTTCAACAACTGCATTGGAATGGTTCAACAAGGGAACCCGGATAGTACGCACAAGCTTATGGAGGTACCACAAAATGTGTGCGCCTATGACAAATATTAAGGCCGTATCCATTTTGGCGGCTGCACCTACAGCTACGACTTTTGCTAACTTCAACCCATTGTGATGCATGACGCAAAGTTCTTGCCATAGCTTCAGCTGCCAAATGGACACGGCCGTATTGGCTAACGATAACAAACATGGCCGGCGAATTCCTGCTCTTACGGTCGTTATTCTCCGCTTACAGATACGGCGCGAAATTTCTGGTTAAAGGCATCGTACACGTTTGGTAATTGGAGCCTATTGTTTGTTTCAATCCTATATATAGCTTTAGATATAGGTCCTACCATAAAACTAACCTGTGAAAATTTCATTTCAAAAGGTGGTAGCGTTTTTGAGATATTGCCGAAAATCTGGAGCGGTTACGTCCACGCAGGAAGAATAATCTGCATTGGAATACACACTCTGAGAAGCGTTACCGTAACGCTTCTCAATATTCAAATTATTTTGGGGATAAAAAGTGATATATTTTTCCATAACCGCAGTCCTCCGAAGTAAAAAGTTTCTCGAAATGCATTATACCATCCAAAGCTGCTGTAGGCCTACTTCTTACCAAGTAAGTTTTTATTGCCATAAATTTTCAGAGTCATCACCAAACGTCGATGCCTTTAAGCCGTGTAAGCTATTATGAATGCTTTAGAAAATAATAATTATGAACGTGAAATCATGCTTGCGGTCATGGAGTGGACTTATCCGGAGCCATGAAATACTAAGCCTTTAGTCAAGGCGCACCGCTGCACCCCTAAGATATCACGCACGAAAAAAGACCAGCGTGATATCTGGGGGTGCCGCGTCGCGCCTTGACTAATAAAGGCTATGAAATACTGTGCCAAGGAAAAAAACTTCAATTTTTGAAGAAAGGAAAGAGCGAAGGATCGGGTAGCATCGATTCAGAGTTGTACACTTTGTGGCAGGAATTAATCATTATTATTGATGGGGTGGACCTTTGATGATCAATATCAGATTAATATTAACGAAATTGTTTTGAAGAGCACACCATTTTATTTAGCCTGGTTTGCGGGCGCGGGTTTTTCGAGGTCTCGTGTTTGGTTGTACTTATGCTTATCAAATAGCATTACTGGGGCCTATAACTATAGCCTATAAGAACAATGTACACAGCAAATACGGTATTATCGTAATGGTATTACCGCAAAGCAAATAGAATAGTGATGAGCCAACACGCAATGCCCCAAAAACATATTACAACTCGTTCGTATAAAGTGTGACGTAGTTGCCACGCAAAACTTCACACCAGCTGGCTCCAACGATTACCAGAAGCCCAATGGAAATACATGTATGATGATAATTGGACTTGGTTGTTACATATGTTTTTTAAGTAATTTGTTTGTTGAAGGCTCTGAACACGTTTGGTAATTGTCAAAGACCAGTGTTCTCACTTGGTGTATCCCAACATATGCATAAAATAACAAGCCTGTGAAAATTTGGGCTCAATTGGTCATCGAAGTTGCAAGAAAATGATGTATGAAAAAACACCCTTGTACAAATTTGTGTGCTTTCAGATAGGGATAAAAGGCTTCTTGCAAGAAGTATTTTATTATTTTAGTGAGAAATTACCCCTTTCTCAAAAACTACGTTACTTTAGAGGGAGTCGTTTCTCACAATGTTTTATACTATCAACAGCTCTCTGTTGCTCGTTACCAAGTCAGTTTTTATGCTAATATATATTTTGAGTAATTACCAAACGTGTACAGTGCCTTTAATGCAAGCTCGCCCCAAACAAGGGTAATAAGTAAAAGCCACTCTATGTAAGGGGCTACAAAAAGTAAAAAGTTAGTGAAAATAACTCAGGGGAGCTGAAGGTAGGAATTTATATTCCTCTTAAAACAGTATAGATTGTAGTATGGTGGGAAACATACACCAGGCAAGCAAAGAGATGCAATAAGTGGAATAAAGCTGTTTGAATGGCTCTTTGTTCTACATCTCAGCAAAGCATGCAAGTGTGTATAAAAGACTGTGCAAGTCTCGCGCGTATCGGTAAAAAAAAAAAACGTCAAACGAAGAACTTTTTTTTCTGAAACCAAATCTTTGTTTTAAATTATATCTAATGACAAAATCTGAACAACAAAAATACTCATTACAATATTAATTAGTTTTATAATAAGTACACAAAATAATAATGTGTTAATTATTATTGGAACAAAATTAAAATCTTGGACAATGATGCTTATTTTGATCTTATCTTTTTAGAAACCCCTTACGCGGATTCGCGATGGTCACACGGGCGTAAAATTGACGCGTGACGCAGTTTATAGAGGACGCTGACGCCTCAACAGCCATATACTGCTATGAAAAGGCTTCGCGTTGCCATTACAGCATCTGGCGTTTATCAGCGCGCATACACAATAAGCGTTAACATAAGTTTTGTGATCAGGGGTGAGCACAAAATTCTTAATTTGTTGCATTAACCGGAAGCTGAGGTCAAGTTTAATTCTTGGGTTTTCTTCGTTATATTGTTGAAATGCTTTTGCTTTCATATTTTTGTATCACTAAGTACTACATTCCCAACAACATATCTAATTTGTAGTGTCATAAACTACATTAAACTAAAATAATTGACGAAACAAAATCTCGCCAACGTAAAACTCCACATGGGACCACAATGGTCTCGGAAGTTCGAATGCGCGCGAGACTGGCACAGTCTATTGGTGAAATTTTGATCCTTGTTTCAGACCTTTTTGTCAGCAACGACTCTAACTTGTGTCTATGTGAAATCGATCCTATTATTAAGTTTACAAATAAATAAGGTCTGACAAATAGATTAGGATGAAGAGGTGGGCTAATCAAGACTGGGGCAACAGAATGCCCGAGTCTGTTCGGATCCTGGCCTTGGGGTATTAGCAACCACACCCTCGTAGCATTCTGCACCTGTGTATGTACCGCACCCACTACTATACAGCTGGGCATCGCGCTCGGGTACTGCAAAGAACAGCCACCCAGGAGTTGGTTGGCGGTACCCGCTCAGGTAAGCCTCCTTCAGCTCGGCCAGTGAACACAGGTGAGCTTCAAGAGTCTTGGAGCAATCACCGGCCATCTCATCGCGGTCAACGTGATAATAAACCCCCTCCGTGAAGAACGGGATTAAAACCTTTGGGCAGCATATTCCTGGAGCGACGACCTCGACGACCACGCTCGGGCAGCAATACATCTTATCGGAGCTGTTGGTACTGGTACTGGGTATGTTCGCCACGACGCCCCCGTAACATTCTGGCCCGGTGTAGTTACCGCATCCGTCGGCGAAGAGCTGAGCGTAGCGGGTGGACTCCGAGAAGGCAATCCACTGATCCGAAGAGGGTTGGCGGTAGCCCTTCAAGAAAGCCTGCTTTAGCTCCTCCAGGGTGCACAAACGACGTCCCGAGGAGTTGATGGAGCAGAAATCCGCGGTTGACCCAGTGCTCGAACTGTCACTAGAGTCCGCCAGAATGGTCGGACCAAAATCTCGATAAACCAGCTCATCTGAGGTGTACTGGACTTGACTCTCGGGTATTGCGTACCAGTACTCAGTGTCTCTTGACATAATAGCGCTGTAGCTGGTGAAATGTAAATCATGCTGAAGCTCCCAAGGATAGCATAGGTGTTGATTTGAATGTTGACACTCGGACGAGGCAGAGGTGATCGTCTGGTGGAGGCAGTCCGTCGGACTTGGATCTTTTAAGGATACCAACAAAACACAAAATGACTATACTATAGACAGTGCCCAGTGGCGTAACTAAGGGGGGCCCAATTGATGTCCGTGCCCCCCATTTGAAATCTGGACTTTTGTAACTGGAGATTTTTAGAGTAAAATGTAACATTTTATACGCTTTGATGAGATAATTTCGATGTTTTTAAAACTATTTTTCCAAATTACATGCAGAAAATATTTTTTGTTGGGAGTATAGGAGGATGTGCCCCCTCAGAAGTTCGAAATTTTATTTTAAAAAATGCCCAATTCAAGCCATTTGGTGCACCATTTTGCGCTATGATATTGGTTATTATATCTGAAAACAACTCAATAACAGCTTTGTATCAATATTATTTCTGCATATTTAATGCTCAGACGGCGTATGCCACCCATTGCGTCCTCTATTTACATCTTTGTATATTATGTTATGTTATAAATGTCATAACTTACAATAATAAGTAACAGTTACGATGCAGATTTTTAAAATTAATTATTTTGTGCAGACTGTTTTTAAATGTTTAAAAAAAATAATTTTGTTATTTATTTTTTTATTTTTTAGGGGGGGGGGGCGTCCGACCCCCCGATTACGGGCATGTTTTTTTTTTACAGAAAAAGGCAAACAAAAACTTGGACAGAAGTGCCCCCCTAGAAAAAATGGTGCACCCCCTTGTGCCCCCCTGAAAATTACCCTAGTTACGCCGCTGACAGTGTCATGCAAACAACCCACTGACAGATAAGTTGTTTCGCAATGTCTTCAACCAAACTTGAAAAGAAATCACCCAGCAAAGGTTAAAAATTCCCCCAAGATAAAACGTCATAAATGTGCATACTGTTTTATATTGAACCATCTTATTCTAATACGGAATTAAATTGTGGATTCGAATTCTGGTCTCGCCAGTCTTGGATCATTATTTTATTCAACTTAATTTTACCGTTGAAATTAAGAATTGTGTACCCATCGAAAACCCTTTTTGTAAACAGATTTTTGTTTATCATGCGAACTTTTAGATAGAGTTTGCCACTACCTATCTAGAGACATCGTTATACAAATATTGGATGCATATATAGTAGAATATAATCACGAGGTGAAATCTAAACTGTTCCATTTCACGAGTTAAATTGTATGAATAAAATGCATCATGATATAAAAACTAGCAGGGGAGATGACCTATATAGCTTTCGATCCAAACCGGACTTTTTTCAGAGGCATAAACAAGCACAAACACAAACATATCCATTTATATATATATATATATATATAAAATTAGTAGGGGAGATGGCCTTAGCTTTCGATCCAAACCGGACCTTCGTCAGAGGCATAAACATACGCAAACACAAACATTTCCATTTATAGCAAAAAGATGAGCAAAGGATTATGGGAAGTCATCCAGAAAAAAGCGGGAAACTTATAGCCAATCAAAGTTATTAATTTTCAAATAATGGGGTGGCCAAAACCAATCTGCAGAGTAAAGTAGTTCAAAAGGATTTTAAATGTGAAAGGGTGGATTACTGGACCAAGGAACTGGTATTTGTTATTTTAGTAATAAGGTTGTACCTCGAGTTGTAAACTGTTGTTGTAGCAACTCCATGAAGCTTGGCTGCATGGAAAAAATATATGAGAAAACGCCAGCAATTAAAAATAGAAACCTCTGATCAAAGTTGATTTAAAGGGTATGTACACGTTTGGTCATTGGAACCCACTGTTTGTGTCAACCCTATATAGTTGTAGATATATACCATAAAACTAACCGGTGAAAATTTAATTTCAAAAGGTGATAGCGTTTTTGAGATATTGCCAAAAATCTGGAGCGGTTATGTCCACGCAGGAAGAATAACCTGCATTGGAATACACACACTGAGAAGCGTTACAGCCGTAACGCTTCTCAGATTCAATCTGTTGGGGATAAAAGGTGATATCTTTTTTCATGACCGCAGTACTTCGAAGTGAAAAGTTTCTCAAAATGCATTATACTATCCGAAGCTGCTGTACTTCTAACCAAGTAAGTTTTTGTTGCCATTAATTATCAGAGTAATTACCAAACGTGTACGATACTTTAAAGGTATCGTACACGTTTGGTAATGACTCAAAACAAATATTAGCATAACAACTTATAACAAGCAACGGGAAACTACTCACTCTGAAGTAACGTAGTTTTTGAGAAAGTTGTAAAACGTGCTCAGTGCATTTAAGTCAGTACATGCACTGTATATGCATAGATTTTCGTTTTGTAAATCTATTTATATTTTGGGATAAAAACTAATCCCGGGAGTCAATCTAAATGCGTCAACGTGACGTAAACAGTGATGTCGGTGATCGTTCCTTCAAAACCTAATTGATAACCCCATCTTATCATAGGTAGTGAACGTGTAGTTGCTGTCAATATCTAAACGGAGGCAAGCAGACGGCAGATGAATGACAAATGAGGTGGGGCGTATTCGCACGAGTCAATTTAAACACCCTATATCCCCTTCCATCTCACCACTATCCCCTCCCAGCTCACCACTACCCCCTCCCGACTCACCACTATCCCCTCCCAGCTCACCACTACCCCCTCCCGACTCACCACTATCCCCTCCCGACTCACCACTACCCCCTCCCGACTCACCACTATCCCCTCCCGACTCACCTCTATCCCCTCCCAGCTCACCACTATCCCCTCCCAGCTCACCACTATCCCCTCCCAGCTCACCACTACCCCCTCCCGACTCACCACTATCCCCTCCCGACTCACCTCTATCCCCTCCCAGCTCACCACTATCCCCTCCCGACTCACCACTATCCCCTCCCAGCTCACCACTACCCCCTCCCGACTCACCACTATCCCCTCCCGACTCACCACTACCCCCTCCCGACTCACCACTACCCCCTCCCGACTCACCACTATCCCCTCCCGACTCACCTCTATCCCCTCCCAGCTCACCACTATCCCCTCCCAACTCACCACTATCCCCTCCCGACTCACCACTATCCCCTCCCAGCTCACCACTACCCCCTCCCGACTCACCACTATCCCCTCCCGACTCACCACTATCCCCTCCCGACTCACCACTATCCCCTCCCGACTCACCTCTATCCCCTCCCAGCTCACCACTATCCCCTCCCAGCTCACCACTATCCCCTCCCAGCTCACCACTACCCCCTCCCGACTCACCACTATCCCCTCCCGACTCACCTCTATCCCCTCCCAGCTCACCACTATCCCCTCCCGTCTCACCACTATCCCCTCCCGACTCACCTCTATCCCCTCCCAGCTCACCACTATCCCCTCCCAACTCACCACTATCCCCTCCCGACTCACCACTATACCCTCCCGACTCACCACTATACCCTCCCGACTCACCACTATCCCCTCCCAACTCACCACTATCCCCTCCCGACTCACCACTATCCCCTCCCAGCTCACCACTATCCCCTCCCAGCTCACCACTATCCCCTCCCGATTCACCACGATCCCCTCCCGACTCACCACTATCCCCTCCCCAATCACCACTATTTTATTGCATATTTTGAAATACACCAAGTGAGAACACTGGTCTTTGACAATTTCAAAACGTGTTCAGTGCCTTTAAACTTATCGTCCCTTGGAAAATGTCTGTCTGAAAAACCCCCTGTCATTTTGTTTTTACTTATTCTGCCTCGCAGGCGAAGACGAATTAATGAGCATTTAGCTTAATGATCCGACACATGACGTCACCATCATAATAATCTTGGTTGCGTCATTTTTGGAGTCAATGTCCCTGTGACGGTGCAGGAGTCATAATTTTAGGCGACGCGGCGTACAGTGTCAATTCTCTTGGCCATCGAATTCCGATTATACTTTCAGTGGACTGTTTTCGATTTTGTTTTCATGGAAACAAGTAAATTGCAATACATACAACAGAAAATAATATAAAACAATGTATAGCAACCCTTTATTGCCTTGATTGTACAAGGCATAGGCCTATGCTGATTCATTTTTCAGTCGTTTGTTTGTCTAATTGATTATTATAAATTTCATAATGGATTTTGTCCATGGCTATGTTACCAGATGTAACATTCTCACTGCCTTCGCAAACATAAAAAAATGCGTTTAGGAGTGATGAAGAACGGCCTCCAAACTTTTGAAAAATGATGCCGTTTGGATATTAGTTCATTCCCCAAAACAAAGTCCACTTACCTTCTCCGGGCCGTAATAGCTGGTGCCAGTCACGGTAGTTAAAGCCATGGGGAACCGAGACGCCGAAGCCCCGTTGAGTTGACACATCTCACCACGGTCCGAGTACTGGACGGAGAAACATCTGGTGTCGGTCAAGCACGCCGCGCAGCACTGCAACTTGGACCGCATCCCGGTGAGGTTGCGGTACTGTTGGCCGGCCAGGGTTTGGTTGGGTGCTTGGTGAAATAACTGGCTCCTCACACCGTTGAAACCAGTGTCCTGGCAAAACCTAGCTGCCCGTGTGTGGGGCAAACAGTAAGCCATCATAAAGACAAGGAAGGTAATTCTTGACATCTTTATCACGCAAGAAAAAGTGTGCACTAGATAAATTCCGCCAAGACAACGTCTATAAGGTTATGAATCCAAACACAATTGAGTATGTCTATATCTCTGACAATTTGCAATGTATTTCTATGGCAACTGGTATTTATAATTAATACCAATTGATTTCTTTTTGGATTGTTGAGCGATGGCACTTTGACTTTCATCAACGATACAGAGTCCAAGCTGAAAGGTGACTTCTAATGAACTTGACACAATATTGATTGTCTTGAGGAATATTCCCGTCTAAGATAATGTCATGAATAAGGAAGAAGTCTTCCAACACACGAATCATAAATAAATTATTATTTTTAAATATATAAAAAATGCTGTAATTATATAACTATCATTAAAGGCACTGAACACGTTTGGAAATTGTCAAAGACCAGTGTTCTCACTTGGTTTGGTATATCCCAACATACGCATAAAATAACACGTCTGAGAAAATTTGGGCTCAATTAGTCATCGAAGTTGCAAGAAAATGATGAAAGAAAAAACACCCTTGTTGTACAAATTTGTGTGCTTTCAGATAGGAATAAAAACTTCTTGCAAGAAGTTTTTATTATTTTAGTGAGGAATTACCTCTTTCTCAAAAACTACGTTACTTCAGAGGGAGTCGTTTCCTACAATGTTTTATACTATCAACAGCTCTCCGTTGCTTGTTCAAGTAAGTTTTTATGCAAATATTTGTTTTGAGTCATTACTAAACGTGTACGATACCTTTAAATAAATAAATAAATAATTAAACAGATCAAGAAAATAAATAAACATAAATAATTAAATAAATAATTATATAGTTATATAGAAAGAAGAAAAGAAAGAAAGAAGGGGAGGTGAGGGGGAGAGAGGGAAAGGGTGGAAGAAAGAACGCTGACACAACCCTGATGGGACGAGCATGGAGTTGCTACAAAAACATTTATTTCAGAACCACCACATTTTAGAGATGATATAACAGTGTTACTGCAAACCTTACTACATCTAGACGTAATTCTATACCATGCACAGTTTCGAATACTATTCAAGTGCTTTGGTCACCTTCATTATAAATAATTCAAAATATGGGCCATGCGGATGCAAATCAGTGTAATGATATCGTTATACGGCGCCGATAGTGTGTTGTTGTTATGAAGATGCAATCTCAATGCTGTATTCAAAACTGTCATGTAAGCACAAGTCTTGAGGATCGATGACCGTTGACAATAATGCTTTGAAGGATATCAATCTGGCGGGAGAAACTCCGTCTGTTCGCACGGGTTAACCCAGAAAGTGAGTTAAATTTAAGGCTAAGCCGACGGAGTCCGCTTTTGTGGTGTGTTATAGGTATCGTACATTTGGTAATGACTCAAAACAAATATTAGCATAAAAACTTACTTGGTAACAAGCAACGGAGAGCTGTTGATAGTATAAAACATTGAAGTAACGTAGTTTTTGAGAAAGAGGTAATTTCTCACTAAAATAATAAAAACTTCTTGCAAGAAGTTTTTATTCCTATCTGAAAGCACACAAATTTGTACAACAAGGGTGTTTTTTCTTTCATCATTTTCTTGCAACTTCGATGACCAATTGAGCCCAAATTTTCACAGGCTTGTTATTTTATGCATAATGTTGGGATACACCATGTGAGAACACTGGTCTTTGACAAGTTCCAAACGTGTCCAGTGCCTTGAATTAGTAAAAAAGGGTAACAATTATGTATTTAGGCCTATATGGATAACACGAAGATTGTTGTTTGAAGCATGTGGGTGAATTTTTACCATAAGTCACACCATCAGGGGATGTGATCTTTGGTACTAGTCTTTTCTAAACCAAGGCTTCCCATGGGCCTAGTTTAATGGCCTCGCGTTTTGACCCACTATTCAAACTGTTAAATTTGCGCCCTCTGCCGATATAACCAATCTCAAGTGTTGAGCGCGTGAAAAACACAGAGCGTCTTGAGGCAAGGCTAAGGAGCACCGTCCCAGTCCAATGTTTTTTGGAAATTTCCTCCACTTTCTCGATTCCTCTTGTGTTATTTACTTATTTATTTATTTATTTTAGAAATAAATATTTACTGCATATAAATTATTAAAACCACGACGGAGTTTGAAATCACCAGCTACAGATTCAATATACAATCCCATTTTTCAACTATAGGCAGCGGTTTATTGCTAAGTAAAAACAAAACCCCCAAAACCTTCTAAAGCGTAATTTCAAAATCGAAGGAATACTGAACGCATTGTACAACAATAGTTAACTATCACAAATAATTGTTACAGTAATTCTTAGTTTTTTAAACGTTTTTGTTAACCGTTCTACATTGGTGTAGTGTGAAGCTGTAATTCATCTGGAAAAGAGTTCCATAGCCCACACTAGAGACAAAAAAGTAGTTTTTTCACAACTCTTAAAGGCACTGTATACACGTTTGGTAATTACTCAAAATATATATTAGCATAAAAACTGACTTGGTAACGAGCAACAGAGAGCTGTTGATAGTATAAAACATTGTGAGAAACGACTCCCTCTGAAGTAACGTAGTTTTTGAGAAAGAGGTAATTTCTCACTAAAATAATAAACACTTCTTGCAAGAAGTTTTTATTCCTATCTGAAAGCACACAAATTTGTACAACAAGGGTGTTTTTTCTTTCATCATTTTCTTGCAACTTCGATGACCAATTAAGCCCAAATTTTCACAGGCTTGTTATTTTATGCATATGTTGGGATACACCAAGTGAAAACACTGGTCTTTGACAATTTTCAAACGTGTTCAGTGCCTTTAAAGGAACGTTACAGAACTGGTAATTAAAATTTTCTTTAAGATCAAAGATTTACATAAAACTTACACGGTCTAATGATGATGATAGTAGAAAACATCCCTAGAAATGTTTCTGTCTGAAATGCCATATTTGATGAGAAATAAATAAAACCAATTTCCGATTGGAGTTTATCGCTCATGAGCGTTTTATTCATGCATTGTATAACACATGCAAATGTGTTACCGGTTTTTCATTATTTTCTCGTGACCCAGATGGCCGATCGATCTCAAACTTCTACAGGTTTGTCAGTTTATGTATATGGTGGATTATATAAAGTGCTTACACTGCCAGCAACTGTTTTGTTAGCAAAAACCAATTCTGTAATGTTCCTTTAAATTTGTTCATGCAGCAAACACCTTCTTGATTTTTTGTTGAGGATGGAAGGATCCTGGCCATTCTGGTGCTCGATATGCGACATGGTGTACCCCCCTGCTAATGTGTCTTTATTGTGTTTTGGGAATCTCTGGAATTCTTGAGATGATTTTAAGGGGGTGGGTACTTCTGTACAAGAGGAAAAGATTGTGTTAAAGTATGGGAGGGAACATTTTGTTTCCTTTATTATTGTTTTTATATATATTATATACATATATATAATGAGTAGGGTAGATGGCCTTAGCTTTCGATCCAGACCGGACCTTCTTCAGAGGCATAAAACAAGTACAAACAAATACATATCCATTTATAGAAAAAGAGAGGGGAAAGGGATTAACGAAAGGATCCAGAAAGAAGCGGGAAAATTATAGCCAATCAAAGTTTCTATTTCAGAAACAATTGGTGGCTATGAACCAATAGGAGTAAAGTGGTGAGGACAAAGGTTGTATAGTATGAAAGGATATTATACATATTTTTTTGGGGGGACACCCTCTGCAACATATCGGACATGGTATAGTCCTGGCCGGATTATAGGCATATTTGTTCAGAGGGGGGAGTTGGGGGAGGGTCCATGCTTGGAAGGTCCTTGAGCCAGTATAATGTTGTATTGGATGCCCGGGACTGTATGGCAAGCTAGTGAAGCTCTCTCGGAATTATGTGCCTTTACAGGAAGCCGTAAGCACACAGAATCCCGCGGTTAGCAGAGCCATGACATTAATTCAATCCTGACATGGTTTTCGCTTCTTTTTGACAATGATACCAAGTGTGCTGCAGAGTTCTGGAATCATTGGAGCTTGGATACGAGTCTATAGTCTAGTGTCATTGATGGATGAAGTTTTAGAAACCACTTTCAGTGAAAAACCTTTCTTCATGAATTACCAGGGGGAGCAGACGCCAGTCTGCATTGTGCACCACTTGAACATAAAATCGTCAACCTTTTCAAAATTGACTTTCATTATGAAGCTATTACCAGACCAAGTTTGAAAAAAAAAGACCTGGGCCCAATTTCATAGAGCTGCTAAGCACACGTTTTGTGCTTACTGAGCGAGTTTCCATTTCATAGCGCTGCTAACCGTAAGCACACGAAAAGGCATGCTAACCCTCCGGTGCTTACTGCACGTAATGACGTAATGAATGACGTAACAATGCAAAACCATTGTGAACGTGCAAGATGGCCGCCGTATTTTCTTGCTAACCTGTGAAATACGCTTAAGCTAATTTTTCTGCTACAGTTAGCACGAAAATTTGCTTACCGTTAAGCATCGCTATGAAATTGGGCCCTGGGCCAAATTGTATGGATTTGCTTACCCTAGATGTAAATTAGCGCTAAAGGAAACGGAAAAATTCATGCTTGACATTTTTTATAAGCGTATTTTTATAAACAGTTAACGTTTTAATTGTTAAAAACTAATCTTGGTTGTATTAGTATTGTATTGTGTATGTAATTTGTAATGATTTTTCTTTTAGTCAGTATCGTTCTTGTAATTGTATGCTTTATAGCGCACACCTGGAAAAATAATTTTTTAATTATAAACTGTGATGAAATAAATAAAATTGAATTGAAAATTGAATCGAATTGAATTGAAACCGAAGCAGAGAGAAAACAGCCGGCAGGCTATGTTGTGTTAC
This sequence comes from Plazaster borealis, assembly GCA_021014325.1. Taxonomy (NCBI): domain Eukaryota; kingdom Metazoa; phylum Echinodermata; class Asteroidea; order Forcipulatida; family Labidiasteridae; genus Plazaster; species Plazaster borealis. The sequence continues at coordinate 20,516,178 of CM037460.1, forward strand.
GCAAACCATTTCTGCTAATCGTATTCTGAGCATGTTTTATACATTCATTGATGACCTTAAAAACGGAGCATTCAATATTGTGCATTGAGAGATACAAAAGACGACACCGTCCCAGTTCTTTCCACAGGGCTCCAAACTGCATATTCACAGGCCAAACTGAACCCATTGTTGACTGCATGCCTGAGCGATTCAGACCTAACTTGTTTGCTGGACTGCAGTGTTCTTTGAAAGGCTTCCAGGCTGCCCTTTCAAACAAATTCAGAATAAAATTTGAATTGTAGAATATTGTATGACTGGTATTGTGCGATCCCCATAAATCACATTGTTTGCTCATACCCTAGAGCAATGGTCTCGGGTATGGATGTACACGTTTTATGCCATGACACGGGCACTATTGTTTGCCGTGTATGCACACCAAGTGGAGCTTACTGACTGTTCCAAGGACAAGCCTACCAAGTTATACAAGGCAGACAAACAAGGTGGTGTATGTGTGCTGTGGCGCGGTCGTGATTCGATCTGGCACATTTTTGTATCCGACCCAGTATTCACAGATCATCTTGAGGAGACGGATATTGACTCTCAGTTATGTCCGGAGTACGGGAGAGAGACGGCTCCAAGAAGTATTCCCCATCTTCCAATGGAGGGTCGGGAAATAAAGCCGGACTAGACGGGGACAGCGATTCGCAGGGAGGTTCGAAGGGATTGAAGCTCAAGAGACAGGTGACTAAAATCTATTTTATTTCACAACCGTCGCATTTATTGAGTTTATAGGTCAGATTTTGAACCACGTACAGGTGTGTTTATATCTATGTTTTGGTTCTCTTATTTCTTGGTTTATACTTGGCTTTCGCTCTGCTTACGAGGTTTAAAGGCACTGTGCACGTTTGGTAATTACTCACTCAAAATATATATTAGCATAAAAACTAACTTGGTAACGAGCAACAGAGAGCTGTTGATAGTATAAAACATTGTGAGAAACGACTCCCTCTGAAGTAACGTAGTTTTTGAGATAGAGGTAATTTCTCACTAAAATAATAAAAGACTTCTTGCAAGAAGCCTTTTATTCCTATCTGAAAGCACACACATTTGTACAACAAGGGTGTTTTTTCTTTCATCATTTTCTTGCAACTTCGATGACCAATTGAGCCCAAATTTTCACAGGCTTGTTATTTTATGCATATGTTGGGATACACCAAATGAGAACACTGGTCTTTGACAATTACCAAACGCGGTCAGTACCTTTAAAGCTTCATTATGAAGCCTTTAATTCATTGGTATACACGACTTAGTAATCGATATAGTGGGAACTTCGTTCATCACACCTCTCTTTTCACAAGTTTTCGTTTTTCACCTTTCCATGGACGCATTTGATGTTTGCTAAAGCCTGCCTCTGTAGCAAGCTGGCATTAAGACGTGGAAGTAAAGTTGCCTAACTTTTGAGGTCTCTTGTTTTGAACCTCGCTCATTGCATTTATTTATCCAAACTGCAGGGACACGACTTTTGCAAATCCGAGAGCAAATCGCAGATCTAAGAATCTCAAAGGTTTCCTTCTGTTGTTCTCAGATAAAATCTGTGCATTTTTCATCATATGATAAGTCAAAAAAAAAAGGAGGGGCAACCCAAATTTCCAAAAACAAAATAATTTATAGTTGAAATTTTGAAACAGTAGAATTAGCTGTGGCAAACTGGTTATAGCATTATCAACCAAAAGGACCTATGGTATAAATGAAAAAATTGGTTAAGTACCGGTAATAAACCACGAGGAAAACTGAATGGGTAAAACAATAAATTGTAATTAATTTTTGCTCGTAACTAAGAATAATTTACGAGAGGGGGATTTGAACCCGTGACCTTCGTATTAACATACCGGCGCTCTACCAACTGAGAAATACCACCATGATGGGCGTATGGGGACTTTTTGGTTGGGGGGGGGGCAGATTGGTTGATTTGCACGACATTTTAAACATATAAAAACATAGTACCCACTTCTAATACCGGGTAACAGTTTGTTTTGCTTTCTCTGTCCATTTTTTTTCTTTTCTTGCTGTGCCCGAATTTTTGAGGCGGTTTCTTCCCCTTGCCCTAGACTTGATTCAAGTCCCGTTCTCGTGCGAGAGGCTCCCAAGCATATCGCGCCAACTAGCAAACAAGCCGTACAGTGCGCGCTCGCCGTCAAAATGTGGTCCAGGTTGGGGAATGCAGACCATCACAAAACAATAGTTTTATGGCGATGGCACGGGATTGGGACTTGAGTCAAGTCTACCCTTGCCCCGGGTCTTGCCTATAATGTATACCCCCGAACTAAGATATATCTACAAAAAAGAGAGACCGACCTTCTCAGTTGGTAGAGTGCCGGCACTTTAATCAGGAGGTCGCATGCAGGTTCACATCCCGCTCTAGTCATTTTTTCTTTGTTCAACCCAAAGTCAAATATTTTCTTTTTTGTCAACCCTTATACCAACGTTCTGCAGTGCCCTTTAAAGGTATTGTACACTTTTGGTAACAGCTCAAAATCAGTGTCCACATTTTGTGTGATTCAACATAATATGCATGAACAAACAAACCTGTGAAAGTTTGAGCTCAATTGGTCATCGAAATCACGAGAAAATAGTGAAAAGAGACCTTATAAATGTGTTTTCTATTTTTTCAAAAAATCGCGTGATAAAAGCTATTGTTTTACTCCTTTCTCAGAAACGATAGCATTTTAGGCCGAAATATTTCAAGGAATCCTTTCAACCATTACTTATTTTAAATCATGTAAGTTATGTGTGAATCTGTGAACTATTGTGTTTTTCGATATTACCAATAGTTTAAGCATTGGATTTGGAGAGAGTAAACGTGATCAGAAGCTGTCCTCATTGTTGACGTGACCAATATTTGTACCTTTCTAGTATTACTAGTAATCCTGGTTCAATGCGGTCTTTTGAACTAAAGACCTTTTGCATTATCTTACCTGCGTAATTACCCACGCAGCTAAACAAACCCCGTGGAGATTGTTCAGGGTCCTTCATGTCAACGTCTTCATTGGGAGACTAAATCTCGTAATCGAGGGCGAAACATCCACTACAAATCTCGGTTATGGGTCACGGTTGGAGTACTATGGCACAACTATGAAAGCAACAAGTTAATAAATAGTTGCATTCAATAGAACTGACCTCAGCAAGAGATTTTTTTACGAAAAGTTGTCACAAACAGTTTTTGTTGTTGTTGTGGAATTTGTTTTGTATGCTTTTTACCTCTGCGTTTAGATTGGTTTTACCTTGCACAATTCTGAGGTGAAATGGTTTAAGGGCATTGTTCAAATGCACTTTTTTTGCTTAAACCGGTTGTATCAATATATTTCGACCCCCCCTCATTTCTGCAAGATTCAAATGTGTGTCTATAAAAATAACTGTAGGTGAAAGTTGGAGCAAAAAAGGAGGGAAAACAAGACAAAGTACAGTACTGGAGTGTTCAGCAGGATAACAATTAGTGTCGTTCTGGGATCAATTATTTTATTGAACTTCCTACAATTAGGCTCCCTACCAATTCTCCAATACATAAAGGTTTCCGTCTGTAAAACTGTCATATTCGAGAAAAATGGCTTTGCTTATTTAAAGCAATTGCAGCAATCGCAACCAAATAGAAGGTACATGGACGTGCGTGTAATTTTACTGTCAAGACATTAACCGTTTTTAGACTGCAAGCTTCGCGCATAAAAACCCCACAAAACTCGCATGAAGACTGTTTTTCTTTGAAATCAAATTGTTGTGCAATACAAATAACATGTTAATTATGAGGATGCTTATTTTTTTAGAAACCCTATTTGCCAATCACGCCCAAGTTTGTGCAACCATTACATGATAACATGGACGTCAGTTAGGCAATATTCTTAATTGTTTACAAGAAACAGAACATGGCGGTCAAGTCTTATTCTCGGATTTTCCTTGTTGATTTAGTAAACTTATTTTACTTTCATCACCGTGGCCAAATGTTACTTTCCCCAAAATATGATATAATTTGTATAGTCATAAATTACGTTAATTAAGGCACTGTACACGTTTGGTAATTACTAAAAATATATATTAGCATAAAACTGACTTGGTAATGAGCAACAGAGAGCTGTTGATAGTATAAAACATTGTGAGAAACGACTCCCTCTGAAGTAACGTAGTTTTTGAGAAAGAGGTAATTTCTCACTAAAATAATAAAAGACTTCTTGCAAGAAGCCTTTTATTCCTATCTGAAAGCACACACATTTGTACAACAAGGGTGTTTTTTCTTTCATCATTTTCTTGCAACTTCGATGACCAATTGAGCCCAAATTTTCACAGGCTTGTTATTTTATGCATATGTTGGGATACACCAAATGAGAACACTGGTCTTTGACAATTACCAAACGCGTTCAGTGCCTTTAACTAAGGTATTTGAAGAAACAAAATTGCGCACACGTAAAACTCAATAATGGTTGGGACCATTGATCTTCAATGAAGATCAATTTATTGTTGGGATCAACTTGCTCCCGTAAGTTCGCACAGTCTATAATGTTTTTCACTGAAAAAGCGTATCACGTGATTGTCACAGATTGGTGGGCCTCACTGGGTTGGTTTTTCTCTTCCAAGAAACAAATGATGTACTATTATTCATTTCATTATCTGAGATTATACCACAGGAATTCAACATCACATAGGCCTACGTATGAAACTTTGTCCTAGAAGAAAGAACACCTCCAAACCCACAGACCTTTGGAACGATAACAAAGGTTACACCCGAAATGCCCAATTCAATGAAGTATATTCTTCCCGCGTCGACTAGAATAAACACCAAACATGCAAAAGGCCAAGTGGTGTAAAAGGCCAAATCGCGTGCTGGAAAATTAATCATTGTCACTAATGGAGGCATGTTCTAACAATGCTAACTAACTGTTGATAACTATTATGACACTAGCTGTGCAGGACCAATTCACTGAACTCATAATCGATCCTTACGTTGAGGTCAAGCGAGATCGCGGCTACTGGTTACCGTTTAAGAGTCATGCTGCTAAAACACGGGGAATGCTTTAAAAGCTTGAACCTACTTTTTGAAACCACTGCTTTAGCTCGGGTTCCGGCCCGGGCTCCGGCTTTTTTTCCCTACGAACTTTTGTGTCCCCATACGGGAAATTAACATGTGCTGGAGTAGGATGATTCAAAAGAGGGCGCTATCAAAAGAAGTTTGTACACAGTTCGCTGTATGGAGTGGACAACAAGTTCGTAGGAAAAAAATCTCTCCTCCGGCTTGGGCTCTACCCGTAACTCTCGAAAACGTGCACTTTCGGAACGGCGCTTCAAGGCGTGGTTTCGAAAACGGCCCCGGAAAAACCACCGGTGCGGAAACAATGGTCTGGACCCAAAACTCGGAGATAGTCTAAAAAGGGTTGCCATTTGAAAATCCATTACCCATGACCCGAGGACCACCTAATTCAAATTATTTGATTTGGTCCCGCCCCTTTGGTAATTACTCAAAATATATATTAGCATAAAAACTGACTTGGTAACGTGACAGAGAGCTGTTGATAGTATAAAAACATTGTAGGAAACGACTCCCTCTGAAGTAACGTAGTTTTTGAGAAAGAGGTAATTTCTCACTAAAATAATAAACACTTCTTGCCTTTTATTCCTATCTGAAAGCACACAAATTTGTACAACAAGTGTGTTTTTTCTTTCATCATTTTCTTGCAACTTCGATGACCAATAATTGAGCCCAAATTTTCACAGGCTTGTTATTTTATGCATATGTTGGGATACACCAAGTGAGAACACTGGTCTTTGACAATTACCAAACGTGGGGAATTTGGGCTTTGAAAAAACGTTTGAAAGCGTTCGTTATGAAATTAATATGGTGGAAAGATGTTTTAAAAGTAGAAAATAATGATCCACACAGATATGTCTTGAAATTGTGTGGTTTTCCTTTTACTTCGTGAACTAACACGGTCCGCCATTTTGTAGAACTAAATTTTTGACTCCACAAAATAGCGGACCGTGTTAGTTTACGAAGTAAAGGGAAAACCACGCAATTTCGAGGCGTATTTGTGTGGATCGTTATATTCTACTTTTAAAAACATCTTTCCAACCATATTCAAACCGCCCAATCCAAGGCAGCGTGTCCCTTAAATGAATAAATATCACGATTGAAACAATGTTTGAAGAAAAAAAAACACCGAAAAAAACCAAACAAATAACAATAATTTAAATACGTTGGCCTGCTCGTCTTACTTGACTTGCCCCCCATTTGAAACCTGGACTTTTGAATAACAAATAAAACCGAATAACAAATTACATTTTATAGTATTTACCTTTTTACTCTATTCTTTTTTTAATTTTATTTATTTACACGCAGACAAAGCATTTGTTTTTTTACCTCCACGGCAGATTATCTTTAAAAAATAGTAAATGTAAAACAAATAGTGCTGAAAAGGGCCTTGTTTAAGGAAAGTGCAAACGAAAACTACAGTTTTAGTTGGCCAGAAGTGCTCCCCCAGAAATAAATGGTGCACCTCCTTATAGGAGTATGCAGCACTGTAAGATACTACATTGGGCATATGAACACGTTTTACATTTTGTATCATGACAATAACATACATCAAGAATTGTAAAGTTTTGTTTGATGTGCCCATTTCATTAAAACATATATTTCCTGGCACGGGCCATTGACATGTGTACTCTTGTTATTGTTTGATTTCTGTTATATCGTTCCTCTTCTTCCTTTTCCGAACTACACAAATATCATAAGACTTGTCTTGTATCTATGTACTTCATACTGTGATTATGGTGTTTTTTATGACATAGGCCTGGTCATAAAAATGGTCAACGAAACGGAACGAAATTTTTCCCCCACAACTTAGTGCTTTGCATGGGAGTAGTTATGGTGATGACTTCACGTGAACCGCACGTGATCCAATAACAGAGCATTATCATTTAAAACATCTTTAACCGTAAAGTCAAAAGTCAGGAACCGCACGTGATCCAATAACAGAGCATTATCAATTAAAACATCTTTAACCGTAAAGTCAAAAGTCAGGAAAAAATAAAAATGCTTTGTTAATTTAAAATACTCAGTCAGTTTCACTTGTGGTTTTATTAATTGATACTTAAAATACTCCTTCACCAATTTATTTGTACAACACGTCAAGTGTTGATAGCATTGTGTAGCCCTGAAATGTAAATGATCTTGTGCAGTTTGGGTGGGTTTTGCTTTTTCAATGACCGTCCAGACCATTTTTGTTGGCTTTCCTTTTGTGTCGCCCGCAGAACTTTTTCTCGCAGGACTTGGGAAGGCGCTCGTCACCGTACATGCTCCGGGGTCAAACGTGGGTCACACGTCTGTGCGGCCCCTTAATGTAGCCCCAAACTTCAACCTCGTCCCCACGGTGTGTCGAGCAGTACGAGGTTGACCGCTCTCTCATCCTGGTATTGGATCATTTGCATATCCAATTTTTTGGATACGTATGCAGATTAGAATAGTCTGGCTGTGAACATGGTGAATACTGAACGAGTATACAACTTAACATGTTTACTTTATAGGATTTTGCACACTAGTCGTTGTCCAATCAGGGTCCAAGTAAGGAGTTTCCCTCCCAGGGTTTACTATTGTAAACATGATTGGAAATAAAGTAAACCATGGGGACGAGGTTGCCCCGAACTTGTACCTAAAATGTAGCCCCAAACTTGTACCTAAATGTAGCCCGACCTAATTGTAATCCAAATCTTGCACCTAAATTTAGCCCGCGCTATTAAGGTTTAGCAATTGACAATCTTTTGAAATGCCGACACCGATTTTCCTTTAAATTGTTTTGAAGGTATAGAGTGGAATTTTCTTCTGGGGAAAAAGGCTGTAAAAGCTTGTGTTCTTTATTTAGTTGTTTTTTTTTAGCCACAAACATTAGCATATTAATAGGCAGTGTGCTCGCTACCCACCTGTATATTCATCTGTGGAATTATGGTGAATTAAGTATACAACAGAAGTGAGGTCTAGAACTTTAAACATGGCCGAAAGAAATAACTCGGTGCTTACATGCTTATCCCAAAAACTGATTAAAATGTCAACCTCAAATAACCACTCCTTTAAAGGAAAATACTTTCAGCCTAATTAGTTCGTAAATTGTAGTACTAATTATAAAGATTACCATAATTCCACAGATGAATATTAAAAATGCAGGTGGTATAGCGAGAACACTGGCTTTGACTAATGTTTGACACCGGAAGCAACGGTGTAGCCAGAACCTTTTCGCTGGGGGCACATGGGGATACATTGCTTTTGAATGGGGGGGGGGAGTGGGCAGGGGGAATGGGTTTATCAGTGATGGGGGTAATGCTTTTATTTTTGGAAGGGGACGCTGCAAGGGGGCCACCTCTTCTTATATTCTTGGCATTTTGAGGCCGCGGGGGGGGGGGGGCACGTGCCCCCGACTACGCCGCTGATCGGAAGCCCTACTCCCCTGCTCTATCTAACAGATACAGGGGTAAAAAACTTCCTGACCTGAAACTGCAGAATCCGAAGTGATTGTAGTAGTGGTGGTGGGGGTATTTGGGGAGGCGGGGGTTCGGGGTGGGGATCCGGTGTAATACGATGGAATCAATGCGATCGGGTTGTCAGTCAATTTAGACTGAGCATCCATCGGATTTTTAATTTTTTTTTTTATAAAGCTTGGAGCTACAATTAGGTTGAAGCTACAATTAGGTCGGGCTCCGGCACTACGGGTAGGGGCCGCACACACGTCTAATCTAGAAAGCGGAAATTAAGATTTTCACATAGGCCACATTATTTCCAACAATTTGTTTTTCACGAGTTAGGCCTAGTAGTTTCTTTTATGAGATCGCCTAGAATCACAAGGCCGGACGGCCACTTCAAGGTGAGGGCTACACTTAACTCGTTTGGGCTGTCGACCCAAATCAACTGTCACCAGTGGCACTTTGCAACCTACTCCCGGGCTGAAACAGGGTTACCCTCTTCACAGTCTGTAAGGATGCAGGCATGGGTATCATCCACTAGGAGCCTGGCTGGTAGAGCAGAATGCACTACCTTCCCAACTTTTTACGAAGCAATTATGCTGCCTTGCTCAAGGGCACAAGTGTCATGACCGGGATTGAACCCACACTCTGCTGCCGACAACACCACCAGAACTTGGGTTCGGTGAACTAGACTGCTCGGCCACCACAAGCCACAGTAGTGTTCGGTAACAACATTCATGACGGGAAAATTACAATAAACAGTTATGTTTTCACTAGTATAACAACTTCGTGTGTTATTCTGTTTTTATTACCAGGTTGGATTGATCAGTGGTATAGCTATGATCGTCGGAACAATGATAGGATCTGGTATCTTTGTATCACCAAAGGGAGTCCTCAGACAGACCGAGAGCGTTGGGATGAGTCTGATAGTCTGGATGCTGTGCGGAATGCTCTCCATCGTTGGTAAGATAGTGACCTTTTTTAGGGTTAGGGTTAGGGTTAAGTTGGGATGAGGGTTGGGAAACTACGACTCAGATTTCGTCAGTGATTGTGGAAAAAATGCACTTAAGATACGAGGCTTCAAAAGGCCACTTTGAGCGTATACAAAATGGAGCCAAAGCCTATGCCAGTGTTTCGAAAATGCCTTCATAAGGTTTATTATGCCGTATACGAATTGGCGGTTACGGTGTCATAGGGAAATCTGTCTCCCGGAGATTCTTTCCACCACGGCCCAATTTCATAGAGCTGCTAAGGACAACAATTTGCTTAGCATGAAATTTCTTCCTTGATAAAAACAGGATTACCAACCAAATTTCCACGTGATTTTCAGGATAAGCAAACAACAGCTGAATACCAGTAACAAGCAATCTGCAACACATGGAAATTTGGTTGGTAATCCTGTTTTTATCAAGGAAGAAATTTCATGCTAAGCAAGTTGTTGTGCTTAGCAGCTCTATGAAACTTGGGCCCATATGGGAATATGGGAAATTAACATAGGCTGAAGGAGGATGATTCAAGAGGGCGCTATCAGAAGAAGTTTACTCTCATTGATTACTTATAGTAGGCCCTACCAGTTTTTCTATTTTTTTCTTTTTACGGTCTGAAGAAAAAGTTCTTTCGTTGGGTGAATGGTGAAAAGACTGAAGAAGGACTGAAGCAGCTTTTTGTACCGTGCCACAATGAAGTCAAATTACAAATGTGTAATGGCTCCCCAAAGGACACTGTTTAGCAAAACTTGTCTCTAGTTTACTGTCATACCTTTTAGAAACTGAACGAAAACAGTTGGAAAGTGTTGTTAATTGTAAAAGCCGAATAAGGGTATGATGCAATTTCACATGGACGACCGGCATGTGCGTAAAAGTTAGTCACAATTTCACAACTGTGTGAACAGACATTGTGTCGAGTGTTAAATAAAAGGCTTATGGTATAGGCCTTGTTTGGGTTAGGGGTATGGGGTTGGGATTGTGGTTGGAAACGATCGAGGTTTATAGGCTTAGGAGAAGGATTATGGGTATGTGTTTGGGACTAAAGGAACCTCCATATTAACATGAGTGATAGGCCTATAATAATATTCTATTCGCACGCGTTTCTTGGTGATTGTTTTAAACCTCACTCTCTACACAGGTGCATTATGCTACGCTGAGCTCGGCACAGTCATCCCCAAATCAGGAGGGGAATATTCTTACCTCTTGGACACCATGGGACCCATTCCTGCCTTTTTGTTCTCTTGGGTTTCAACCCTTGTTCTAAAACCATCCAGCGTGTCTGCCATCACTCTAACCTTTGGTGCGTACGCATCACAGGCTCTCTTCAATACCGATGGAGGCGATTGCGACCCGCCAACTATTACCCCCAAGCTGTTCGCAGCCGTTGCAATCGGTAAGTGAAGGCCAAATTAAGTATCGATACCAGTGGTTTGTTGTTTGTTAGCCTGAAAGGCAATTCATAATTTCTTGACTAGCGCCCCCTTGTGGCGGATTAGAAAGGTCTTTAACTGCCGCCTGACCGTACCAATAAAAAGCCACTTTTCAATTGGTTTTAAGCTTGCGGAAATGCATATGGTGACGCACACTTCCACGGGACTCTTACCTGAGATAGACACCTTTGTATGACTGCCTTTCGCCTCTGTGGACCCCGGTTAGAATCCTACCCCAGACCGGACCTTCCCCCCCCCCGCATGTGAATTGAGTTTTTCAGTCCCTTCTGATTGCGTGGGTTTTCTCCATTATGTATTCCTCCTTCATCTAAAACTGAACATTTTCCTTCTTGATCTCCTGTCTTGTTATCGATGCATGCGCTGTTGAATGTGTAATAAAACTGTTAGTGATTTAGTCGCTGTCAAACTTTGCTGATTTGATATTTTAAAACCGGTTAGAGATTGTTCAGCCTGGGTTGAATTTAAATATTTCCTTGTGCACGATTTTCTTCCCATATCCGTCCCGATGTGAAACACAGTACTGATTCTGTTCATCAACTGCGCCAGTGTCAAATGGGCGACATCGGTACAGGTTGTCTTCACTGGAGCTAAACTGCTGGCGCTGGTCATCATCATCGTCGTCGGAGTTATCAGACTCTTTCAAGGTAGGTGACTTATGGTAAATAAAAAGGCTTTAACGCTAGGTGGCAGCAGACTTCCATTGTTTACGTAGTTTTGAACATGCACACATTTCTAAGAATAATGATGGGTGCACCGCACTAAATAAACTCCATCAGCAACCAATTCTAAATGCTAAATATTCAAAAATACTCAAAAATATTAAAAATCTCTCAGCCTCTTGAAAACCAATCAAATATATTTTCAGACAACTAAACTTCAAAATTCTTTCCAAAAGTCCCCCATTGGTTCCAGTTACTATCTTATGTACTGAGTTTCGGGTGTGCCATCCACTTACCCAGAAAATAACAACCAGCCAAGTCGACTCACTGAAACGCGAAGTCGACCTAATTATAATGTTTCATCTCGCAAAGACGACTAATGCTGAAAGCATAAGATGGTAATCGTAGTGCAGAAGTCGTCTGGGCGAGTACGTTAAGTCATACTATATCATTAACACAAGTCGACATGGGCATACAAGATGGACATTGTGGGGTGATTTCTAGGTAGGACCTGTGTGGGGTGTTTTTAACGGGGAAAATGTAAGAAAAGGGACAATAGAAAACAAATGGGGAAGCCCATAATGTTGCTCTACTAAAGATGTCTGGGTGGATTTCACAAAACTCTTCCTAACTTAGAACTAGTCCTAGGCAATGCTAAGAGATAGGACTAGTCTTATATTAAGACCAGTTACTGGTCCTAACTTCAGATAAGACTAGTCTTATCTCTTTGTGAAATCGGCCCCAGGCCAGATAATGTCCGTACCTAAGTTGTATGCCACACACGGAGCTACGATATATATTACCATCACCCGGTAACGAACTGCCTGTCTTTGACGGTCTATGTAAACATGCCAATGAAATACCACTTTAAAAAAAAAGGTATATCCCAAATGGTTTCAGGTCTTACGTGATATTTCCCCAGACAGCTTATTTATTGCCGTCTGATATTTTCATACACATCTTATTTTCGCTGGTACCACTCACTAATGTGCGTTTAGATTTTAGGGCCCACTGACCAGTCCATATACTGACGCCGGATATATCCACAACAGGGAAATAACAAAAGGGGAAAAACCCACATAGGATTAAAAAGTAATTGTTTGTATCATTGTTAACAAACTACTTATTTTGTTTGTTTTGTTTTTACAGGTGAAATCGCTAACCTTACTCCGCCGGAATCTTTCGCAACTTCTTCTCTTGAGCCGTTCGCATACGGCGTTGCGTTCTATCAAGGGTTGTGGGCTTATGACGGATGGTAAATAAATTTACATGACTAACTCCTCACAATCAATTAAAAATAAGCCAGTTTTGATTGTTATATAACTGCATATAACTGCGTCTAAACTATGCCAGTACCAATACTGTGTAAGCCTTTTGTTTTTTGTATATTTAAAACTTTATATAACGTCTATTAGAACCGATTGTTCCATTTACAAAGTATACCTTCGTATACCTTTATGAAACTTTCTTTATATGTGTTAAATGTGACGACATAATACTGCTGGACAAACGTTTGTTGGTTGTTGATAAAATGATAATCAACATTATAATGTATTCATTATTATTGTCTTGTAGGAACCAGCTAAACTACATGACGGAGGAATTGGTCAACCCCTACAGGTGAATATTAGTCACTATATCATTAATAAGTCAATGAAGTGCTCTACTTCATTGACTTTGGCCTTGTCCTAATTGACAGCTGCGGCTTGATTAATACATACGTTGAAGCACATAGGAGGCCATAGCAACACCCCCAGTAACAGCCGCAGCCGTAGCCACAACTGGCAATTCTGACACGACCTATAAGGCTCTTTTCGAAACCACAGCTTGGACCCAGGCTTTGGCCAAGATTCCATCCATTTGGGTCCCGTAGTAAAGCACACATTTTACAAATAGCTGACGGAGCCTATAAGCCCAAGCAGCGGTTTCGAAAAGGGCCTTAGTTTTTCATGACTGTCCGCTACTCAGAGCTGTTCGCAACCAGATAATACGGCTCTGGTCGCATCTCTGCCGCCCTCTAGGAGATAGAGTGCATGTATCAGGTTTGATGCTTGCGCGTGCATGTATAGTCAGTTCAAAGCCACAACGGTTCTATTTCAAAATTGCTTCTCATGGCTAAAATACAATATTTTAATCAAACTTTTTCATAAATGTTCTGAACAAATAATTTGGTTGCTTACGCTACACTGCATATTAATTATGTTCTTTATTAAGTTAATTATTCTTTCGTTATATTTTGTGGGGGGGGGGGGGGAGCGATCCCCGTTAGCGGCCAACAAGAAAAGGGTTCTCTTGTGGTCTCAAACGTAAATGCACCATAATTGTTATTAATGACATAGCTACCCTAAAGGCTTATAACATAAATAAGTACGTGCCACACGTAACTGTGCGAATCCTGGGACTTGACCAAAACATGAATTTAAATGTTTTCTTCGAAATTTTCAGCCAGTGAGGTGTCTTCAATTTCATGCTACCAGGCTAAAGTGAATCTGCTGTTACTCACCAGGCAGTTTATAAAGGCTACCTTTTTTTTTGCAGGAATCTTCCACTGGCCATCATAATCGGTATCCCTCTGGTGACAATACTGTACCTTTTGGTGAACATCTCTTACTTCACTGTCATGTCACCAGCGGAATTACTGAGTTCTAATGCAGTGGCCGTGGTAAGACAGTCATTTTCTGTTAAAGGGTCTGTGTACGTTTGGTAATGACTCTGAAAATTAATGGCAATAAAAACCTACTTGGTAAGAAGTACAGCAGCTTTGGATAGTATAATGCATTTTGAGAAACTTTTCACTTAGAAGTACTGCTGTTATGGAAAAAGATATAGGATTGAAACAAACAGTGGGTTCCAACTGCCAAACGTATAAAATCCCTTAAACCATATCGTTCAACAGCAACTATGTTTGTCGGTCCATTGAAACGTTTCACATGGCTTATCGTCTTTGACATGACTATGACAATCACAAAAATCACAAAAACCCACCATATACGTAGTGTTTATTAGTAGCTATTGAAAAGTGAGAATTTCTTAGATAAGTTTGAAAAACATATACAGTTAACAATGATGCTAGCAGAAATGTTACAAACGAGAGTACCGGTACCCTGTCGATTGTATTGGCCGGCTGCTGGTAGTCGCGGGCCCCTTATTCAGGCGAGTGTCAAACTGACAAGAGACTTGGGACAATTTGCTTTAGGCCAATGTTCTGCTTGGTTAATACAAACAAGTTTAGACTCGTCCTAAAGTGAGTCCAAAAACCTGCTCAGTTCTGAAAGGTCCAGATCAGAAAGAAGAAGCCCGGAATAATCAAGCTACTAATCAAACCCATTATGTGTTTTTAATAGACTTTTGCCAGTCGCACCCTCGGCCCCATGGCTTGGATCATTCCCTTCTTTGTCTGTTGTTCTACGTTCGGTGCTGCTAATGGATCCGTCTTCGCTTCAGGAAGGTACCGTAGTCGTCTTTTTTTCTCCCCTACCCACTCTCTGCGACCCTCCCCCCCAAAAAAAACCGGGCATGTGTTATTCTGCAATTCCTTTATTTATGTTTTCATATTCCTGAATTCATAGCAAATAGCCTTATAAATGGATAAATTAACATACAACCGTTTTTACGAGGGTGGGGGGGGGGCGGTCTTCGTTGATAATCAAAAGTGCTGCACTGCTACTAAAACGAGAAGGTAGTGGTGGGGGGGGGCAGATATTCCTGAAGCACCCCTCACTCGGATTCAAATGACTTGACTATGCCCATTTGCTTTCTCTGCAGCCCCCTAATTCTCATAAGTTTCATTTGACCTCTTTCTTGCCCTTTTAACCTTTTATTTTACATCGAAGGTGGCATTGTGTTTAGATTTATAAAAGCATTTTTGTCATGTTTTATTTCTGTGTATTATATTTATCTGAACATGCTACGTACAATGTTGTAAATTTATCATAAAATGATAATTTGTGAATATGATTTTCTTTCGTTTTACAATGTTCTGCTCCTTTGTAGAATGGTTTGTCAAATAATTGTCTCTGCCTGTAATTGTGCTGTTTATACATAATGTTTATACAATAATGTTCAACGCTTCACCGTGCTTTTATTTTATGTGCAAGAGGTGGTAGGCCCTAATATGCCCGACGTTTCGACCTCCATAAGCAGAGTCTTTCTTTACAGGCCAGAACAGAAAGACTTTGCTATAGGGTGAGGCCATGGCCTGCCACTCTTATTTTCCATTTATACCGCCATCAGGTTATTTTGGTTGGTAGGCACTATTTCCAACAACCAGTTTATTTGTGTTTACAGTCCAATTCCTTTGCTTTAATTGTTTCCCATGTATTTGGTTTTCTTTTAACGAAAAGTATTCAAACTGACTATTAACATGATCGTGAGTGAGATATGTATATACACAATGTCAGAAGTAACTGCAAATAAATAGTAAACTTGCGGGTACAACCATGTGTAAAATCTCTTTTGTGGGAGTGTTGGCTCCGAAAAGAGCCGGTGTGGTCTCGACGTTTCGAACAGTATACTCTGCTCCCTCTTCTTCAGGAGAATGCTGGACTGCTGAGTGTGATGCGGCTCTTTTCAGAGCCAACACTCAAACTAAAGAGATTTTACACATGGTTGTACCCGCAAGTTTACTATGTATTTATAGTTGCTTCTTATTTGTCCACACCATGCAAAGCTTTAAACAACATGTACACAATGTGTTAACCCAAATTTAGGTTGGCGTACGTTACTGCCCGTGAGGGTCACATGGTGGATGTTTTGTCCATGGTACACGTCAAGAGATACACACCCGTTCCAGCTCTCATATTTCAGGTAAAAAACAAATCGTTGCTTTTTTTACCCTAAATAATTGAGACACACAAAAAGCAAATAAAACTTTAAACAACACTAATAAAAATCTAATGTGACTGCAAAAACTGGAGTGTTAAAATTGTTAAGAATGTTTTTATGAATTGTGTGTAAAGCGCATGGAGAGTTCTCTCAGAACTGAAATGCGCTCTGTAAGAACGTCATATCATAGTATTATTAATCCCAAGTTTCGCATTACTTTACCGGGTTATTTTGTACAGGCAGCCATTGCACTTATTATGATCATACCCGGGGACTTTGACACCCTCGTCAATTACTTCAGCTTTACCGCTTGGTTGTTTTATGGAGCTACAGTCGCGGCTCTCCTCATCTTGCGCTATACACATCCAGAGGTACACCGACCTATCAAGGTATTACAAGTGACTGTTAACTCTTAGCTTAAAGGTATCGTACACGTTTGGTAATGACTCAAAACAAATATTAGCATAAAAACTTACTTGGTAACAAGCAACGGAGAGCTGTTGATAGTATAAAACATTGTAGGAAACGACTGCCTCTGAAGTAACGTAGTTTTTGAGAAAGAGGTAATTTCTCACTAAAATAATAAAAACTTCTTGCAAGAAGTTTTTATTCCTATCTGAAAGCACACAAATCTGACAACAAGGGTGTTTTTTCTTTCATCATTTTCTTGCAACTTCGATGACCAATTGAGCCCAAATTTTCACAGGCTTGTTATTTTATGTATATGTTGGGATACACCAAGTGAGAACACTGGTCTTTGACAATTTCCAAACGTGTTTAGTGCCTTTAAAGGTATTGTACGCTTTTGGTAACAGCTCAAAATCAGTGTCCACATTTTGTGTGATTCAACATATGCATGAACAAACAAACCTGTGAAAGTTTGAGCTCAATTGGTCATCGAGGTAACGAGAAAATAGTGAAAAGAGCCCTTATGTGTTTTCTGTTTTTTTCAAACATCGAGTTTTTATCCTGCGTGATAAAAACTATTGTTTTACTCATTTCTCAGAAACTAAAGCATTTTAGGCAGACATATTTTAAGGAACCCTTTCTACATTACTTACTTTAAATCATGTAAGTTATGTTTGAATCTGTGAACAAATGTTTTTTTTAATCTTACCAATAGTGTACAGTGCCTTTAAAGGGTGTGTACAACATTGGTAAGGTCGAAAATATAAATGTTCACAGATTTGCACATAACTTTACATGGTATAAAGATGGTCATGGTGGAAACTTCCCTTGAAATATTTTTGCTTGAAATGCTGTAGTTTTTATAGAAAATGAGTTAAACAATTAGTCTTTATCACTGTGATAAAATCCGATGGGGTTTTTCACTATTTTCTCATAACTCCGAAGACCAATTTAGCTTAAACGTTCACAGGTTTGTTATTTCATGTATAATTAGGTCACATCAAGTGTGGATACTGGCCTTTGACAATTACCAATGTTGTACATTTGCTTTAAGTATAAGTTTTACTCTTGAGTATAAGTTATTTACAGGCCTATCCCTGTCTCCTGCTCATGTACCCATCTTGATACTAATTGAGTCGCATTGATTGTGATGTCACTATATACATTGTGTTACCTTTTGATTACCTTCTGTCTTTGTTTTACCTGTCTGTCCGTACGTTCTTGTTCATGTTTACATTTTGTTTGTCTGTCCGTCAGGCATCTTACCACAAGCCTCGGCTTCTAGATGATGCATCCATATACTTATTTAATCTTCTGCCTCGTTAAAAAATGCATTTATATGGTTACTTTTACAAATAAAATGCTATCTTTTTACTCTAGTCAGCTAATGTTCTCTTTTTTACATTCTTAACTTTGTTCAACCTGTCTGTCCGTACGGACATGTTTAGGAGAGTGACATAGTGGGCATTCCACAGGTTGTGACTATGATCCCTTTTCTTCTTTCTTTTTTTAAAATTTAATTGTGGCATGCCCCACAACACGAGAAAAGCCCACAAGTACAGATCCTACTTACAAGTAGCCCCTCAATGTAGCTCTTGTAAGCACGTGCTACCATGTTCCTGTTTACGTTCTGTTTGTCTGTCCGTCAGGTATCTCAGTCACCTCAAGCCTCGGCTTCTAGATGATGCCTCCATACTTGTTTAATTTTCTACGTATTGTTTTGAAGTTTTCATGAAGTATGGAAATAAATGTGCGTTTGAATCGAATTGAATTGACTTGAGTACCCATTTTAATCCCAGTTGCTAACCAGTTGCTAACTTAATCCCAGTTGCTTCTACAGTTAATACTCTAGCACGGGTCAAGCACTGCATCCTGTGCATGGAATCTCGATACCGATTGAGCCACAATAATAAACTGCTCACAAAAAGTTAGGAAACTTTTTTTAATCAAGTATATTTTTATTATTTATTACTCTCTTTGTATATGGTATATATCAATGCAAAGCTGAAGTGTTCCTCTTTAAAATGATACCACATTTGCAATGATTACATGTTGCTGAATTTGGCTACATGAATGACAATGAGGCAAAGTCACAAATCAAATGTGCCAAAATTACCGCATGTTTGAATTAAAGTGTCAATTTGTTTTTTCACACAGTAACACAAAATTGCTAATTTTGGCACATTTGATTTGTGACTTTGTCTCATTCTCATTAATGTGGCCAAGTCCAGCAACATGTCATCATTGCACATTTGGTTTCATTTTAAAAAAGAACACTTCAGCTGTCATTGATATGCAACATAATACAAGAGGGTAATAAATAATAAAAATATACATGATTAAAAAAAGTTCCCTAACCTTTTGTGAGCAGTTTACATCCATCTTTACAGTTCTTATTGCCTTTATTTGAGTACCCATCTTAATCCAAATTATCAACTCTATAGTGCTTAAAGGAATCTATTATCTGACTCTAACTAAAGTCTCATTTTGACTATTAATGTTTTTTATATAAATTGACTCTCTTCTAGTGATTGCAGCCTCTTGTAAGGCTTCTTAAAGGTACAACCATCGTGATCCCAATCATCGAATGGATTGCTTCAATTTATCTTCTCATTGACTCTGAGTCTCATTGACTCTAACTGAGTCGTATTGACTCTAACTGAGGCTCATTGACTCTTAATGTTTTAAATTGACCCCCTTCTAGTGATTGCAGCCTCTTGTAAGGCTTCTTAAAGGTACATCCACCATGATCCCAATCATCGGATGGATTGCTTAAGTTTATCTTCTCATTGACTCTTAGTCGCACTGACTCTAACTGAGTCTCGTTGACTCTTGATGTTTTAAATTGAATCTCTTCTAGTTATTGCAGCCTCTTGTAAGGCTTCTTAAAGGTACATCCACCACGATCCCAATCATCGAATAGATTGCTTCAGTTTATCTTGTCATTGACATTGACCTGAGTCTCCCTGACTTTAAATGTTTCAGATTGACCGGATTCTTTTCTAGCCGTTCCAAACATTCTTATTGCCTGTTAAGGGTAACTACCGTAATCTCAATCATCAAATTGATTGTACCAGTCCATCTTCTCGTGACTCTGAGTTGCATTGACTCTGTTTGTGTCATAATTGACTCTTTTGAAGTCACGTTAAACCTCCAGTATCAACCCCTTTTCCAGGTACCCATCGTCATCCCAGTAATTGTCCTGATCGCTTCGGTCTATCTTGTCATCGCCCCCATCATTGATGAACCAGCTCTGGAGTACCTCTTCGCGTTCCTCTTCATCTTGGCTGGACTCGTTTTCTACGTGCCGTTCGTTCATTACAAATTGGAACTGCCTTTTATGAGTAAGTATATTGTTCTTTTAAATAGTGTTTTCGAATATTGCCACACTTATTTTCCACTATTAATGCAAAATTTTCTGAGAAACACACCTAGGCCTAATCTTTGAAATTCAAAGAATTTACAAAAAAATACAACTATTTGATGCATTTTAGTGCATTGGTGCAGAATATAATCAAGAGGTGAAATGAGGACAGTGCCATAGTTTACGAGGCGAAGCCAAAGGTTTCACCAGTTGTTATAATTTTGTTTCATTTAATGTCCGATCTTTCTGTTCACAGAACACATCACAGTATTCTGTCAACTGCTAATGGAGGTTGCGCCATCAGGTAATTTTAAGATTGAAGAAGTTGAAGCTGCCTAATCGACATAAGCTGGTGCTTTCTAACAAGTTGACAAGCTTGTCTTCCGATCTACGACGTCCCGGAAGGAACATAGTTATGAAAACCAACCCGTTTAAAAAATCCACTACAAATCAAGTCCAATTTCGTAAAGCTGTTTTTAAAGGGTCTGTATACGTTTGGTGATGACTCTGAAAAGTAATGGCAATAAAAACTAACTTGGTAAGAAGTACAGCAGCTTTAGATAGTATAATGCATTTTGAGAAACTTTTCACTTTGAAGTATACTGCGGTTCTGGAAAAAGATATTATTTTTTTATCTCCAAAAATTTGAATCTGAGAAGCGTTTCTGCCGTAACGTTTCTCAGATTGTGTATTCCAATTGCAGATTATTCTTCCTGCGTGGACATAACTGCTCCAGATTTCGGCAATTATCTCAAAAACGCTACCACCTTTTGAAATGAAATTTTCACATGCTAGTTTTATGGTTTATATCTACAACTATAGCATTGAAACAAACAGTGGGTTCCAATTACCAAACGTATACAACCCTTTAAGCGAAAAATGATGCAAAGCAAAATTAGTGGGGAACCAGTCACAAAAATTATACATTGAATGGTATTTTGGCTGGTAACCTTTCTTGGCTGAGCAATATTTCTCTGTGCTAAGCAATATTCCTAATCAGCTTCATGACAGGCCTGGTGTTTTGTGGGTTGTGTAACAACTATTAATCGTTTTTTAATTTTTTAAATTTTTTTTTAAGAAAAAGAGGCTTTGATGACAGTTGTCTACCATTTGTTTTAATATTAAATATAATCATGGACACTTTATTTTCACTTAGATACACGTTTGTTATTGCTATCTTTCATGTCGAGAGTTTACTACTTTTTTGTTTTTTTATGCCAATCGCAGGCACTTCTCGTTAATGGTTAAGGTATTGCCATTGAAGCCAACTGAAACATCAACTCGTACTCTTTTGTTTGTATTGTATTATGTTTATTTTTTGATCTATTAAATGTTTGAAATGAATGCGTGACGTCAATGATTCCAACAAGAGTTGTGAAACCCCCACATCAAAAATGTGCACTACTCAGAAATGGATAAACGGCACTAGCAGTGAAGCCAATAATGGAACCATAATGTCTTAAAATACTTACACAGGTGCTATAATTAGGTAATATTTTGAAACTCTTGTTTTCATCAGTTTGTTGATGATTAAATAAACACAATTTTGAGTTTTGGCGGAACGAAAGTGCCTGAGTTTGGCATGATGGAGCGTCACATTCGTGTCAATTGTTGATGTTGATGATGATGTTTCTTTAGTGGTGCGTAAATATTTGCTGCGTGAAAGACTTTCCTGACTGTTTGACAATTATTATATTGCTTACTGTTTTACTGTGTAGTGAATTGAAGTTAGAATTGGTGGAGTGCGGTGATGGATGGTGAAAGGCGGAGAGGGGGGCAGCAGTGGAGGGAGAAATACTGTAAATTCCAGGGGCCCACATAGGGCCGGTTTGGGTCGGGTTGGGATAGGGACAGAACGCTGTACTGACGGATCCGTAAACTTTGTGTCCATACATTCAGGCATGCGACTGATCCGCTGATATCCTCGTTTTGGGTTTCTAAACTGTGCCATTGAAACTTGAAAAACACATCACATAGTCTTGCTATGACTGGAATTTTCCCCTTATTTTGATAAACTGTAGATGCGTCCCTGCCTTAGAACATGAATTTTATTTTACTGCTTTCTGTTGCCCTTAAATTGTTCTTGATAACTGAGGTTGGCTGTGGTTGTGGGTGAGTAGGTGGGTTCCTCCGGATCCGCCATGAAAATATTTTATTACCTGTCACTAGGAGCAAGTTCGAGTGCGCACCATGGTTAACTAAAGGTCGACTAATTTGACTCGAACCCAGGCTGGTCGACCATTGGTTGACTACTGTGGTTGACCATTTGGAACCAGCCTCAGGACCATGGTTTCTTCCCTGGTCCCAGTAGCCTTTATTCATGCGCTTGTAAAGCGCAGAAGGGAACCAGTGACACTATTGCAAAATGGCGGAAGGCAATGGAAGTGTTGAATACCTTACCGATGGTTGACTAGACTTCCAAACGAGTCGTTCGAGTGAGTACGTCACTGCGCATGTACGTTGCTAGTCGGTGGTCAACCACGGGTCGACTTAATGTGTGCATTTGAACTTGCTCATAGGGTTGAACTGGATCAAAACATTGCGGGATTTTAAATACATATATATTAGGAATGTAGATTATAAATATTGTTATACCATGCACACATTATCTTGTACTTTTATTGGTTGAACACGTGTCATCCTTTATTTTCTGCCGCGACGCCCCAAAATTTATTTGGAGTCCAATATGGATAATTATTGGATGATTTCACCACGCGATTATTTTCTGCGACGATGCACTCAAATGCATCAAATATTTTTGTAAAATATAACCCTTCCAAGATTCAACATTCAAGCTTTTTCGAAATGAAAATGCAATTTTGAGTCATTTTCGAGAATGAGGATTAAAAATTGGTATTTTTTTGTAAATGAAAATTAATATCTGATAAAATGTCATTATCTCAATGGTAATTGAAGTTTGCAGTGTTAATTTCAGTAGTAAGATATATTTTAAAATAGTAATAAAATTTATAAACTTTTTAAACAATATACTTGGGTTATTTCCGGAACATTACCGATAATGATGAGGTATTGTGTTGATGAATATTTTTTTCGTAAAGATACTTTTGTGGAGGTTTTATATTTTTGAAAGAGAATTGTTAATGATATCCAAGTGTATTTAAAAACATTATTTCATTATAAATATTGAAAGTATAAAATGTAAAATATTAAATCTCGCCAAAATTACCGGTATCGATTAAATATCAGTAAAACATAATATCGTTGTAACGTTTATAGTAGTCAGCCTGGTGATTAATTGGTCTGGTGCCTTATAGTTATATCATGCCTGATGTAGGTATAGCCTGCCCGATATGGGGCAGAGGGTCCCCCCCAATGTTCCCATACTATAACACAGTATTTTCCTCTTGTATGGAACTCCCCCCCCTAAAATCCTCATAAGAATTCCTGAGATTCCAAGCACAATGAAGACACAATAGGGGGGTACACCATGCCCCATATCGAGCACCAAATGTATGTAGGGGCAGAGGGTACCCCAATGTTTCCTTACGTTAACACACTGTTTTTCTGTTAAAATTATCTAAAGAATTCTCGAGATTCCAAGCACACAGTGAGAACATAATAGATGGGGACCACCATGTCCAGTATCGAGCACCAATTGATTATGGTGAGCATCAGTAGTTTTCAATCAAGTGGGGGTTGGAATGCAATAAAGATAGGGCCTGGTGGGTGTCGTTGAAAACCCTTTTTAAACACAGAGCCTACGCCCAATATTCTAAGGGGTGTGGTGACAATGCTGTACTTCTGGCTATGACAGGTTTTTTTATCGAAAACTCAGCTCCATCTTTGTTCCATCAGCCATGCCCATGGTACAGGGTATCTTCCACCCCTAGTGTTCCCATACCTTAAAGGCACTGTACACGTTTGGTAATTACTCAAAATATATATTAGCATAAAAACTGACCTGGTAACGAGCAACAGAGAGCTGTTGATAGTATAAAACATTGTGAGAAACGACTCCCTCTGAAGTAACGTAGTTTTTGAGAAAGAGGTAATTTCTCACTAAAATAATAAAAACTTCTTGCAAGAAGTTTTTATTCCTATCTGAAAGCACACAAAATTGTACAACAAGGGTGTTTTTTCTTTCATCATTTTCTTGCAACTTCGATGACCAATTGAGCCCAAATTTTCACAGACTTGTTATTTTATGCATATGTTGGGATACACCAAGTAAGAACACTGGTCTTTGACAATTTCCAAACGTGTACGATGCCTTTAACACACAATTTTCCTCCCGTACAGAAGCCCCCTCCCCCTGGGGGGGGGGGGAGATTCCAAGCACACAATAAAGACACAAAAGGGGGGGGGGGAGCACACCATGTCCCATATCGAGCATCAAATCCCATCAGCAGTCCATCCCTCAATAGCAGGGGCGTAACCAGACATTTACTCAATTTATTGGGAGGGGCTGGGGCAAGGACATAATTTGGGGGTCTTCTTAATGTATCGAACCACTCGTTTGTGCATTTTTGTTTTGGGAGGGCTAAGGCTTCTTAGCAGGGGGAGGGTGGTCCCACCCTGCCCCCCTCTCGTTACACCTCTGCTCATAGACTTCGTGTACATGACGAGGTGCTAGAGGTTAAAAGACGGCAGCTCATTGGCTGATCCTGTGCGCCGCATACATAGCTGTGTGCGTTTTGCTTGGTTTCATTATCGTTTTACCCTAATGACGTCAATTTATAAGGTCCATAAAATGAACTTAGTTGGGTGTAAATTTAATGGATGTGTGTGCGCCGCGCGTACATAGCTGTGTGCGTTTTGCTTGGTTTCATTATCGTTTTACCTTAATGACGTCAATTCATAAGGTCCATAGAATGAACTTAGTTGGGTGTAAATTTAATGCGTGTGTGACCGTCTGATACGGTGAACTGCTCTTTATTCCGACACCCCTATATTCCGACACCCCTATGTTCCGAAAACCCCCTCATGATTTACATAGGGTTAGGGTTAAGGTTGGGAATAGGAAATGTACACCAGGGTTGTCGGAACATAGGGGTGTCGGAACATAGGGGTGTCGGAACATAGGAGTGTAACCGTCTGATACTATAGGCTGTGTTGTGTCACGAGAACCATTTTCTGCATACTTTAACCTTCATTGCCATCAAAATGAAAATTGGTGCTCGATATGGGGCATGGTGTGCTTGCAATTTCAGGAATTATGTTTAGGATTTTAGGGAGGGGGTACTTCTATACAAGAGGAAAAGAGTGTGATAAAGTATGGGAACATTTGGTGGGGGATACCCTCTGCCACATTTCGGGCATGGTATGCATTCATATTTTTTCCAAATAGAGCCTAATACACGAATTTTTTCACGTTCACGGAACTCTTTGTGAAAAGTTCATACCAGGTGAGATCAATCTTCCAATGTATTTGTTTACTCGCCGTATCTGCCGTATCTGGCTTTTTGGCTACCGTTTCAAAAAAAGAAAAGAAAAAAAAATTGAATTTCATAGTTGTATGACTGGTGTACAATTCACATAACTCATTGTTTGCTCCTATCCACTGAGTATTGTGTGTCGGGGGTGTCAGGGTGCATTGAAAGTGTGGGACTATTATCCGACCCTGTCACACGTCTTCTTTGGGGGAGACGATTGACTCCGAGAATATGTCTACCGTACGAGATAAAGACGGCTCGGGCAAGTTTTATGGAGTGACGGGGACGGAAGCCGGACGAGACGGGATCAGTGACTCGCACGATGGTTCGAAGGGATTGAAGCTCAAGAGACAGGTAGGGCCTAACTGTTATTACAGTAAAGTTAGTTGATATTTTGACTGTCCAAAATCCATGTCCAAACGATAAAAACATGTTTGTGAGAGTAGCAGGCACTAAGCTTGACTCCTGCCGTGAACTACGGCATGCTGTTGGCGCACCTGATGCGTTTTGTTTTTGACACCTTATCTGGGATAAAAGTTGACATTTTGCTGTACAAGCGTTTGCGAATGTCTACGTTGGAAGATGATACTGCATGTAGACACCCCTGTACACAATTTTGTTGAACGTATGTGAATGTCTATGTTAAATATGTTTTAATAAGTGTACTTTTGCTGTACAAAGCTGAGTGAATGTTCAAAGTCAATGTCCAATTAACGCACAAACAAGTTTGTCAGAGAGCCGGCTGTAAGCCAGACTCCTGCCGTGAACCATGCATGAACTACGGTATGCATCTGGCGCACCTGCATGCTATGTTTGGTTTTGACACCCAAACTGGCATAAAAGTAGACATTACGCTGTACAAATCTCTGTGAATGTCCAATGTTCAATGTCCAATATCGAAAACAAAAAGGAAGACATTCACTGTACACCTATGTGAATGACTAATGACCAATATCGAACAAGAAAAGTAGACATTCGCTGTACAAACCTATGTGAATTTTCAATATCCAATATCAAATAGCAAGGTAGACATTCACTGATACAATGCTATGTGAATGTCCAATGACCAATATCAAATAGCAAGGTAGATATTCACTGATACAAACCTATGTGGATGTCCAATGTCCAATATCAAATAGCAAGGTACACATTCAATGATGCAAACCTATGTGGATGTCCAATGTCCAATTTCGAAAAAGCAAAATAGTGTGGCGGGCACAGACCGTTATCCAGTCTATGATTATTAACTCGGACCCTTTCCCTTGCTAGCTCAAGTTAAAGTCACTAAGCGGACTTAAGGCTGAGTGACGAGATTCGTTTGGGAGGAAGTATACCGCCCGATTATAAAAGATTGTACACCTCTCTGTCAGAGTACACACAGTTCCCTAAAATAATCACACAAATAGGACACAGTTTAACAATGACCTTGACCTCAAAAGTAATTTATTTACATTCACCTTCAACTCCAGAAGTTGGGCAAAATAACCTAGCCTGTAAGCACTTAGAATGTGAGACCCCAAATTATCTACAAGTCATGTAAACAACTACCTAGCAATACTCAATACCAGTGAAAGGCAACACATACACAGAGCACCACGCCGCGGTTGCACGCCTAGCCCAGCGCAACACCAGCTGCCTTGGGCCTTGAGCACACAGCTCGGTCCCGGCAACAACACGACCCGCTCCGCTACACAGCCCCAGAATCCAGTAGTTGTCTGCCTCGCACACAGCGACGGCAACCATTGGGTCGTTGCAAGTTCAACTACACCGCAGTACAGCTAGCTCCGGCTGATCGTCTTGTGTATTTATCACGACGATCGCCTGCACGCGCACAGCCTTAAATAACGCTGCCTAAAATGCACAAATACCGCCAAAATTCACACAGAAAATAACACACTCACGTCTCTGTTCTAATCTTCTTCCCCACAGGCTCCTTTTACCCTCAATATTACTCCCAATTTACACAAAGTAATGAATAACTCTCATATACTTACTATACTTGCTGCACTCAAATTTCTGGAACAAGTCCCTCCCTGCAACCCAAAACAGCAGCTTTTTATCACGCTTTCCTAACAGCGCACAATATCTTACATAAACTCAACTAACTTCTTAAAAGTTACGGGCAACTAGCCCAACTGAACTACAACTACCGCACCAATCAGAGTTCACCTGACTTCTCGTGGCGGGAACTTGCACCT
The DNA here is from genome assembly GCA_021014325.1 of Plazaster borealis. Lineage (NCBI taxonomy): Eukaryota > Metazoa > Echinodermata > Asteroidea > Forcipulatida > Labidiasteridae > Plazaster > Plazaster borealis. The sequence goes on from CM037460.1 coordinate 20,543,930, forward strand.
TGCACCAACCCTATTGGTGCAAGCTGAACACAAGACTGATGACGTCGTTCACATATCACGTGCGACGTCACATGACGAATTCAACTCATGCAATTCCATCACAATAGACATTTGCCGTACAAAACTATGTGAATATCCAATGTCCAATATCAAACTAACTTTACTGTCATGACATTTCAATTTTATTTCAACCATGGAGCTATAATAGAGTCGCATATTATCTAGAACATATTTTAAACCACTGACGACTTTGGTTAGTGGTGTAGTACTCGTACCTGAGTACCGTTTTCAAGATACTCTATACTCGGCTAGCAAAGTATGTACCCCCTCCCTTAAGAGCCGTAATTGACAACTCGACTATAGTACAAACGCACTCGGCCTCTATTTCAAATACTCGTGGTCAGAATAACATTTCAATATTTGTGAGTTATTTCTCATATATCAAGTTATAAACCACAAGGGAAACTGACTTATTTTGTCATACATTCATTGCAAAGTCATTGGTAATAGAATTGGGGTCTCTCCTTTCCTCCCAAAAAAAAAGCATCTTTAGAAATTGAGCCCCAGGGATCACACAATTGCCTACACAATTATTTCTCACTTGGGTAGGTACACACATTCAAACCGACGACCTGTAATGAGAGAGAGCAATTATAGGGTCTACGTTTCCAAGGCCTCCATTTGGAGAGTGTGTCCAAAACCAATGGGAGCTGTTGCCAAAAATTTAGTATAAACAAAAGAGGTGGAGGTGTTAACACGTACCTGGGTATAGATGATTGTTAGGGCATGGGGCGCCCTTCAAAGGCCTGTACACTATTGGTAAGATCGAAAAACACAAATGTTCACAATTGCCAAGTGTTGACCCGTGACCTTCACGTACTGCTGAGTTATGTATTTTGCTGTGCAGTGCTATATTGATTGTGCATGATACAACTGTATTTTAAGATATAATAATGGTTGAAAGGGATAACTCTTTTATATTTGAGGCGTCATCGTGTGGATGTTGTATCTTTAGTGATGAATGCTCGTTCCTCCTTCCTCCCCTCTCATACGACGGGGGGGGGGAGGATGGGGAGGGGGATGGTGGGGGACACCGATCACTTTGTTATCATTTCACTTAAAGGTTTCGTACACGTTTGGTAATGACTCAAAACAATTATTAGCATAAAAACTTACTTGGTAACAAGCAACGGAGAGCTGTTGATAGTATAACACATGGTAGGAAACGACTCCCTCTGAAGTAACGTAGTTTTTGAGAAAGAGGTAATTTCTCACTAAAATAATAAAAACTTCTTGCAAGAAGTTTTTATTCCTATCTGAAAGCACACAAATTTGTACAACAAGGGTGTTTTTTCTTTCATCATTTTCTTGCAACTTCGATGACCAATTGAGCCTAAATTTTCACAGGCTTGTTATTTTATGCATATATGTTGGGATACACCAAGTGAGAACACTGGTATTTGACAATTTCCAAACGTGTTCAGTGCCTTTAAGCCCCTTCTGGTGTTATTGTAATATGTTTTGATTACCAGGTTGGATTGATCAGTGGTATAGCTATGATCGTCGGAACAATGATAGGATCTGGAATCTTTGTATCACCAAAGGGAGTCCTCAGACAGACCGAGAGCGTTGGGATGAGTCTGATAGTCTGGATGATGTGTGGAGTGCTCTCCATCTTTGGTATGTGCGGCACCTAAATGTAGCCCGAGCCCTAAATGTCGCCTGACCTAAATGTAGCCCCAAACCTGTACCTAAATGTCACCCCGACCCAAATGTAGCCCAAAACCTGTACCTAAATGTCGCCCCGACCTATAAATGCATCCCCAAACCTGTACCTAAATGTCGCCCGACCTAAATGTAGCCCCAAACCTGTACCTGGTAAGATAGTGACTTTATTACTGTTTTCAAACAAGGAGGTCTATGGTATTATAGTCTACACTCGTGTTTTGTTTCATACTGTGTATTTGACCGTCGGGAACAAAACGCACTTTTTGGTTGTGGGTCAATGGTGTGTGGCGACTCGCCCCAATTTCAACCGAGTGATTTATTAGCATTCACACGCTGTCTTTGGCAGATGGATTGCACATGACGTCATTGATCGCCATCTTTGATGACAAAGTGCATGCCTGTACGCGCCGCGCACGACTGTCAGCCAATGATAACCTTTGACGCGTGCACGTTTCATCAACGATTGGCGGCCAATGCAAGGGTTTTATTGTTTTAATTAAACCTCACTCTATATACAGGTGCATTATGCTATGCTGAGCTAGGCACAGTCATCCCCAAATCAGGAGGGGATTATGCTTACCTCTTGGACACCCTAGGACCCATTCCTGCCTTTCTATACTCGTGGGTTTCAACCGTTGTTATTCAACCATCCGGTGTGTCTGCCATCACTCTAACCTTTGGTGCGTACGTGTCACAGGCTCTACTCAATATCGATGGAGGCGACTGCGACCCGCCAACTATTATCACCAAGCTGTTCGCAGCCGTTGCAATCTGTGAGTAAAGACCAAAGTGTCAGGATTTTCGTGTAGTTAACATTATTCAAGTTAATTTATATGTATTTTCATACTGTCAGAAGCAAAGTGGTACAATACACGTACAGGATAACAAAATAAACTTAAAGGTATCGTACACGTTTGGTAATGACTCAAAACAAATATTAGCATAAAAACTTACTTGGTAACAAGCAACGGATAGCTGTTGATAGTATAAAACATTGTGAGAAACGACTCCCTCTGAAGTAACGTAGTTTTAAGAAAGAGGTAATTTCTAACTAAAATAATAAAAACTTCTTGCAAAAAGTTTTTATTCCTATCTGAAAGCACATGTACAATAAGGGTGTTTTTTCTTTCATCATTTTCTTGCAACTTCGATGACCAATTGAGCCCAAATTTTCACAGACTTGTTATTTTAGGCATATGTTGGGATACACCAAGTGAGAACACTGGTCTTTGACAATTTCCAAACGTGTACGTATAACACATTGTAGGAAACGACTCTCTCTGAAGTAACGTAGTTTTTGAGAAAGAGGTAATTTCTCACTAAAATAATGAAAACCTCTTGCAAGAAGTTTTTATTCCTATCTGAAAGCACACAAATTATTTTGTGCAACAAGGGTGTTTTTTCTTTCACCAGTTTCTTGCAACTTCGATGACCAATTGAGCCCAAATTTTCACAGGCTTGTTATTTTATGCATATGTTGGGATACACCAAGTGAGATGACTGGTCTTTGACAATTTCCAAACGTGTTCAGTGCAGTAGTAGGAACAATGGGGGTTCTGGACCACCTTGCTTGGGGGTATATACAAATAGAGCACATGGGGTTTGCTCCCAGCTTTTTTGATAGGGCTCGCCCCGCTCTCTTGGTGGGCTGCTGGTTCTAGACCACTTTTGGGTTGGGGTATATATACAAATAGAGCACATGGGGTTCTACTAAATTTTCGTATACGAAAATTAGGTTTTAATAGGGCTCGCCCCGCTCTCTTGGCGGGCTCGACCCACAGCCAGTGACTTTCAACCTTAACGCCTCATTTGTATATACAATTAGACATATACACTGCACCTGTATACACGATGGAGTGTGATAAGTGCCACAAATTTTTTAAGAGGTACTACAACCTGAAGAGACACCTGGAGAACCGTAAGACACCTTGCTTACAAGAACCGCGGCAATACATATGTATGGATTGTGGTGGGGAGCTGAGCTGTAGCTCCTCCTTGTGGAGGCACAAGAAGATTTGCCCGGCACACCGCAGAACAAAATTGTGATATAACAAACTTTTGCAGGCAAAGTTTTCGTCTACGAAAGTTGAACACGAGCTAAGAGCTGTGACAACACCAACGAAAACTGTTGTTTAGCTTTTTTTTCTTGAGATATGTTCCTATGTCTTATTTTATCTCGGCCACAGTCTCGGCATAGCTGTATTTCACTCTGAACCCCATACCACAGGATTTACAGGGTATTGAAATATTTCTGCCTTTACGGATCTTTACTAAGTGGTACTTACAATATTTACCGCAGCAGCTCCTATTACAAAGATCAACTTCACCAACTTTAACCCAAGCACAAACATTGTGTCCTTTCATTTCGCAGATTGAATATCTCAGGTATACATTTATGTCTAAATGGTTTTTTATCATTAGGGGAATCCCCAATTTATTGCGCAATGTGCATGGGAAATTCCCTAAGTTTTGTAAAATGAACACTTCAATTAGAGATATGTGTGTTGTAGGTTATGCTATCACCAGCAAACCTCATGCCCTCTACTGTTGGGTTTTGTGTGTTAATGACTCTCTATTAGAGAAATACGTCGTAGCTTATACTATAAATGACGAGTACTTCAAAAACGTTTAGAACGGTACAAGACTACCAAAATGAGATTCTAGAGCAGTTTGAATATAAAGAGACGGATGAGCTAGTCTTTAGGCAGACCCCAAGGGTGATCGGGAAATATCTGCGGGGTTGGCAGATGGTTGTGCCCAAAGGGCATCTCCTTAGCGCAGACCCCAGAGCCTTTCTGGACGACGTGCGCTCTCAGATTTACCAAAAACTTGAGGAAGAGCTTAAAGCTTTTAACGGTATTAAGTTTCAGCTGGCTCTCAAGCTTCAACTTCGAAAAGACAACCCTGATGGGAGTGAGGAATACACTGATCCCGTGCTCCGCCACAAACAAGAGTCTGTTTTGCAGGCTAACGATATTAATGATGCACTAGACAGGGCCTTTCCCCGCATCCAGGAGACGCTTGAAAAATTTACTCAAAGAGGCTCGGGGTGGACGGTTGACCACGTAGAGATGCTGTGGCTTGACATTGCTCGGTACCAGCCCTTGAGAGGCGGCTCATACATTCCACTACCCGCAGCGGTGAAAAGCAAGAAGGCGGTCATCAACGTGAAGAACAATGATGATCACTGCCTGAGATGGTCCTTACGGTCTGCTCTCTTCCCCGCCAGAGCCCACGGATAGGCCTTCCCAATATCCCACTGATGATGGCCTAGACTTCACGGGGATCGAGGCTCCTACTCCCTACTCTCAGATCCTGAAGGTTGAAAAACAAAACAACCTAGCTATCAACATATTTGGCTGGGATAAGGGTGTTATCGTTCACGGGCTAAGCAAAAAGCCCATGGACATGCCCAGGATTAACCTCTTGCTGATCGAGAAGGCAGGCAAGTTTCACTACACCTGGGTCAAAAACCTAAACCGTCTTCTCTACCAAGAAAACAAGCACCGGGAGCGTACGCACTTTTGTGAGAGATGTCTCCATGGGTACTCGAGAGAAGACCTCCTAGAAGCTCACAAGCCTGAATGTTGTGGGATCGGTCAGACGGCGGTGAGGGTAGAGATGCCAGAAGAGGGAAAAACTAAGCTGACCTTTCAAAACCACCACAAGCAGTTTCCCGCCCCTTTCATCATCTACGCCGACTTTGAGGCTCTAACTAAGGTAGAGGGGCCCGAGCTGGACCCCACGAAGAGCAACACTCGGAAGACGCAGCACCACGAGACTTGTGGCTATTGCTATGTAGTCGTTCGCTGCGATGGACGGACAAAAACACCTGTAGAATACCGTGGACACGACGCGGCGGAGCACTTCTTAAAAGCGATCCAGTATGAGGAGCGAAAGATCAAGGAGGTGCTAGGCAACCCTAAAGCAATGAAGATGACCGCTAATGACCGGCGAGCCTTTAAGGCAGCCACCACCTGCCACGTGTGTGAGAAGCCACTTGAGGGAGATACTGTCCGCGACCACTGTCATATCACTGGAAAATTCAGAGGTGCTGCACACAACGCTTGCAACTTGAAGCTGCGCCTGAGCCCTAAAACCACAACCATACCTGTGGTCTTCCACAATTTGCGGGGCTACGATTCTCACCTCCTGATGCAGGCTATTTCCAAGGTAGAGGGTAAGATTTCTTGCATCCCGAACAACACCGAGAAATACATTAGCTTCTCCCTCGGTCAGCTCCGATTTATCGACAGCGTCCAGTTCTTGCCGTCCTCTCTTGACGAGTTAGTAGCAGCCAACCTGCCCGAGGCTTTCCAAATAACGGGCCAGTACGAGCCATGCAAAGAAAGGCGCAATCTTTTGTTGCGCAAGGGCGTCTACCCGTACGAGTACATGGACTCTTGGGAAAGGTTTGCAGAGCCAGGTCTCCCTCCGAAGGAAGCCTTCTACAGCAAGCTGAAAGACGAGTACATTAGCGAGGCCGACTACGTTCATGCACAAAAGGTGTGGGAGACCTTTAGATGCCACACTATGGGAGACTACCACGACCTCTACAACCGCACAGATGTGCTCCTTTTGGCAGATGTCTTCGAGACTTTCCGGAAGACCTGCATGCGGCAGTACGGCTTGGACCCCGCACATTACTACACCAGTCCTGGCCTCTCTTGGGACGCGTTGCTCAAAAAGACGGGTGTAGAACTCAAACTGCTCACAGACTATGACCAGCACCTTTTCATCGAGAAGGGGATGCGAGGTGGTATCTCCATGGTATCTAAGCGCTTTGCGAGAGCTAACAACCCTTTGGTTAAGGGCTTTAACCCCTCCGAGCCGAACAGGTACATTTCTTACCTGGATGCTAACAACCTATATGGGTGGGCAATGAGCCAGTCGCTGCCTACAGGCGGCTTTGAGTGGGTGGAGGAGCTGTTGTCTACAAAAGTTTTAACGGAGCATCCGGCAGACAGCCCAGAGGGCTACATCTTGGAGGTAGACTTAGAGTACCCTGTAGAGCTCCACGACGCACACAACGCCTATCCGTTAGCGCCAGAGCGCATGGTCGTTCAGAGAGAGTGGATGTCCGAGTATCAGCACAACCTAATCTTTTGCAAGCAAAGATTATTTCTACAGAAAAGTTTTCAGGCAAAAGATTAGTTTCAACAGAGGTTGAAAAGCTGGTACCCAATCTCCGTGATAAAGAACGATATGTGCTACACTATCGCAACCTACAGCTGTACCTCTCTCGGCATGCGCTTGAAGAAGATCCACCGGGCTCTTCGCTTTGAGCAGAGCCCTTGGATGGAACCCTACATCCGGATGAACACGGAGCACCGGAAGGAGGCAACCAGCGACTTCGAAAAGAACCTCTACAAACTCATGAACAATAGTGTATTTGGGAAAACGATGGAGAACCTACGCAAGCGGGTCGACGTTAAGCTGGTGCGCAGTGATGAAGAAGATAAGCTAAGGAGACTTATTGCCAGCCCGGCCTTTGCTCGGGCAAACATCTTTGATGACAACCTCGCGGCGATCCAGGTTCATAAGAGCCGCCTGGTACTCAACCGGCCCGCCTACGTGGGTATGAGCATACTCGACCTTTCGAAGCACCTTATGTACGACTTCTACTATAATCAGATAAAGGCTCGGTATGGTGATCGGTGTCAGCTCCTTTACACAGACACAGACTCTCTCCTCCTTGATATCCAAACCGAGGATGTGTACAAAGACATAGCCGAAGACCAGAACCTCTACGACACATCTGACTACCCCAAAGAGCACTACCTCCACAACACGGTAAACAAGAAGGTATTGGGAAAGATGAAGGACGAGTGCGCCGGGCGCCCCATCGCCGAGTATGTGGGGCTGCGGCCTAAGATGTACTCTATCTTCGAGGCTGGCGGGAATAACATCAAAAAAGCCAAAGGTGTGAAAAAGTCTGTTGTGAAGAAACAAATTCGACATGAGCAGTATAAAGAGGCTCTATCACAAAAACACCTTCCGCCACGGGATGGATGTGCTGCGTTCTGAGAGACATAGAATTTACGGTCAGCGTCTGAACAAGGTATCACTCTCCCCTTGGACACAAAGAGGTGGATAGCTGAAGACGGTGTCACCACACTAGCCTATGGGCACAAAGATAATAAGCCTAATCTTTTGCCTGCAAAAGATTATCTTTGCCTGCATAAAACTAATCTTTTGCCTGCAAAGATTATCTTTTGCTTGCAAACTTTTCTGTAGAAAAGTTTGATTAGTTTAGTTTATCAACGAGATTGTTTAAGCAAAAGTTTAACAGGTGGCACCTGGGTGTTGGGAGGCACCACAAGTAGCTCTTCTCGTACAAACCCACGAGCTGGTACCCCACGATCTTTCATAAGATAATAAAGAACAGGCTCTCCGGGTTTAGTGACTGAACGCCCAAGCCGGTGCACCCGGAGGGACCATACTGGGTCAGTTGCGCGACGACGCCCACCTTCTAGCTCACCTGGCTGGTAGAGGTACCGAACGCCCACGCCCGAGGGGAGCTTTTGCTCGTTGAGACCAACAGGGCGGTCTGCAATGGTAGAGGGCTTTTGTTTTACCGATTTTGCCTTGATGGCTTCTGAGGGCTTTTTTTCCGTCAATCTGGTAACCTCTGTGTTCAGAGCTAAGACAACGGCGGGAAGTCGTGCTACCCACTCAGTTGACCTCTCATCATCTGGGAGACGCAGCTCTACCGCATACTGATGCCCAAAGAGCTTTTCTGCTAGAGTTCGGTTGAATCTTTCCACGATGCCCTGCGCTCGATGCAAATCTTTTTCACCCCGTCGGACTTTGACACCATGTTTCTCCAGAGTTTGGGATACGGAGCCCATAAACTCACGCCCAGGGTCAACCTGCAGCACCTTCGGCCACTTTAAAGGTCCCCGCTTGTAAATGCGGGACAAAGCAGTAGCCACCTCGGTGGATTCCTTTGAAGTCAGTGGTTCAGCTTCTTTGTAGCGGCTGGCAACATCAACCACAGTCAGGGCGTATTTGTAAATCTTTCGGCCCCTGGGCAGGCGATCGTGTGGAAGAAACAATAGGTCAGCTTGGTGGACTTCATTAGGCACTGAAATATCAAATTTTGGGCGAGGCACATGGCGAGGGGATGGGAGATATATCTGCCATATAGCTTGTCTCTTGAGCCAATCTTTACTCACATCTTGAGTGACTTTTGCAGCCTCGGCTAGTTTTTGTATGGCCGCAAGTCCCTTCCAGTATCCTTGGGGGCTGTAGTACAATGCAGACAGTTTAGTATCCATATAAGTTTACGCCTGCAAAAGTCTAACTAAACTTTTCTGAAGAAAAGTTTTTTTTACAATCAAAAGATTATCTGTAGAAAAAAAATCTTTTGCCTGCAAAGATTAGTTTGTGATTGCAAAAAATAACTAAACTAAACCTAATCAAACTTTTCTGTGCAAGCAAAAGATAATCTTTTGCAGGCAAAAGATTAGTTTACTTAACAATCCAAACTTTCGTCTACGAAAGTTTATAGGCTGCGAAGGAAGTAACTCCAAGCCCCATGATAACGAAAGCAATTTCGCGATCACGTTGCTCTGGGGACGGCAAGTAGAAATCTGAGAGTTTGGGTTTTGGTTCTTCTAGCGTGGGGGCCATTGAATCACTGCCAAACTTTTCTGTAGAAAAGTTTATAAGATTGTACTGGCGAATAGCTTCATCAACATTGCGGAAAGTGTGCACGGCATGTCCTTGGCGGCGAAGCTCTTCATTAATCCAGTCTAGGCGTTCGGCCCTCTTGCGTGACCATTCAGACTGCGCAGCTTGAAGTTGTTCTACAGCCTTGTCATGTCGTTTTCGCTCTTCATCGGCACCTGGATCACGCATCATCGAGAACAGAAAATTTGACCCAGAGAACGCAAGTGCGTTCACGACCGCTCCGTCAACAAGCATTACAATAGAAGCCATCAAACTTATATTTATATAAGTTTAGTTTAACTTATATTTGTATAATCTTTTTTATTCAAAAGAGAAAACTTATACATCTTTACTTTAATATGTCTGCAGGGAGTATCCTGCTTGACAAGCATGTCTTTAGGGGCCATAGCTAGGCCAACATCTAGTCTGACCATGCCACCACCATACGGCGCAAAGTCTAACTTTGGCGTAACACCTTTATGATTTTTTACCAAGAGTAGCGTATCCCACGGCAAGTCCACTTACTACGGCGGAGTGGTACACCAAATTAGCAAGCTGTTTACCATCAGTACTGGGGTAGTCATTTTTGTTATGCAAGTAGGAGATTATTATTGCATATAATGAGGATTAGTTTGTTTGTCTAATATGTTTGTCTTTGATTTTTGAGATACATTTGGTAATTGTTTTGCAGGCGTATACGAAAACTTAGCATATACCACAGCTCCAACAGCTATAACAGCCCCTGCAAGGAGCAAACAATCTTTGCCTGCAAAGATTATCTTTGCAGGCAAAAGATTAGTTTCTGATTGCGATGAGATTTCACTTTTATGTTTGCGGTCTTTTGTAGATGAAGGATTAAGATTATCTTCAGACTTGAGACTCTGTTTGGCCTTTCGCAGCTGCTCTTTCAGCGCTTCTTGTTTTGCTTTTCTAGCTGCTGCACCTTGCGGCCAGCCTCAACTTTTGTGGATCTTTATTAGTCACTCTCTTGACTTTTAACTGCGTCGATGTCGTCTCTAGGTCTTGCGCTGCTGTCATCTCCAGAGCTTGTGCTGCTTCTGTCGATGTCGTTTCCAAGTTTTCTGTCATCTAAACTTTCGTGTACGAAAGTTTTACTTATACTCGTATAAGTTTTGTCTTTAAATTGACAGTGCTTAGCAGTTGTCATCGCTGCTGTAAGCGGGGCTAAGTACACACCATAGCGATAATACAGCTCGCAGCAGGCTGTCGTCAGCGCATGTCCGACAAAGGGGTCCTCCTCGAGGTCTATGACGAGCTGAGGCTTATTTTCGGGTGGAATTGGTAGAAATGTGCTAGCCGCTAGTGCATACATCTGCAGCGCAGACGCCCCGAGAGTTTTGTCATTGAGGCCCCTAGTCGTGCCTCATAGCGGCTATAGTGCTTAGAAATCTCGTCATCACTCATCACATCAAGTTGTGCAAGGGTTAGTCGGGTTCCTATGTATTTTTGGGCTGTGCCGCCAGCCACAATTGCCGCCAGCCGGGTCCGTTTTTGTTCTTGCAAACGATCCAAACTTTTGTAATCTTTTGCTGGCAAATCTTTTGTAGACGAGGTGCAGCTCAAACTTTTGTCTACAAAAGTTTTGTTTAGCGTCGAGACGGTGGTATCGGTGCTTTCATCGGGAACCTCTTGCAACAATTGGTTGATCAAATCATCACAATCCATAATCTTCTGTGAGCAAAAGATTACTTTTGAGATCAAACTTATACTCTGTATAAGTTTATGCGCATGAGTCTAACATACTTGACAAACATCACAAGAACTACTGCCAGATGTATAGTTTGTATGGCTAGCTGTGTTTGCTCCCACATAGAACTTTAGTTTAGCAAGCTATTAAGCTATGTTAACAACTGATAAGCAACCGGCTGAGCAGTCTTTAGTATAAGCTTAGCGTGTTTAGCTTTAGATAGCTGCTGTCTAAGCGCATCTCGCTCCTCTCTCGTCGGGACAACGTCGTTTTCTCGCAGGCAATCTTCAAAAGAGTCCCTGTCCTTGCAGTGGAAGAGCCCTATCCACTTAGTCTGCTCGCGGAGATCTTTAAGAACCGAGTTATACTTTTGCGTCAAAACCCACACAGATTGAGAGGCGTGGCGCCCCGAGAACGCAAGCTCAGACAGCATGTCTTTCTTTTTGGTCAGAGCTTTACTAGCTGAGCAGTCGTCGATGATGTACAATGTCGGCTCGCCAGCAAAAATCGAGTAAAAAGCTCGCAACCACTTTTGAAGCTGATCGCCAGGGTCGACGATATAGACCTCTGGGTCTGTCCACACCCAGGATCGCTCGTGGTACGTTTTGTTCCAACGAATTGTGGGGCAGAGTATAACGATGTGCGAAAATTCGCCGCAGTAGTGATCTTCGAGAAGGTTTAAGATAAAGACTGTTTTCCCACAGCCAGTCTGGCCACAGATGATGGCCGAGTGGGGTAAAAACTTATCCTCGTATAAGTTTTTACTTATACTTTGAACTTTCGTTGACGAAAACAATCTTTTGCCTGCAAAAGATAAGTTTGGTTTAGTAGAGCGCACTGATATATCGACCATTTTCGATGTTGAGCTGAGCATCCATGATAACATACAAATACATGTTCAATGTGCCCGCCGTTTCTGCCTTTTTGGTGATCTGGACTGTGAACACCTCACTTGCATTTTCTATGCGCCTGCCGCTGCCGTGCAGTGAGTCATCATCGTTGCTTCTCAAGTCCAGCCATAGGCCGTACTTTGTTGTCAAATACTCTCCTACCGTTACATCAGCTAATGCTAAGTCTTTGGTGACCATTGCAGACGTGGGGTGGCGCTTGGTTGAAGGGCTGCTAGCGAAGTACTTTCGAACTTCATCCCACTGTTGGTACCCGCGCATACCCTGGGCATACAACTGGTTTGGCTTCCCCTCGACTATGACCTCAACTTTTTCGATCTTGGGGTTATAGAACGATTCTGTATTTCGGTTAAACGCGGTCGCCGCTCCAGCATCCTCGAAGAGCATGAGTATTCCCTTAAAGCTTCGGGCTGGAATATTAAGATTGACGTTCCACAGCGTATCACTCTTGTTGAGGGTGACCTTTCGGTGGCGCAAAATGCGGTCATACAAGATGGCAACTCGCGCAGTATACTGGTTGCGAATCATTCGGGCTAAGTTTGGCTCGCTCATAATTTCAAACTCGAGAGAGATGTTGTCGATGACGTAGCTAGCATCTGTATCACCTGTTGCCATTATAACGCGGCTGTAGTCATTAAAGGTAAGCTCGTACTCCAATCGGTCACCAAGGCCTGACTGGAAGAACGGCATGTGGCTCTCCAACAGTTCAAAGTCTAGTGGAATGCTAAATCTGTTGCTGTATGCATCTGCAACAGCCTTGTCTTGCGCCGTAGAACTATCACCATCTCCGGCGCCCACCCTCAGTTTAAGCATGTTAGCGTCTTCCGCCACATCAATACCCTGGTAGACCTGAGACCGGCGCTCTCCCAACGTTTTCCAAAGGTCGGTGTAGCAGCCGATAACATCGCTGTCATCTATAGACATGACCTCATTACCACTGATCCTGATTGTCTTTTTCTTCACAACGGCTTGGCCAAGGTTTTGAACCACTGTTCGATTGTCGTCGGTCGAGGTGAGGGCGATGGTAAATGCGAGGCGGGCTGTTCCAGGAACAATCACATCCTGGGCGCCAAGGTTGGGAAAGCGGACCAAGAGCTGCTGATTTTGGTCGATAGTGGAGGGTTGTTGGTTACAACCACGCTCTGCCGTATGCCTTTGATCCCGAGTGGATCCCGCAGGCTTCTAAGAGGATTCAGTTTGCGTCCGTACTTTGACGATGCCATTCAAACCAAACTTTATCTTTTGTCTATTAAACCTTGGCGAGTGTTCAATATAAGTAAAGCCAACCTTTGTATTCAATATGGCAGAAGGTGGCTTTGAAATAAATGATTTTGATGCACCCGAAAAACAACCAGAAGTCGAAGAAGAAACCAGTTTTATTTCCCCTGAACCTCCTATCGGGGCACCCTTAGATGGGCTATCGCCTAATGAATACGGCGACCGCATCAACCAAGCGCGCGACGACATCCGTACAGACGAGTTGCGAGAACAGCGAGACCGTTTAGTAAATGCTTTCTATGAGGAGATAGGTCTAAACAATGGCCCTCAACCTACGATCATAGAATACAAACGGTTTCAGGTCGGCGAAGATGGTAAAACACTTTACTGGGTAGAAGGTGATTAAAAGGTTCGGATGAGCGCTACTAAAGGCCCTAAAAGTTTTAGGATTGGGTACTATTGCCCAAAGTTTTGGCTCTGGGGGCTCCAGAGCTATTCGAGATTTTCTCAACCTGCCTGGGTACGACAGTACACTGCATCGTCATTCTCGACCTACCCTTCGCGAGTTAGAAAAGGTTGCTGATAAAGCACAAAATGCAACACAAGCAGATGGTGATGTACTAGATCAGACAGTTAATGTTTTAGATGATTTAGTTATTAGTATGTCATCTAAGCCGCCTACTGAGGAAGAAAATCTTTTGCCTATGAGAGAGATTCTAGGGCTTGACAAAGCCCTGAAAACTTTGCGTGCCACAAAAGCGGTGCAAGAGAGCAAAGTAGTTTCTCTCCAGCAGCTAATCGAGGGCTATCGCGAAGAGCTTAAGCAACCCGGGACAACTGAGCGAGCGGACCAAATCGAACGTGAAATTACAAAAGCCGAAGATGATCTCGCAGCGGCTCGAGACAGCGTTGATGTCCTCAACCAACAACTTCGGTCACAGTTCCGCCAAATTCGTGAGACCATAACTAGCGTTCTAGATAAAAACAAATCTCTGGCCGATTGGCTACGGACCCTGTTCCGCGAGCAGGGTGTGACCATAGCCACCATTATCACTGCACTGGGCTTTGCCATCAGCACTCTGGTTCTTGCCTTGACTGGTGGGCCAGCTGGCGGGGTTACACCGCCAACACCTCCCACGCCCCCCGCAAGTAAAGATGGGGTAAAAGAGTGGGCGAAAAAACATTTGCAAGCTCTCGGGCGCCTTCTAGCCCAATTAGCTGGAAAGGCTGCAGCCGCACTACCGGGCATCATCGGAGGCATTATATCGTGGCTCCTCAACCTCTTGAGTAAAACTGCTGGCTGGCTCGCGGGAAACCTACACTGCAAAAACTGTGGTGTTAAAATGTACACCGTCGGTGTTGATTTTAATCCTTTTCAAGGATTCATATTGGGCAAGAATTTCGGTGTTAAGCAACACCTATTTTGGAATCAAAATAAGTTTACACTAATATCGGTGTAGAAATCTAACACCAAAGGTGGAGTAATTTAATTCCAAAGTGGTGTTTATATTGGGCAAGAATGCTGGTGTTAAACAACACCAATTTTGGAATTAAATTAATTTAACACCAATCACGGTGTTTATATTGGGCAAGAATGCTGGTGTTAAATAACACAAATTTTGGAATTAAATTAATTTAACACCAATCGCGGTGTTTATATTGGGCAAGAATGATGGTGTTAAACAACACCAACTTTGGACTTAAATTGTTTAACACCAATTAGGGTGTATAAATCCACACCAAGACAGGGAGTAAATTAAATCCAATTATGTGTACCGGGCAAGAAGTTTGGTGTTACTCAACACCAGTACCTGGAATTAAATACATTCAATAAAACTGGTTTTAACTGTAAAACCAAAATATGGTGTCAATTTATCTCAAAGTGGTGTATTAATAACAACACAAGTAATGACAAGACGATTTGTTCTTGTATATAAACTTCTGATATTATTGCTTCAAAATATAAATATGGAATAAATCATTCATTTTTAAACAATAATCATACAAATGATACTAATCAAATCAAAAAGTAATCAATGGAAATTTACAGGAAAGTCTAAACCATCAATACAAAGCATTTAACATCATTTGGCAAGAATAAAGTGCACTTTGATTTCAAGGATCAAGAAAATTAGCACTACTGATTATAGTATGAGCAACAAAAACTAGCATAACACCATAACGTCATAACAGGAAAAAATTGTATAAAACAGCTGTGGAAGCTATAATGTACTTCTGAAAGCTAAACAGTATGAAAACAATTTTTTGTAATCCTTGTTAGTAGTCACACGACAAGAGATTACCAATCTGTAAAGTAGTTTTATGTTTAATGAATAATCATTGACATTTACTTTAGCCTATTGAATAATCATGACAATACTGAATAATCTTAATGACAACCAGCAAAAGATATATTCAGAAATAAAAAGGTTACATAAAATAAAACATCTCTTTTGTCTTTTAACTGCAGGATATGCCCAATAATAAAAACTTCTTTGTTTGTGTCTATAGCTAACATGTTATTGTCGTTTGAGTTTTACATTTTCAGGATGGAAGAAAAGGTTTACACACTTTATTTTGATTTGATCCCAATAAACATGTATATTTTAGGGAGATATAATATAAGCATGCAAATGAGTCACCAACATATGTTTGTGTCCTTCGAGTTGGTGATATGAATCTCGCTCTCTTTGGTTGATATGGGGGCTACTTTCTGATGAACACTCATCACTGGGGCTGATAATTCCAGTTGTGTCACTGATGATACTTGGCTCACGACTACAGGGAGCTGAAAATTAGATAGAATATTGACTTCAGGTTTCAGGTTCAGGTTTATTTTCCATACCATTAGGCAATAAAATAAAAGGGTATTAAAAATAGATGTAAAAAAATACAGCGGGGGAAATTAATATTTTTTGTTTTTCCCCTTCGCCGGTATGTGATAAGCACTATCTCTGTGCATTTTGGGTCCTGCAGAAGAAGAAAAAAATGCACTGAGTATACAGTACTTATCACACATCGGTGAAGGGCAAAAAGAAATTTATATGTTATGGTAGACATTGGTCTTTATTTTTGTCCAGGTAACTTGTTGACAAGGTTCGTTCATGCAGCCAAATCAGATTTGTATACTATATATTAAAATAAAATGACGGTTTCAGTTCGGGCCCAGTACCAGGTTGCTAAAATATTTATGCTCAGTACTCACCCCACTCCTCCCTCCCTTCAGCACCATCATCGTTATCCTCTGATCTGATTGGAGAACATCATTTATGACATCAGCATCAATGCTGGCAACATCTTTATCATCAACAAAATAACATCTTGATCTTTATCTATTTGAAACTTTGTTTTCACTGTGGAAAAAAAGAAAGAAAATAGACAACAATTATTTAGGTAATTTTTTGAAATATTTGAAGGATTCTGAACTTTTTTGCCTTATTCATCCCTCCTATCCTAAGACCTTACCATATCACTCGGTCGGGTCTCGTTTGAGTCCTCGTTTGAGTCCTCAGTATTATGGAAGTTTCAATGTTATTTGTATTGACTTGTACTGTAAGCTTGATTGTGGTAAAGAACAAGAAAGATTTCACAAGTTTGTCGATTTAACCATGGAGGTAGAATTAGACTCCATGATTTAAACATTTCTAGCTACGTCCACATACAGTACTTCTATACTACGAGTACGACATTGTAAGCCAATCCACCACCATGCATTCACACACCACAAACTGACATCAACGTACTATTAATGGGACGTGTTCTGACACGTCGTCGGTTAAGGTTCTACGTGACAATTGTGTTGTACCATTCGCCCCACACACTTAAGATCGTTAATTCGCCCCGCACCGCTCGGGCGAAACTGAAAAAAAGCTTCTCATAACTAAATCACTTACCAAGATCCGCAAACTCGTCGTGGTCCCCCCTGAATGGGACTAACTTCCGGATGGTCCTTTGAGCGTCGCTCAATCTTGCTATAGGTATGTTGGTTATCAAAAACAATTGTTCGGAACACTATTTCTTGGTATAATTCTGTGTGACAGCGTGCGAAACTTTCTCTGACACGCTGTCTGTTTGCACTACATACACTACTCCGGCAGGGCATCCCATAATTTCGTCTTGACCAATCACAGGGCTCCATTCGACACACGCATGCGCTTTGCTCAAAATTAACACCAGTATTATGTAACACCAGTGTTTGGATTGCAAATCAATGCTGTTGGTGTCAATATGACACCGACTTTAATTCCAAAAGAATAAATAAAACTTGGTGTTGGAAATTTAACACCACAGTTTTTGCAGTGTATGGGCAATAATTGTTGCCATTGGCGGTGTACTGTTAACTTTAATCTTTTATAAATAATAAACTTTTGTAGACAAAAGTTTTTTGTAGACAAAAGTTTTTTGTAGACAAAAGTTTTAGCGTAGAGCGAGCCAACCGAGACCAAGAGCAACGCCACCAACAACAAGTGCAGTTCGCCCATCATAGTGCGCTAAACTTTCGTCTACGAAAGTTTGTCTTTCATCTACGTCGATATCAGGCTGTGCCAAAACCGGTCCCATCAAACTAACTTCCGGAGTTTGAGCTAGGTGTGCTGGCCTTGCAGGAGGCCCCTCCATATCCTTTACAGGTAACAAATTCTCGACAACTGCATTTATACCGTTGTTAAAGCCCAAATTTTGCCCCTGCTCCGCGATCACAATCTCGTTGTTGTAGTCCTGAATAGTTCCAATCTGCAACTCCATGTTGCTGGGAGCCATATACAAACCAATTCCGAATACATAGTCAACCTTAGAGCGGGCGTATCGAAGCATGTCTTGGTAGCGTGCCACCGCACTCGGGAGATCTACAGGGCTTGAGACTGCATCCTCAACATTCGCTAAGAACTGTTTCTGGGTGTCAAATGCGGCACCGGTGCCAATAATACTCGAGCGAATCTGCGCCTGTGCGCCTAGGATAGCCCACACGTATGTTCGGATAGAGTCGTTGATTCTTTCAACCCCAGGTTGGGTAAAGCCCTCCGATTTGTCGAGAACAAATGTTGTCCATGCTTGGTCTCCTTCTGGCCCCTGACCGATGTAGTCGACGCTGAACGTGGCTGGTCTATCACCAAAGCTCATGCGGTCTTTTCTATAGTCGTTCGACGAAACACCGAAGCTGGGGTTAAGACCCCACTAGCAACCAAATCGTTGCTCACTTCTTTAATAGAGAGCACTGAACCTTTCCACCAATGATACGGCGTTCCAAGACCACTATTTTGGTCGATGCTCTGCCGCCAGTCGGTGTGCGGTGAGACACCAAACTCCGCGCAAATTTGCTCATATACCCTCTGGTTGTATGGGGTATCAAAGGCATCCCAAGTGTCATCCTGTGGGAGTGGCACCTGCATCCCTTCAAGAATCCTTCGCACCTGGTAGTATACGTGAAAGCGGTAGACTGATCGCACCATCGGGACTTTAGAGCTAAGATGGTCTTCTGCAGAGACACCGCAACCTGTGGTAGCACACCACACTGCAAAGTTAATCTTATTTTGCCAAAATTTCATCGGGTTTGAGCTCCACGTGTCCACTACATCATCACTTTGTACGTGTGGCAGCCTATACCGCTCCGCCGACAATATATCCGGAAAGACGGTGTCAAAGCTCGCCGCCCCCGTATCAACCTGTATTGTAACATTTTGCAATACGAGTTGAGATTTTGCGGAGTATACCCCACCTGTTTGGTAAGATGCATCTGTGTTAAAGCTATAAGCTTGGTTAGACATAACTGCACAAACTTTGCTTGCAAAGTTTAAGTTATACTCGTATAAGTTCAAAAGAAACTTTTCTGTAGAAAAGTTAAGTTCGCTATGTTTGTTACACAAACCAATATTCAAAAGAGAGAAGCGCCGCTCCTCCAACCCGCAATTAACAATGTAAATGGTAAACTCTGTGTTGCCCTAAGAGAGTTGCATTTTAAAAAAACTAACACTCTTGATGTTGACTCTACTGTTGATCTTAAGTTTGACAGTAATAATAATCTTAGTTATACCTCGATTAAAGTTGTTCGAGGAATGTACACCTTTGAAGATATACAACAGTTTTTCAAAGCAAATATACCCCAAATAGTACTCCAAATGAACAAAACAACGGGGTTTGTCAGTATCAATGTCAGGAGTGTTTCTATGTTTTTAAATTTGATGATACAATGTGTTCACTATTGGGCATTCTCTCTAATCTTTTGACGGTCATTGGTTCCAAGGAAGAGTAGATGGAATTAGACCCTCAAGGTTCCATACCCTAACCTGGTTTCTATACACCTCAATCAACTTTATGCGGCTTCTAATATTATTGATGGCGCCCCCTCGTCGCTGCTAACCATAACCCCGTTCAAATCTGAAAGCAGTGTAAACGTTAACCTTGCTTACCCTATGTACAAAAACTTAAAGCAGGACATATATATAAACTAAACTTTCTCGTGTTAGATGAATATGGTGAAGATATGCGTGACAATCCTATCTCTATGACTGCAGTACTTGAGATTAAGCCTGTCTAGTAGATGCGTCTGTGTTGAAGCTATAAGCTTTGTTTGGTATAACCGCATTAACAATCTTTCGTAGACAAAAGATTAGTTATGTTTGTGACACTAACCGATATTCAAAATGAAGAAGCGTCGCATCTCCAGACTGTAATCGATAATACAGATGGCAAGCTCTATGCTGCCCTCAGAGGTTTGCATTATGAGGTTAGCCATCGAAATATTGGGCATTCAGCTGGAATTTTGTGGCGTTCTAACTTGGATGATAAACCTCGAAAGATTATGATCCCTGCTGGATTATATACCTTTGAATACCTACAAAATCTGTTCACAAAAGAGCTGCCCCAAGTATCGGTCGAGATAGATAAAGCAACAAATCTAGTCATGTTCAGCATTCCAACGGGCGGAGCCTTAAAAATACCCTCTGATATACGCCGCCTGTTGGGTATCAGCGATAAAGGTTGGATTGATGGGAAATACGAGGGAGACAGACCCTCTAACTTCGATATTCACAAGTGGGTATACATACACCTCGATCAACTTTCTACAACCTCCAACATCGTTGATGGCGCTCCTTCAACACTACTAGCCATAACCCCAGCCGCACCCAAAGGTGTTATAAGTACCGTAGATCTATCAATATCGTTGATGGTATTGACACAGTGTTGATTCTATCATGCCTTGGAATGGGAGCTACTGGTGTAGGATTGCTCTCCACAATTATAGCTGCGCCTATTGTCATTGCACTTGAAGCAGCTGCAGGTGTTTGTGGTCTTGCCGGTATTGCCGGCAAGTTCGTCTCTCGGCGGCTCCTTGTAAAAGCTAAAAAACACGATGAGATTCGTGTTCTCGCTCTATCTAAGCTCAACAGCGTTTCAGATGTGATCTCACAAGCGCTTCAAGATGGGCACATCTCCCCTGAAGAGTTCAAGCTCGTAATTAACGAAATAAATAAATATCGACAAATAAAAGCTGATATTCAGAAAAAAAGCCGCAAAGTATACGCAGCTCAAACCAACGAAGTAGCAAAAAACGAGCTGATGGCCGAAGCCCGAGCTTCAATAATGAAAGAGCTTCCGGCAACGACACTGAAATAAAGTGCGGTTGCTTTGCCAGTTTTAAATTCAGCCGTGGTAGCAAACTTAACGAACCTCCACCCAGTTATTCACAAACGTAAACGTCTACAGTTGGGTTCACTCATTGTGTATACCGTGCTACACTCCATCGTGTTCAACTTTCGTAGACGAAAGTTGAAGCGTTAAGGTTGAAAGTCGCTGGCTGTGGGTCGAGCCCGCCAAGAGAGCGGGGCGAGCCCTATTAAAACCTAATTTTCGTATACGAAAATTTAGTAGAACCCCATGTGCTCTATTTGTATATATACCCCAACCCAAAAGTGGTCTAGAACCAGCAGCCCACCAAGAGAGCGGGGCGAGCCCTATCAAAAAAGCTGGGAGCAAACCCCATGTGCTCTATTTGTATATACCCCCAAGCAAGGTGGTCCAGAACCCCCATTGTTCCTACTACTAGTGCCTTTAAGTTGTTAGGGTTTAAGGCCCTGTACACGATTGGTAAGATCGAAAAGCACAAATGTTCACACACAACTTACATGATTTAAAGTAAGTAATGGTTGAAAGGGTTCCTTAAAATATTTCTGCCTAAAATGCTATTGTTTCTGAGAAATGAGTAAAACAATAGTTTTTATCACGCGCGATATTTTGGAAAAACAGAAAACACATAAGGTCTCTTTTCACTATTTTCTCGTGATCTCACAACATCAACAACAACGCTAATACTCACTGTCAAACCTTGTTAATACATTTTGAAAGTCGGTTGGATTGTTCAGCCTGGGTTGGATTTAAATATTTCCTTGTGCACGATTTTCTTCCCATATCCGTCCCGATCTGAAACACAGTACTGATTACGTTCATCAACTGCGCCAGTGTCAAATGGGCGACATCGTTGCAGGTTGTCTTCACTGGAGCTAAAGTTCTGGCTCTGGTCATCATCATCATCATCGGAGTTGTCAAGCTCTTTCAAGGTAGGTTATTTCATTGAATCCTCTTGCTATCTTAAGTATGGAGTTCCAGATGTGCCATCCACTTCCCTATCAGATGACAAGACATTAGTAAAGCCCGGTTCAGACTTCCTGCGAATGCTTCGTACGAAGCGAATTTGACGTCACAGTTCCTGTTTTCGCTGCGAATGTTTCAGAAGAGCTGCCCTCTTCCGAATTGTGCGTTGAGAATTTTGTGACGTCGAAATTCGCATCGCATTCGCATTCGCAGGAAGTATGAGCCGCGCTTAAGTCTCCATGTCGACTCGCTGAAACGAGCTGTCGACTTTACCTCGTAAAGTTGACATACTGAAATTAAGATGGACGTAAGTGAACTCCTTAGTAAAAAAAACCCCCATTACTAGACATTTTCAATTAGACCTTTAAGGTTTTTCACTGGTTCCGTTTTCTTCATTTTTCATGAAATTGACGGTTAGATATAGTAACAACCAACTGTTTTTTTTTGTATTTGATTACAGGTGAAGTCTCTAACCTTACTGTGCCGGAATCTTTCGCGCATTCTTCTGTTGAGCCGTTTGCATACGGAGTAGCCTTCTACCAGGGGTTGTGGGCTTATGGAGGATGGTAAAGAACTTTACATTAACGCTCCAAATCAATCAGAATCTAACTCCATTTTGATTGGGATGCACTTAACTGCATATATCCAAACCGATATCATGTACTTTAGTTTGTTGAATTAACCACATTTTAAAGGCACTGTACACGTTTGGTAATTATTCAAACATAAAAACTTATTTGGTAACGAGCAACAGAGAGCTGTTGATAGTATAAAACATTGTGAGAAACGACTCTCTCTGAAGTAACGTAGTTTTTGAGAAAGAGGTCATTTCTCACTAAAATAATATCTGAAAGCACACAAATTTGTACAACAAGAGTGTTTTTTCTTTCATCATTTTCCTGCAACTTCGATGACCAATTGAGCCCAAATTTTCACAGGCTTGTTATTTTATGCATATGTTGGGATACACCAAGTGAGAACACTGGTCTTTGACAATTACCAAACGGGTTTTCGGTGCCTTTAAGGAACATCTCTGACAGTTTTCCTCATTTTCAAAATATGGGCCAATTGACCTCTCCCCGTCGCTGGGGTCCAACAATAGAACAATGCACGTGTGTACCCGCTACCTACCTCATCAGCCAACAACGCTCTCAGTGAGTTTGCTGTTTGAGCTTTTGATGGCGAACGCACGCTATATCTGGCGTGTCGTGGCCGAGCGGATAAGAACACCGAACTCAAGCTCTGGTGTTTCTGATCAGCAGAGTGTGGGTTCGAATCCCAGTCATCACACTTGTGTCCTTACGCAAGAGACTTAACCACATGCTTCGTCCTTCTGATGGGACGGTAAGCCGTAGGTCCCGTGTGTTGTGTAATGCACGTAAAAGAACCCAGTGCACTTATCGTCAAGAGAAGGGGTTCGCCCCGGTGTTCCTGGTTTGATTGGCTGCATATTGCGCCACAGCACCTTGTAAACCATTACATGGTGCTCTGTGAAGGAAAAAGGTCTCGTACTTCAACACGTAACTCCACTTACCTTGTAGGAAAAATACTGAGCGCTTTGAGACACCCATCGGGAGTATAAAGCGCAGTATAAGAACTGCGTACTATTATATCTAATGCAGCTTTCTTCAGAATATTAGTTAAACGTGACGGCATAATCCTTTTTGACAGACGTTTGTTTGGTGTTGATGAAAATATCATCGAAAATAAGTATTCGTTATTACTCTCCTTGTATAGGAACCAGCTAAACTTCATGACGGAGGAATTGGTCAACCCCTACAGGTGAATATCAGTCATGTTCAATTATAAGTAAATCAAGTGCTCTACTTCACTGACTTTGGCCGTGTCCGCATAAGCCATGTTGAGATATGGCGGACACATTACTATAACACTGTTTGGTTTGGGTAAATTTGTCTGTATACACCCACATCTTACAGTGCACTCCTATAGTGTCCACCATATCTCAAAAAGGCTAATTGACAGCTGCGGTATGGTCACCTCCGAATCGTTAACAAGCAGTGAAGCACCCATGTCAGGCCCGTAGCAATACCTTTGAGTCCCGCCATTCAGATCTGTCCCCGCAACTACCCTCTGCCGCCCTCTAGGAGATATAGTGTACCATTTCTCACATCTGATGCTTGCGCGTGCTTGGAGTCAATTCAAAGGGCACCAGAATAGTTTTATTTAAAAACTGCACCCGGGATATTATATGATTTTTGAATCCAACTTGTAACTCTTGTTAGCAAAGAATGATTGGTTGATTACGTTGCATTGCTTACGGGTAGGTCTTTCACTAACTTTTGTTGGTGGGATTAATCCACCCTGGCTTTATTTAAGTGGGCAAAAGTCCAGGTAAAGGTCCCTTGTGGTCCCATACCTAACACAACTTGTTTTTAATTAACCAATCCTCCCAAGTTACAACTAATAATGTCACGTGGGTTTTCTCCTGATGGATGCTCAACTGTAGAATAAAAATCGCCGAACTAAATTATTCAAATAAATTTTAAAAACTTTTCATATACTATTTAACACATTTTTAAAGATTTCATACGTAACTGCACGATTTCGTGGACTTCCTCCCAATAAAAATCTAAGCCTATAAAATTGTTATAAGGTATTTCAATATTTCACGATATCATGCAGGCTACAATTTAATCTGCTGTTACTACTAGGCAGTTTATAAAGGCTGACTTGTTTTTGTGTGTGTGCAGGAATCTTCCACTGGCCATCATAATCAGTATCCCTTTGGTGACAGTACTGTACCTTTTGGTGAACATCTCTTACTTCACTGTCATGACACCAGCGGAATTACTGAGCTCTAATGCAGTGGCTGTGGTAAGACAGTCTTTTGTTTCTGTAAACCCTTACCGTCAACAATTAATTTTCGATGGTCCTATTTTTTTAAACATGGTTTTGGCAAATGAATTCCAAGGCAATGTCTAAGAACATTTATGATATAATGGTCAAGCCGTTTAGCTAAACACTGAATCGGCATGACCTATCTACATCTAAATGTAAATAGTAATTCACCCTTAACATTCTTTTTGCTGAAACCATAATCTTCATAACAAAATCCGTGTGAAATCAGGCACTTCCTGCCAAAACTCAAAACTGTGTTTCTGTTTTTGTTTTTTTCCCTACAAAGCCTAGTTAGGGCCTTTAATGTCTGACATATAAAATATTTAAAGGCGTCGTACACGTTTGGTAATTGGAGCCTGTCACAAAGCCGGGTTCTCCCAAATACCAAAACCAAAACTAGAGAAAATTGTTCCTGCAAGCACACCACAAAATTACAAATAAACGCTGGCTTTTGAGTGAATGCGTTTCACGCTAACTTATTTATTTACAATAATATTTACACTTAGACCAATTTAACAACGGAAAATAAAATACGAATAAATTACTAAATTAAGATGTCGCAAATCGGATTCTCTGGATTCGCTTTCCCTCACTTAATAAGGAGACCTCGGTGTATGGTTTAGTTTTCAGTTCAACAATGTTCTTTCAATGTCTTGACGACTACTGCGTCCATGAATCTTGCTTTTGGCGTCCACCGCCCACTTCCTATACAATTAGTTCGTAAGTTACATCACCCAATCCTTCTCGTCATAGACTCCGGGAGTCTCTCCCTCTCAGCCGGGTGTTCCGGGTGTTGCGGCGTGTCCTCCCACGCACCCACCTCCACTGGACCCTCTCAAGGCCGCTCTACCGTAATCTCTACTCCAATAATGGGAGCCCTCTTGTGACAGAGCCTATTGTTTGTTTCAAACCTATGTATAGTTGTAGATATGTACCATAAAAATTTCATTTCAAAAGGTGGTAGCGTTTTTGAGATATTGCCGAAAATCTGGAGCGGTTATGTCCACGCAGGAAGAATAATCTGCATTGGAATACACACTCTGAGCAGCATTACGAGTCAGATTCAAATTATTTTTGGGACAAAAAATGATATATTTTCCCATAATCGCAGTGCTTCGAAATGAAACGTTTTCTCAAAATGCAATATACTATCCAAAGCTGATGTACTTCTTACCAAGTAAGTTTTTCTTGCCATTAATTATCAGAGTCATTACCAAACGTGTACGATGCCTAAGACACCACCATCTCAGTGTAATTATTGGTTATGTTTCGAGCGTCTTCCCCTTTTATCATGCCATTTCACCAGTTTCAAGAAATGCTTAATTTCGGCGTGTGACGTCACAAAGAGTGTTGACCTACGTATACAGCTAGGTGAAGAGCAAAATTTCATAGATAATTGTGTAAAACATAATTTTTGTGTAACCACCTTTAGGGGACAATAATGCAACAGTAAAAAAGGGGACCAACGAATGTTCCATGTCTATAGTATGGTATTGACTGCTGGTAGTCGCCAGGTCAGTGTCAAACAGACGAGAAACTAGAAACAAATTATTCGGTCAAGATTCTGTGTGTATGGATCAAGTCAAAACTCGCCCTAAAGTTATACCTGGAACAAGCTCCGTTCTGACATGTCCAGATGAGAAACAAACTCAAGAGGCCGGAAGTAGACAACTAATCAAACCCATTATGTGTTTTAAACAGACTTTTGCCAATCGTACCCTCGGCCCCATGGCTTGGATCATTCCGTTCGTTGTCTGTTGTTCTACGTTTGGTGCTGCTAACGGATCCGTCTTCGCGGCGGGAAGGTAGGCTCCTTTCTTTCCCTTCCCAGCAACCACTCTCTCTGACCCCTCCCCTCCCCCAAATGGGCATGATGCGTCATTTTGCAATACATGTATCAAAGTTTTCATATTCCTGAATTCATAGAATATAGCCTTGTAAATGGTTACCTCACACCAGTTTTACAAGGTATCAGGGCAACAGGGTGCGAACCTTTTGTATGCCCTATACCCTCTCTCCTCTTCTCCATTACCACCGTACATGTTTTAATAAGGGGTCTTGAACAGAAACCATTTATAATCAAGCAGTGTGCTGTACAATCACCCTACGTGGGGGTGGTAGTGATCAGTGTTGTAGTCGAAACCCGATAGTCCGAGACCGACACCGAGACCTGAAGGGTGAGACCAAGGGGAGACCGTTGGAGACCTACAACACTGGTAGTGAATGGGTGTTCTTGAGGTCGCCTCCACCCCCATGGATTCAACGGACCTGGTTATGTCCCTTTGATTTTGTCCACACCACCGTAACACAGCCAAATGGTCAGGATTCCTATTTTCTATTTCTTGCCCTGTAACTCTTTATTTAGTTAAAGAAAAGTTATGGCATATTTCCAGATGATGTTTTGTCTTTGTACTAACATGTTTTTATGTTAGTCAGTGTTGTAATTGTCTGTTGGTGTGTTTGTATGTTGTTTGTCTGTCCGTAGGTATGGGAACAAAGCTTTTGCTTCACCCTAGGCCTAAATGGTGTCTCGTTTTGTGATTATTTATTCAACTTCCGTGTAAATTGGTTTGCCATTATAAATTTATTATCTTATACTCTAACTTTAACGATGTACCCATGTAATTTAATGGCAACATTGAAATAAAATAATGTAAATGTGTTAATATGTTTTTCAATAAATGTATAACTAAACACAATACATTTGACACAAAAAGTGTGATTTTTTTTAGATTAAAAAATGTAATTTGCTATTATGTTATCATTTCGTTTAATTTCTTTGAAACAATTTTGTTAAACCTGTTTAGCATTATAGGTATACATTCAGAGCAATAGTATACTGATTAAAATGATTTGTTCTCTTTTCAACGTTCTGCTTTTTTCAACATTTAAAAAAAAAAAATCTACTAGTTCTGCACTTCAGACTTCCAAGCCTCCTAACAGACTTCATGTAATTCATATGTGGTTTTTAATGCATAGCATTCAATTTCAAACTGACTGATGTGTGTACACAATTATGTATCCACCCAAATTTAGGTTGGCGTTCGTTTCTGCCCGTGAAGGTCACACAGTGAAGGTTTTGTCCATGGTTCATGTCAGGAGATACACACCCGTTCCAGGTCTTCTTTTTCAGGTAACAACACAAAAACAAATAATAAATAAATAAATAAATAAATAAATAAACTAAAAATAACAAAACAATTTAAAATTATATAAAAACTAAACTAAGCTAAACTAACCTGAAAAATAACGACAAATAACGTAACGTACGTAACGTAACGTAACGTAACGTAACGTAACGTAACGTAACGTAACGTAACATGACGTGGCGTGACGTGACGTAACGTAACGTAACGTAACGTGACATGACGTAACGTAACGTAACGTTACGTTACAAAACTAACTTAAAATAAAATAAGGAAAGTGGTATCACAAGATAAAGGTGGTTGATAACATGTCTGTTAGAACTGTGTATAGCGAAAGCCCATGTTTGATTGCATTACTTTACTGTTTTTTTTACAGGCAGCCATTGCACTTCTCATGTTACTCCCTGCGGACTTTGACACTCTCGTCAACTACTTGAGTTTTACCACTTGGACGTTTATAGGACTTACAATGGTCTCTTTACTCGTATTGCGTTATAAACGTCCAGACGTGCATCGCCCTATCAAGGTAATACCCCCCCCCCCCCCCGCGTTGAATTTGAATTCACTTTTGTAAGGGTAAAATCTTATACCATTCTATGAGTAAAACCATTGTTCTCCCCGATGGAAATGTTAAACATTATATTAAATAATACTGTATAGTTTTAACACCTTCCTTACTAACAGTTTTCCCCCTTTCCAGAAGCCTATCGCTACCCCGATTATTGTCTTGACACAAATTGAGTCACATTTACTTTTATATCTCTATTTACCCCGTATTTATGTAACTATCGTGATCCCAAATATCAAATTGATTGCTCCATCCCATCTTCTCTTAACACTAACTGAGAGTCTCCACGACTCTTATTGTTTCAAATTGACGCCCTTCTAGTCTTTGTAACCTTTACTATTGTCTCTTAAACGTAGAGTCATAGATTGGTTTTTGACATTATGCTGATTTATAGGCCAAATTATAACAAAAGATACAATCAAAGTTACATGTGAAAGTTTTAGCTGAATACAGTGTCTACTTGCTGAGAGGCAGCAAAAAAAAAGGTCACGGTATTTTCGCAAGAACGTCGAATCCATCCACGTTTAGCGAGGTGACAGCGGGTACCATCCGCATCTCTTGCCGCAGCATTGCGAACGGACACCAGCCCTCAGGTTTTGGGTAAAAGATTATCCAAACCATTATTACTTCGAAGGGAATCATTTCAAAATAGTTCTTACTATCAACAGCTGCAGTGCTTCTCACTAGTAAGTAAGTTTTATGGTCAATATTTTTTGGAGTAGTTACCGATCTATGACCCTGCATTTAAAGGTAACTATCGTGAATTCGTACCGGTACATCATATTGGTTGCTTCAGTTTGTCTTCTCATTGATTTTAACTGAGTCTAATTGACCATGGTTTACTTTTTAGTGTTATCTTTCTTAGTTTCGTTGACTCTAACTGAATTTCTGTGACTCTTTATGACCCTGTTCTAGTCATTCTAACCTCTCGTATTTCCTCTGCAGCGGGTAACCAACGTAATCATACATTTAGCTCTAACCAAGTTCATTGTCTTACTGAGTCACCATGACTCTTAATGACTCTCTTCTAGTCGATCTATAACCTATGCAGGGGATAACTCTAACTGAGTTCATTGACTCTTACTGAGTCTCCGTGACTCTTAATTACCATATTCTAGTCGTTCTAACCTCTCGTATTTCCTTTGAAGGGGATAACCACCGTGATCATACATTTAACTCTAACCAAGTTCATTGACTCTAACTGAGTCTCCGTGACTCTTAATGACCATATTCTAGTCGTTCTAACCTCTCATATTTCCTTTGAAGGGGATAACCACCGTGATCATATACATTTAACTCTAACCGAGTTCATTGACTCTAACTGAGTCTCCGTGACTCTAAATGACTCTATTCTAGACATTCAAACCTCTCGTATTTCCTTTGAAGGGGATAACCACCGTGATCATACATTTAACTCTAACCGAGTCCATTGACTCTAACTGAGTCTCCGTGACTCTTAATGACCATATTCTAGTCGTTCTAACCTCTCGTATTTCCTTTGAAGGGGATAACCACCGTGATCATACATTTAACTCTAACCAAGTTCATTGACTCTAACTGAGTCTCCGTGACTCTTAATGACCATATTCTAGTCGTTCTAACCTCTCGTATTTCCTTTGAAGGGGATAACCACCATGATCATACATTTAACTCTAACCAAGTTCATTGACTCCGATTGAGTCTCCGTGACTCTTAATGACCCTATTCTAGTCGTTCTAACCTCTCGTGTTTCCTTTGAAGGGGATAACCACCGTGATCATACATTCATACAGTTAATTGACTCTAACTGAGTTTTCGTGACTCTTAATGACTCTATTTTAGACGTTCTAACCTCTCGTATTTCCTCTGAAGGGATAACCACCGCGATCATACATTTTACCCTAACCGAGTTCATTGACTCTAACTGAGTCTCCGTGACGGTTAATGACTCTCTTCTAGCCTCTCGTATTTCCTCTTAAGGGGTAACCACCGTGATCACAAGTTTAACTTGAACTGACTCTTCTTGTCTCTTAATGTTCGATTTGACACTCTTCTCGTGTTTGTAGCCTCCCGCTTGCGATATTTTTTCCTACGAACTTTTTGTCCCCCCCCCATACGTCGAATTGTGTCCAAACTTCTTTTGATAGCGTCCTCTTTTGAATCATCCTACTCCAGCCCATGTTAATTTCCCGTATAGAAACAAAAACTTCGTAGGAAAAAACTTGCCTCCCGCTTTACCTCTCGTGATATTACTTTCTTCTTTCTTTTACAATGCAACCATCATGTGAGATTATAACGCACTATATAGCAAAGTGTCTTGCTCAAGGTAAAGTGTCATTGGCCTTTCTACAGCCACCAGAACATGATTTGATGCGCTACTAAACCACTCGGCCATGACACGCTACAATTATCAATTGATTGTTCAAGTACATCTTCTCGTTGACTGTTTGAGTTTTATTGACTCCTTTGAAGTCATGTTAAACCTCCAGTATCAACCCCTTTTCCAGGTACCCATCGTCATCCCGATAATTGTCTTAATCGCTTCGATCTATCTTGTCATCACCCCCGTCATCAACGAACCAGCTCTGGAGTACCTCTTCGCGGTCCTCTTCATCTTGGCTGGTCTCGTCTTCTACGTGCCGTTCGTCCACTACAAATTGGAACTGCCATTTATGGGTAAGATTTTTGGTCTTCTAAATAATGATGTTTAGGCCTACATAATTAATTATGTTCTTTCTACCAAAATGTTCTTAACAGATCCAAACTAGAACTTGGTTCTGTTACTGAACAGAACACATATCTTTCAAACTTCCACCTTTTAGATAAGAAATCATAATGTTATCATTAGTCTGTGGACCTTGTATTATAACATTATTAAGAACTTGATAGCACACTACCAAAATTCACTTTCAGTTAATGTCACACTCACACAATACATGGTGACGTGAATATGACGTCAGCTCAATAAAACACTTCCCGTTATGTAATACCAAGTTTCAGTCAGGCCAGACTTGCAGCTCTCTCATGGTTTGCATATTATGCAAACTTTCGGCCATTATCGGAAATGACTTGTAGTTCTCTTGAAATTAGACAGTCTATTAATTTGGTGTTACGTGATACACAATGACGTCACCAAGACGTCACATCTTTATTATTTCGTCTTTGTATGTGCCAGCTTTCTACAGGACATGAGTCTTAGAAATTACCTAAGTGCAGTTTAGAATAATACAAATATGGAATTGGGTAAGAAAAACCCAGAAACTATAATAGCGCCCTCTTGCTTTCACGTCGTATTTGGGGGAATCCCCGAAGTTTTACACATCGCTTTCGACGTAGTGAGTGCGCCGGTGGGTCAGAGTGAAATGTATACTGTGTTGTAGGGCAAGTCCAAATTTGCTGGTGGCAAAGAAGCCCATCAGGGGAATTTTTAGACCTGCTTTTAGTCTTGCATTTTTAAGTAAATACAATTAGGTTACATCTCTCACGGTTGATTTTAAGGAATATTGTCAAATGAAAAAACGTCTTTACATTGTAACTCCCCGTCTGATGACGTCATCTACCTGAAACTTCACACCTGTGTTGTCTGCTTATACATTTAGTTTTGTTCGTTTGGGAGGCCTAAAATAACTCAAGGTGTTATTCGTTAATGCTTGAAATGTTTTAGCCTGAACATCTGACGTTACACTTTGAGGCTCTTGAATAACGCCAGATACCAGCCTTGAGCACCCGGCGGGATCCTGCCAGATGTACCTTTGACCTCGCATCTCGTTCACACGTGTACACACATTACACTTGATTACACACAAACATTATGCACACGCAGCAGCAGACGATCGAAAGTACAGTAACTGCTGGTGTCTGTGGCTGACAAACTACGTCACTTCGGAGCAGACCAATCATAACGCAGAAATTGGAAGCTTACGTCACTGCAAGTTTATCCACTGATATCATTGGACCTGTAAGACCAGTCCCTGTCTTTATCCTTTAACCGGATAGAGACAGGGGTTGGTTCACTAAACTCCAGAGGGCGTCTGAACTATGGTTACATCTCATTCTTTAAAAATACAATTCTCTGAAAATGAGTATAAAAGAAAGTGTTTGTCTTTTTGAAGTCGTGTCATTAGAATGACACTGTTTTTCAAGCGGATATGAGCAAAGCGAGGAGCATGAAAAGGTCACTTCTGGTATACCAATACTTTTGAAACGATTACCGTAAACTTTGCCCTAGACATCAACTGAAAAACATATTTCGAATTGTTTTTAACCTGCCGCTAGCGGGCGCTCGGGTAATTTATGACGTCATGGGTAACATTAGTTTTTTTTCATAAGACCCTTGTTAGAGTATAACATCGTTGAAAGCAATACAAATCGAAAACCTTTATTCTATTAATTCCCTCGTGGGTCCTCGTGGTTGATTTGATACTCAATTTCAAAGATTTAACGAATTAATGTTTAAAACCTTGTAATTTGACTACTTATGACGTCGTTATGACGTCACTTGCCGTTGCGTACCTTTAGTATAAAGCCTTAGTATGTGCCAACTTTCAATAGGTCATGTGTTTTAAAAAGAACCAATGTGCCGTCCAGAACAAACGTGTACAAAGTCTATGGAATTTGGGTTAGAAGAAAAAAAAAAAAAAGTCAACACTAAAACAAGGACTTTTCCCGAAAATCTTCCCGTAAAAGCCAATAAAAATGAGGTATTAGGACTGGAATTAGAGAAATGAACATGGAAAAATGTAGTCTTAATGTCCGATTGTAATGACTGTTTTATCAAGAAAACATGTAATGTTCAAGGCCGTATATGTGGAAGACGGTATCATAACATTAATACAAAAAAGCGAGGCCAAGGAGTACATCAGTTTCTAATTTTGTTTTGAATGTAACTATTATAACTATCCGATCTTTCTGTTCACCAGAGCACATCACAGTATTCTCTCAAATGTTGATGAAAGTTGCGCCATCAGGTGATTTTAAGATTGAAGAAGCTGAAGCTGCTAAATCGACATAAGCTGGTGTTTTCTTCAAGGGTATCATAGCTCGACTTAAGATCTACGATGATTAAACGTTCTCCCATCACTTCATGTAAACTTGATCCGTTGCCATCCTGCGTATTTACTAACTGTATTCATGAACTTCTCCCAGTCTTAACAAAGGTCATCAACCTGTCCCTCTCAACTGGACATTTTCCTCAACTCTTTAAAGAAGCCTGTGTTCGTCCGTTGTTAAAAAAGCCAAATCTAGATCCTGAAACTTTAACTAATTATAGGCCGATATCAAATCTCCGTTTTGTTTCCAAACTGATTGAAAGATCTGTCTCATACAAATCCAAAACTACCTTTGCGTGAACAACCTTTATTCAAAATTTCAATCTGCTTACCGCCCATTCCATAGCACTGAAACCGCTCTTCTCCGTGTTCAAAACGATATCTTGCTTGCTCTCGATCAACGCAAAGCGGCTGTCCTAGTGTTATTAGACTTTTCCGCTGCGTTCGATACCATCGATCACGATCAACTTTATCATCGAATAACCTCTCGCTACGGCATCGGGGGCATTGTTTGCCAGTTCATATCTTCAAAATCGTACTCAATCTGTCCTCATCAACAATGTCAACTCAGACTCTCATAACCTCTGGTGCGGTGTGCCCCAAGGCTCTGTGGCAGGACCTTAAGAATTCATACTTTTTCTGCTCCACTCCAAGATGTCATCTCTGCTCATGGTGTTTCCTGTATGTGTTATGCGGATGACACCCAACTTTATCTCACCTTTGACCCTGCAGACTATGCAACTGCTGTCTCAAAAATGGAAGCCTGTGTTCAGGACGTTAAATCATGGGCTGCACAGAATAAACTCCTCCTTAATGACTCTAAGACTGAAATAATTTACTTCAGCCCCCGTTTCACACAACGCGACCAACCTCCGACATCTAATATTGGCACGTCTCACATTGTACCCTCTTTAGTTGCAAACAATTTAGGTGTTTGTATAGATTCTTCATTAAATATGACACATCATATTGATTATGTGTGTAAAATTGCTCTCATAGCTGTTAGAAAAATAGGAAAAATACGGCGATATCTTGATAGTAACACCACTATCCGCCTAGTTCATGCTCTAATTACATCTTGACTTGACTCCTGTAATTCCCTACTTGATGGTCTCCCTGGTAAAGCCCTCACCAAACTTCAACGTGTACAAAATACTGCTGCTCGCCTTGTTTCTTGTATTTCCCGCTCTCATCACATTACACCAATCTTAAACAATCTTCACTGGCTCCCAATCAACTTTCGTATCGCCTACAAAATCATTCTCATTACTTTCAAAGCCTACCATGGTCTCGCTCCTGCCTACTTAACAGATCATATCCACCACTACACTCCTACCCGTACACTGCGACCATCCACTCAGTCACTTTTGGAAGTCGCTCAACGTATCAGCACAAAATATTATGGTGAAAGGTCCTTTTCTTATGCTGCTTCTTCCCTATGGAACAATCTTCTCCTCATTATTCGCACTTCTCACAATATTGATACATTTAAATCTAGGTTGAAAACTCATTTGTTTAAGTTAGCCTTTAGTGACTGTTAATTCGTTGTTCTTGTGTTTCTTTAATTCCCTACTACTAACTTGTTAATTTTGTTTCATGTTTAAGCGTTTAGAGGCTTTTTGCAATATGCGCTATACAAATGTCTATATTATTATTATTATGTCCCAAAGGAACATGGTTAAAAAGAAAACCAACCCGTATACAAAACAACTACAATTTAAACCTTATACAAGGCCCAATTTCATAAAGTTGTTTTCTATATTGTTTTGGCTGGTAACCTGCTTCTGCTAACCAATGTTACGTGCTGAACAGCCTTATGAGTTGGGCTCTGGTGCTTTGTGTGTAAACTATTGTTTTAACATTGTAACATAAACATGCGAACTTGATTTTATAGTCAGTTACACATTATTGATATGGCTATCTCTCATGTCGAGTGTTTATCAATTGTGTTTATTTCGTATGATTTTCTTTTTTCAAGTGTAGGCTTATAACTATATGTGTTAGTTCCCTTTTGGCGGGAAAGACGTACGGTATCCCCACACTGCGGTTTGGGCAATGGTCTGGTGACAGTATGTTGCATATTATGCACTTTTGATAATTTAAGGTAAAGGGTGAAGTACTATATTCTTTTGAAATATTATTAGTACCTAATAATTTTTTGAAATGAACGCATGGACTCCGACAACAAGATTGTTGAGCCAAAGGTTTTATGGTTGGAGGACGAGTGCCGCGGGATCCGCCAGTTATTACATGCCACTAGATTGCAATTACTGTGATCTGTAAACCTGCTGCCCCACATCAGGATGTAAAACAAATAAAGCATTTCGGAAGTTGTTTGTTCATTCAGTTCATTCCTATGGCATTCCCTAGCTATTCATGTATTTTGATTTTTACGGCCTAGGGGTGGACATTTGCCTATTTTGAGCCGTGTTTTTGAATTGTTACATTCGTGTCAGTGGCGTACCTAAGGGGGCGGGGGGCGGTGGTTTGCACACGGCCGTGCCCCCAGTCCCTCCCCCCCATTTTGAAACCTGGACTATTGAGATTACAACTTGCCAGAATAAAATGTTACATTTGCGAAGCTTTTAAAGTAGTAAATTAAGTGTTTTAAAAACACGCAGACACTATATTTGTTTTACCTTTACGTTAGATTATTTTATAAAAAACAGTAAATGGCATGCAAAAGCATTTGAAAAGGGGCTTGTTTAAAAAAAAAATGAAAACGGAAATTATAGTTTTAATTGGCCAGGTGTGAGTAATCGTGCATTTGTCAAAATGTGGAAGTATTGTCAGTATCTTGAAGTAATTCGGGAAGTGATGTCAAGTTTACAATCTTTGACAGACAATCATAACTTAAAGGGACACGTTGCCTTGGATCGGACGAGTTGGTCAGCCATTTTGTGGAGTCAAAAATTTGACTCCACAAAATGGCCGACTGTGTTTGTTCACGATGTAAAATGAAAACCACGCAGTTTCGAGACATATTTGTGTGGATTATTGTATTCTACTTTTAAAACATATTTCTAACCATATGCATTTTATAACAAACGGTTACAGATGCTTTTTATAGACCAACTCGTCCGATCCAAGGCAACGTGTCCCTTTATAGTATATATTACGTGACTACAACTAATATGTGATCGTGCGATTGGCTTAATAATTTTGTGTATTATTCAGCTGTTAAATTGCCCGTATTTTCAGGATATCCTTTCTACTTATCACTGAACTAGTGTCTTGGAAGTAATGCATCATAATTTATAAGAATACAGGACTTTTATATTTTGATTGACAATGTATAAGAATGGCTTCCCTATTACGATGGAAATAAATAATAAACATTGATTTTATTTTATTTTAGTTATTGATTTGGATGATATTTTCCTCCGCATTACTCGATATAGGTTAATAATTTAAAGGCACTGAACACGTTTATAAATTGTCAAAGACCATTGTTCTCACTTGGTGTATCCCAACATATGCATAAAATAACAAGCCTGTGAAAATTTGGGCTCAATTGGTCATTGAAGTTGCAAGAAAATGATAAAAGAAAAAACCCAGTTGTTGTACAAATTTGTGTGCTTTCAGATAGGAATAAAAGGCTTCTTGCAAGAAGTCTGTTATTATATTAGTGAGAAATTACCTCTTTCTAAAAAACTACGTTACTTCAGAGGGAGTCATATCTCACAATGTTTTATACTATCAACAGCTCTCCGTTGCTCGTTACCAAGTAAGTTTTTATGCTAATATATATTTTGAGTAATTACCAAACGTGTACAGTGCCTTTAACAACCGCACATCGGTATGTACTGGTGGCCACTGGTTCGAGTCCCGCTCTTCACTATATTACATAAGTTGTCCACACTAAACTCATTATGATTTATATTTAAATTCTACGAAAGCCTCTTGTTGATCCCCTTGCACTGACGTCACACGCAGCTACTGCCTGCTGCGTTCGCCATTTTGGGAGTCAAAGGTTGTTTTTGAAACCACGGCTTGGGCTATGGCTTGGGTTCATGCTTGGGTTCATGCTTGGGTTCATGCTTGGGTTCATGCTTGGGTTCATGCTTGGGCACTATATTACATAAGTTGTCCACACTAAACTCATTATGATTTATATTTAAATTCTACGAAAGCCTCTTGTTGACCCCCTTGCACTGACGTCACACGCAGCTACTGCCTGCTGCGTTCGCCATTTTGGGAGTCAAAATATAAGGCTGTTTTTGAAACCACGGCTTGGGCTCTGGCTTGGGCTCCGGCTTGGGTTCATGCTTGGGTTCATGCTTGGGTTCATGCTTGGGTTCATGCTTGGGCTCTGGCTTGGGTTCATGCTTGGGTTCATGCTTGGGTTCATGCTTGGGTTCATGCTTGGGTTCATGCTTGGGTTCATGCTTGGGCTCTGGCTTGGGTTCATGCTTGGGTCCATGCTTGGGTTCATGCTTGGGTTCATGCTTGGGTTCATGCTTGGGTTCATGCTTGGGTTCATGCTTGGGCTCCGGCTTGGGTTCATGCTTGGGTTCATGCTTGGGTTCATGCTTGGGTTCATGCTTGGGTTCATGCTTGGGTTCATGCTTGGGTTCATGATTGGGTTCATGCTTGGGTTCATGCTTGGGTTCATGCTTGGGCTCCGGCTTGGGTTCATGCTTGGGTTCATGCTGGGGCTCCGTCCAACTGTTTGAAGCCCGTAAGGAAAGCACATGCTTTCTGAATAACTGACGGAGCCCAAGCTGAAGCACAAGCCCAAACCGTGCTTTTGAAAAATGAGTTAGTAAAGATCCCTTGCATAACACGCAGCGCACTTACACGCGCCTAGCCTGTCCACCATTTTGGGAGCCAAAATGTACATAAGCATAAAGCAACCTCTTTCGTTCCTAAGGGTGATCGATCTCGCCGCGCCTTTTTCCCCAGCATGCCTTTGTCGCTCATGACGAGAAATATCGATACGGTGTGGCAGGAGATTCTGTCCCCCGGAGATTCTGTCCCCCACACGGCGAACTGTGTACAAACTTCTTTTGATAGCGCCCTCTTTTGAATCCTCCTCTTACAGCCCATGTTAATCTCCTGTATGGGAACAGAATCTCCGGGGGACAGATTTCCCTGGGACACCGGCACACTCACTGCCCACGGGTAGCGAGGCTGTATGCAAAGGAATTGACTTCCCAAATGGCGGAAATGGTAGACGCGCATTGTGAAAGAGGTGCGTTCCGCGTCGTGCAGGGGTCAATAAATCCCTTGCATTGGCCGGCATCACTGATGAAACGTGCACGCCTGAAAGGCTATCATTAGGGAGGTTTAGCTGCACGTTACGCGAGCAAAAACGTGAACGTGAACGTCAAAAAATTTTGTTGTAAAAATCTCACGTTTTAAGCATACGTGAAGTTACCATTTCTCACGTCAGGTACGTACGTGCAGACGTCATACGTGAGCATGAAATAAGCCCAAAGTAGTGACGTCACCTAGAAACGACACAATTTTCTGACGTTCACGTTCACGTTTTTGCTCGCGTAACGTGCAGCTAAACCTCCCTAATGGCTAAGAGTCGTGCGCGGCGCGTACACGCGTGCACAGTGCCATTGTTTGTCATCAAAGATGGCGGCCAAAGCAAGGGGTCTATAGTAAAGCGTGTAAACACCGCGTCTTCTAAAATGTGCACTACACTGTATAACACACGGGGACATTGACTCCCAAAATGACGCAACCAAGATTATTATGACGATGACGTCAGATGAATGGGGTCAATATTCTCTTTCTTTTATTACCACTGGTGTAATGATAACAAAAACATATTTACTATTCACCTTTTCAAGCCAAGTTGGCCCCTCAAAGCGCATTTCAATATCATTTCCCCTGTTCTTCGGGCCGTAAGTTTTCCTTAGGAGTATGCAGCGCCGGCAGCCAAATGGGTGCTCATCAATCATATCAACAATCTATGCCCTTATAATTATGTATCCATAAATCACGGCTGACGAGAAGCGAATTAAAGTAAAGTGTCTCGTTCAAGGTCACATAAGTGTCAAGATCGTGATTCAAACCCATCACACTCGGACTCAGCCACCAGAAGTCCGCCGTGATACGCCATTTTCACTTCATTCTACGACCAAAACTTTTTCAAAACATTTTCCAAATGACTTAAAAATATTCTTTTTCGCCCAAAGCACTCAGAATGAACTGACCATAATATTATATCATGCATATTTCAGCAGATGCTCCATGAATCGTACCCGTCTTCAGTTTTACAAGAACCAATCCATTTTATCTAAATTGCTCATGAAAATTGATTTTCAACAGAGCTTCATTCGAGACTAAAACGACATACCAAACTCCGTCACAATGCTGTGGCAGTCTATGAATGCATGGTCACACAATTATTGCCGAAATGAAGGATGAAAAATATGGATAACTATTGGATGATTTCACCTCGCGATTATTTTCTGCGATTGGACGATTACACCTCGTGATTATTTTCTGCGATTGGTCGATTACACCTCGTGATTATTTTCTGCGACGATGCACTCAAATGCATCAAATACTTTTGTAAAATATAACCCTTCCAAGATTCAACATTCAAGCTTTTTCGAAATGAAAATGCAATTTTGAGTAATTTTCGAGAATGTGGATTAAAAATTGATATTTTTTTGTATATGAAAATTAATATCTGATAAAATGTCAATATCTCAATGTTAATTGAAGTTTGCAGTGTTAATTTCAGTAGTAAGATACATTTTAAATTAGTAACACAGTTTATAAACTTTTTAAACAATATACTTGGGTTATTTCCGGAACATTACCGATAATGATGAGGCATTGTGTTTGATGAATATTTTGTATTCGTAAATATACTTTTGTGGAGGTTTTATATTTTTGAAAGAGAATTGTTAATGATATCCAAGTGTATTTAAAAACAATATTTCATTATAAATATTGAAAGTATAAAATGTAAAATATTAAGTCTCGCCAAAATTACCACTATCGATTAAATATCAGTAAAACATAATATCGTTTTAACGTTTATAGTAGTCAGCCTGGTGATTAATTGGTCTGGTGCCTTATAGTTGTATCATGCCCGATATAGGGGCAGAGGGTACACCCAATGTTTCCATACGTTAACACACTGTTTTTCTGTTAAAATTATCTAAACAATTCTTGAGAT
This sequence comes from Plazaster borealis, assembly GCA_021014325.1. NCBI lineage: Eukaryota > Metazoa > Echinodermata > Asteroidea > Forcipulatida > Labidiasteridae > Plazaster > Plazaster borealis. Next base: position 20,584,499 of record CM037460.1, read on the forward strand.
AACAAGCACAAAATGAAGACATAATATGGGGGGGGGGGGTGGTGCCACCATGTCCAGTATCGAGAACCAATGGTGAGCATCGGTAGTTTTCAATCAATTGAGGGTTGGAACGCGACAAGGATAGGGCCTGATGGGTGTCGTTGAAAACACCTTTTTTAAAGGCCCTGTACACTATTGGTAAGATCGAAAAACACAATGTTCATAGATTCACACATAACTTACATGATTTCAAGTAAGTAATGGCAGAAAGGGTTCCTTTAAGTATTTCTGCCCAAAATGCTATCGTTTCTGAGAAATGATAGTTTATCACGCGCGCTAAATTGAAAAAACAAAAAACACATGAGGTCCCTTTTCACTATTTTCTCGTGACCTCGATGACCAATTGAGCTCAAACTTTCACAAGTTTGTTTGTTCATGCATATATGTTGAATCACACAAAATGTGGACACTGATTTTGAGCTATTACCAAAAGTGTACAATACCTTTAAACACGGACCCTACGCCCAATATTCTAAGGGGTGTGGCGATAATGCTTGACTTCTGGCTAGACAGGTGTATTATGAGCAACTCAGCTCCATCTTTGTTCCATCAGCCATGCCCATAGTACAGGGTATCTTCCATCCTATAGTGTTCCCATACCTTAACACACTATTTTCCTCTAGTACAGAAGCCCCCCCCCCTAGACTCCTCAAAAGATTTCCTGAGATTCCAAGCACACAAAAGGGGGGTACACCATGCCCCATATCGAGCATCAAATCCCATCAGCAGTCAATCCCTCAATAGCAGGGGCGTAACCAGACATTTACTCAATTTATTTGGGAGGGGCATAAATTGGGGGTCTTTCTTAATGTATCGAACCACTCGTTTGTGCATTTTTGCTTTCGATCTCATTGGGGGAACAAGAGGGGGTAAGGTTTCTTAGCGGGACGGGGGGGGGCCGCCCCTGCCCCCTGTCGTTACCCCTGCTCAATAGACCTCGTGTACATGACGAGGTGCTAGAGGTTAAAAGACGGCAGCTCATTGGCTGATCCTGTGCGCTGCGCGTACATAGCTGTGTGCGTTTTGCTTGGTTTCATGATCGTTTTACCTTAATGACGTCAATTCAAAAGGTCCATAGAATGAAACTTAGTTGGGTGTAAATTTAAAGGCACCGTACACGTTTGGTAATAACTCAAAATATATATTAGCATAAAAACTTACTTGGTAACAAGCAACAGAGAGCTGTTGATAGTATAAAACATTGTGAGAAACGACTCCCTCTGAAGTAACGTAGTTTTTGAGAAAGAGGTAATTTCTCACTAAAATAATAAAAACTTCTTGCAAGAAGTTTTTATTCCTATCTGAAAGCACACAAATTTGTACAACAAGGGTGTTTTTTCTTTCATCATTTTCTTGCAATTTCGATGACCAATTGAGCCCAAATTTTCACAGGCTTGTTATTTTATGCATATGTTGGGATAGACCAAGTGAGAACACTGGTCTTTGACAATTACCAAAAGTATACTCTGCCTTTAAAGGGTGTGTGACTGTCTGTTGTGTCACGAGAACCATTTTCTGCATACATTAACCTTCATTGCTCTCAAAATGAAAATTGGTGCTCGATATGGGGCATGGTGTACCCCCCCCCCCCATTGTTGTGTCTTCGTTGTGTGCTTGCAATTTCAGGAATTATTTTTAGGATTTTAGGGAGGGGGTACTTCTATACAAGAGGAAAAGAGTGTGATAAAGTATGGGAACATTTGGTCGGGAATACCCTCTGCCACATTTCGGGCATGGTATGCATTCATATTTTTCCAAATAGAGCCTAATACACGGATTCTTTCAAGTTCACGGAACTCTTTGTGTAAAGTTCATACCAGGTGAGATCAATCTTCAAAGGTATTTGTTTAATCGCCGTATCTGCCGTATCTGGCTTTCTGGCTACCGTTTCAAATTGAATTTCATAGTTGTATGACTGGTGTACAATTCACATAACTCATTGTTTGCTACTATCCACTAAGTATTGCATGCCGGGACGCGTTTTTGTTTGCAGTGTATGTACACCAACATTTCAGCCAAAGACAAGGTAGATTTTACTGTATGTTAAAACAAAACGAGCTCATGTACGGTAGTACTGTGCGGTCGTATTTGGAAAACAGGGTGCATTGAAAGTGTGGGACTATTATCCGACCCTGTCACACGTCGTCTTTGGGGGAGACGATTGACTCCGAGAATATGTCTACCGTACGAGATAAAGACGGCACGGGCAAGTTTTATGGAGTGACGGGGACGGAAGCCGAACGAGACGGGATCAGTGACTCGCACGATGGTTCGAAGGGATTGAAGCTCAAGAGACAGGTAGGGCCTAACTGTTATTACAGTAAAGTTAGTTTGATATTTTGACTGTCCAAAATCCATGTCCAAACGATACAAACATGTTTGTGAGAGTAGCAGGCACTAAGCTTGACTCCTGCCGTGAACTACGGCATGCTGTTGGCGCACCTGATGCGTTTTGTTTTTGACACCTTATCTGGGATAAAAGTTGACATTTTGCTGTACAAGCGTTTGCGAATGTCTACGTTGGAAAATGATACCACATGTAGACACGCCTGTACACAATTTTTTTAAGCGTATGTGAATGTCTACGTTACATATTTTAAATAAGTGTACATTCGCCGTACAAAGCTGAGCGAATTTTCAAAGTCCATGTCCAATTAATGCACAAAAAGGTTTGTTACAGTCAGGGGCGTCAATCCGTCTTGAAATGTGGGGGGGGGGGGGGGGGAACACACAGCAGGTTCATTTACGGCGTGGGGTCCAGGGGCCAGAAAAAGGGCCCCGAGTGGGGACCAGGGCGAACCCCTTGGCGGGGGTTCAGGGGGCGGAGCCCCCTTGAAGCTGTTGGGCATGTTTGAACAAAATTATTTACATATAAAACTTGGACTTGGTTCAGAGAGAGATAGAACAAGTGACACTAATAAAAGACCAACATACATGATATAGGCCTATTATTCTTATGGTCAATTCTACTCGTGCTACACTTTAAGGTGTTTTTTTTTTACATACTTTATGCTCCAGATATTAAACAATTTGGTTGGAATCTTGATATTTTGTATTTTAACAACCAACATTCAGGGCTAGATCCTCATATAATTTTGACAATTTTTTTTGTTTTACTTTTGTATGCATGGGACAGCGGCGAACATCGGTAACTCGTGCTACACGCAGAGGACATGCACAAAAAAATACTCATTTTCATTTAGATGGTGTCCTATTTAGAACAAAAAACAATAAACTTTCATGGATTGTAAAATTAACAATTTTGCTTCGGTTCAGGAAACTTGTAAAGTCCATGGTTGTTTATGATAGGTTCTTTCACTTTTGTCATCATTTGATTTCCAGTAACATACATTTCCAGCTTTGTGCGTAACAATACAGTAAGCGATGAAAAGAGAAATGAAGGATGTTGAATAAAATTTGATGAATATTTCTTGTATACCATATTTCAAAGATATAAAATGTATCAAATTTTAAGGGCAACTGCTTAAAGGAACGTTACAGAACTGGTAATTAAAATTTTCTTTAAAATCACAGATTTGCATAAAACTTACACGGTCTAATGATGATGATAGTAGAAAACATCCCTAGAAATATTTCTGTCTGAAATGCCATATTTGATGAGAAATAAATAAAACTAATTTCCGATTGGAGTTTATCGCTCATGAGCGTTTTATTCATGCATTGTATAACACATGCAAATGTGTAATCGGTTTTCACTATTTTCTCGTGACCCAGATGGCCGATCGATCTCAAACGTCTACAGGTTTGTCAGTTTATGTATATGGTGGATTATATAAAGTGCTTACACTGTTTTGTGAGCAAAAACCAATTCTGTAATGTTCCTTTAAGCTTAAAACAATGGGCCGATTTTTAGAATGTCTAAGTTATACAGGATGCTTCAACTTAAAAATACACTATCAGAACAAATACAATTTTTTTTTTACTAACAAGCTGTTTTTTTTACTAACAAGCTGTTAAGCAAACTCAGAAAAAAAGGTATTGAGTTGTGATCCTGGCATGTGTTTGGAATAATATTGCTATTATTGTTGTTATTTATTCGACCTCAACAATACAAGAACAACAAACACAATACAAGGCAATAAAAGGAACAAAAACAAAAAACAGAGCAACAAAAAAATACAAAAATAAATAAATAAACTAGAACTGAATTTGTTACGAACAAATACTGGGGTTTCTGCTTTAAGAAGGCGAACCATTAAGAATTGAATAATGTCTTGGTGGCGTAATGTAGTTTGTTAATTAGTCCCGATGATGCGATCGATTGTCCACCAGACGTGAAAGAGTTAACGAAAATGGAACCTATTGTTTTAGAGCACTTTTATGATGCAATTTCTATCACACAACCTTGACATTGTGATGGGCCAAAACCAACAACTATCCCTTTAACGCTTCCGTATTTAATAATAATTAACTTGACACCTGATGACGTCACAATGACGACAACTTGTTTTTCATAGTAAGATATTATAACCTACAATATGGTATAAGATTTGTCCCCATGCAATGCCTTCGAACAAAAACACGTTGACAGAAGGCGCTCTGAAGGGTGGTGACGTAATGATTATTAGTAATTGAAAGCATATGGGAAAAAGGCCGTTAAAAATATAAAAATAAATTAAAACTAAAAATGAAAAGTTACATGTGCCGTTAGTGTGTTCAAATACTGCCTTCTGTAATGCTTGTGTCCATGAGAATTGTTTTACACGAGTAGAAATAGGTGTTTATGGGGTTGTGGTGAACGAAAGATGCTAAATAATTGATAACCCCTTGGGCGCTAAAAATCTGAGATATTAATGGTCAGCCTGTATAGCGCCCTCTTGTGTTTCCCTATTTCTACGCTCTATATCCTGCCATCGTTAGATAAATCATGAATGGAAGGATCAAAGGTCAGTACGATATCGCGTTGCACACTGACGGGCTCTCTATACATGGCTGTGAGAGAGGACCGTATTTTACGTCCCGTGTCTACGCAAAATCACACACGGAGACTAAAAGGTACAATTCTCAAAAATACGTTTATAAATCGGTAATATCGTCAAGAAATGAATGGAAAACACTCAAAACAACTGCTGCTGGATCTAAGTTAGAGCACAAGCTTTCATTTGATGTGTCGTTTGTGTGTTTTAAGACTGTAGTTCCTGAGATCGAACCATAACTTAGTTTCACGGGTTAATGCTATGGGAACTTTCGGATGGAAGTATAATAATAATAAAAAAAATAAAAATCTCGACAAAAACAAAGGTGGTTTCGGCGGATAGCCGAAACCCCCCAAAATAAAAATCTCGACGAAAACAAAGGTGGTTTCGGCAGATAGTGAAAACCCCCAATAAACAAACAAACAAACAAACAAACACCCCAACAAGCGTCTCGCTGAAAATATCAATCCGGTCCTGTTTTAAGAGACACGATATAGGCCCAATAATCATCCATAGCAAATGGCTGAACACAAAAATTGATCATGGAGTATAGAGGATTTTGCGACATTTTCAAAACTGTCCACCGAAACTGTTTACAGAGCCCTTATAAAGCCAGAGATTTTGTCCTACCAAAGGCCCAAGAAAAATGGGTTCAGATTTGAAATCTTCCTAAAGATTTCAACTGGACTGAAGTTTGGGGTAAAATTCATAAAAACTTCCTTGTAGATGCTAAGGATAAAGATATGATTTTTTGACTTTATCACAGGATCTTCTCAACTTGGGACAAACTTTTTCGTATGAAAATCACAGAAAAAGTCGAGGCGAAGCCCCCGGAAGCTTTGAGTTTTTGGCCTTTTGAGGGATGAAAAATGAAGCCTCTGTGTGCCTAAAACAAAGAAATAGACACACTTTTTAAGCACTTCGGATCCATTTCACTCGTCTAAATTTACTGGGAAATTTTCATGTAACATCGATGGTGTGGTCCAGGGTTGAAGCCCTGATGGGGGTCCAGGGGGCGAAGCCCCCGGAAGCTGAGCTTTTGGCCTTTTGAGGGGTGAAAAATCAAGCCTCTGTGTGCCTAAAACAGAGAAATAGACACACTTTTTAAGCACTTTTGATCCATATCAATCTTCTAATTTTACTCAAAGAAAATTGTAATACCACAAATCTCACGTTTGGATCTGGTCTCTGCATTATCTGGTTTCATGCATATTCATTAAAAACACAGTGGGTAAGATCGTTTCTCAAATTTAAGCTTATTGTCGTATTATCCCGTACAGGCAGTACGGAAAGCCCCCCCCCCCCCTGTATCCGCCCCTGTGTCCCTTTAGTTCGGGCGGTCCATGCCCCAGTGAGTAAAATTTGGTCGATCGATTTCGGGCTCTACGGAGACAACGCGTCACCGGAAGTAAACATACAGTAGGCCATCAAAGTCTTCAGATCACGCTCTTTCGGCGGCTGTTTGGTGCGACCCGCTAGCGTGTGTAAAACCAAGGATACAAAGTGTTTCCAATCACGGGTGGTTCGGGTGGTCCAGTGAGTAAATTGCCGAGCAGTTTCGGGCGGTGCATCGACTAAAGCGTTAGCTTTACTACAGACAGCGCGTTACCGTAAGTCATACAGCAGATGACACATTAAATTGCCCCTATATGAGATCCATGAGTTAAAACAAAACTGGGGTTACTTGATATGGTGTTCCCCACCCTTCAAAAAGTGGGGGGGGGGACGTGTCCCCCGTCCCCCTCCCCCAGGATTGACGCCCCTGGTCACACAGTAGCCGGCTGTAAGCCAGACTCCTGCCGTGAACCATGCATAAACTACGGTATGCATCTGACGCACCTGCATGCTATGTTTGGTTTTGACACCCAAACTGGCATAAAAGTAGACATTAAGCTGTACAAATTTATGTGAATGTCCAATGTCCAATATCGAAACAGAAGGAAGACATTCGCTGTACACCTATGTGATTTTTCATATCCAATATCAAATAGCAAGGTAGACATTCACTGATGCAAACCTACATGTATGTGAATGTCCAATGTCCAATATCAAATAGCAAGGTAGACATTCACTGATACAAACCTATGTGGATGTCCAATGTCCAATTTCGAATAAAGCAAAGTAGACATCTGCCGTACAAACCTATGTGAATGTCCAATGTCCAATATCAAACTAACTTTACTGTCATTACATTTCTATTGTATTTCAACCATGGAGCTATAATAGAGTCGCGTATTATCTAGAACATATTTTAAACCACTGACGACTTTGGTTAGTGATGTAGTACTCGTACCTGAGTACCGTTTTAAAGGTACTCTATACTCGGCTAGCGAAGTATGTACCCCTCCCTTGAGAACCGTAATTGACAACTCGACTAGTACAAACGCACTCGGCCTCTATTTCAAATACTCGTGGTCAGAATACCATTTCAATATTTGTGAGTTATTTTTCATATATCAAGTTATAAACCACAAGGGAAACTGACTTATTTTGTCATACAATCATTGCAAAGTCATTGGTAATAGAATTGGGGTCTCTCCTTTCCTCCCCCAAAAAAGCATCTTTAGAAATTGAGCCCCCGTGATCACACAATTGCCTACACAATTATTTTCTCGCTTGGTAGGTACACACATTCAAACCGACGACCTGTAACGAAAGAGAGCAATTATAGGGTCTACGATTCCAAGGCCTCCAGTTGGAGAGTGTCAAAAAGCAACGGGAGCTGTTGCCAAAAATTTAGTAAAAACAAAAGAGGTGGAGGTGTTTTCACACCCTGGCTGTAGTTGGTTGTAGAGCATGGGGCGCCCTTCAAAGTTCATGTGCTTATAGGTTATTTTTCAAGAAGCATTACCCTTTTACACATTTATTGGGTAAAACACTCAAAAACACCCGGATCAGAATCGATCCGGATTCTTGCCACGCCCCTAATGTTTGTCAATGGGAGGGATAGTTTTCTAGAACCCCTAGGAGTATCGTTTGGGTTTGTATGTAATTTTTATGGAAAGATTGGTATTTTTTGAGGGATAGAGTCATCGTTGATATTGTACAATTGCCAAGTGTTGACCCGTGACCTTCACGGTCTACTGAGTTTTGTATCTTGCTGTGCAGTGCTATATTGATTGTGCACGATACAGCTGTAATTTAAGATATAATAATGGTTGAAGGGGATAACTATTTTATATGTGAGGCGTCATCGTGTGTATTCTGTATCTTTGGTGATGAATGCTCGTTCCTCTTTCCTCCTCTCTAATACGACGGGGAGGGGAGGGGAAGGGGGTGGTGGGGGGTACACCGATCACTTTGTTATCATTTCACTTAAAGGTATCGTACACGTTTGTAAAAACAAATCTTAAGCAACGGAGAGCTGTTGATAGTATAAAACATTGTAGGAAACGACTCCCTCTGAAGTAATGTAGTTTTTGAGAAAGAGGTAATTTCTCACTAAAATAATAAAAACTTCTTGCAAGAAGTTTTTATTCCTATCTGAAAGCACACAAATTTGTACAACAAGGGTGTTTTTTCTTTCATAATTTTCTTGCAACTTCGATGACCAATTGAGCCAAATTTTCACAGGCTTGTTATTTTATGCATATGTTGGGATACACCAAGTGAGAACACTGGTCTTTGACAATTTCCAAACGTGTTCAGTGCCTTTATGCCCCTTCTGGTGTTATTGTAATATGTTTTGATTACCAGGTTGGATTGATCAGTGGTATAGCTATGATCGTCGGATCAATGATAGGATCTGGAATCTTTGTATCACCAACGGGAGTCCTGAGACAGACCGAGAGCGTTGGGATGAGTCTGATAGTCTGGATGCTGTGCGGAGTGCTCGCCATCTTGGGTAAGATAGTGACTTTATTACTGTTTTGAAACAAGGAGGTCTTTGGCATTATTGTCTACACTTTTGTTTTGTTTTAAACCAGTGTGTATTTGAGGGTCGGGAACAAATCGTACTTGTTGGTTGTGGGTCAATGGTGAGTGACAACTCGTCCCAATTTCAACAGAGTGATTTATTAACATTCACACGCTGTCCTTGGCAGATGGATTGCACATGACGTCATTGACCGCCATCTTTGATGACAAACAATAGGAAACGCGCTGCGCACGACTCTCAGCCAATGATAACCTTTCACGCGTGCACGTTCCATCAACGATGGCGGCCAATGCAAGGGTTTTTTTATTGTTTTAATTAAACCTCACTCTATATACAGGTGCATTATGCTATGCTGAGCTAGGCACAGTCATCCCCAAATCAGGAGGGGATTATGCTTACCTCTTGGACACCCTAGGACCCATCCCTGCCTTTCTATACTCGTGGGTTTCAACCGTTGTTATTCAACCATCCAGCGTGTCTGCCGTCACTCTAACCTTTGGCGCGTACGTGTCACAGGCTCTACTCAATGTCGATGGAGGCGACTGCGACCCGCCAACTATTATCACCAAGCTGTTCGCAGCCGTTGCAATCTGTGAGTAAAGACCAAAGTGTCAGGATTCCCGTGTAATTAAAGTTATTCAAGTTAATTTATAATACTGTCAGAAGCAAAGTGCAATATACACGTACAAGATAATGGTGAACAGAATAGACTTAAGTTATTAAGCAAAGAAAAGGAACAGTCAGGAGTCCGACTTGATAAGCCGAGGCTTGTATAGTAATCAGCCTGTGGACAGACATAGACAAGACAAACGGACTAGGACGTACAGAAATGAACAAAACAACCCAGGAATAACACAAACAACAAAAACACCCTTGTTGATACATTTTAAAAGTCGGTTGGATTGTTCAGCCTGGGTTGGATTTAAATATTTCCTTGTGCACGATTTTCTTCCCATATCTGTCCCGATGTGATACACAGTACTGATTCTGTTCATCAACTGCGCCAGTGTCAAATGGGCGACATCGGTGCAGGTTGTCTTCACTGGAGCTAAAGTTCTGGCTCTGGTCATCATCATCATCATCGGAGTTGTCAAGCTCTTTCAAGGTACAGGTGATTTAATTGAATCCTCCTGATATCGCCACGCATCTGGAACTCTCTACCGCTTAATCTTAGATCTTGTCTTTGTACCACAAAATTCAAATCTCTTCTCAAAACTTATCTTATGTCACAGGTTTTCAAGGACTAATTTTGTTGTGTCTGTTTTGTCTTTGTTTTTTGTTTTTTTTGGTTTTTGTGGTTTTTTTTACTGCGCTTTGAACACCCAGCAGGGTGGATATGTGCGCATTACAAGTCTTATTATTGTTATTATTATTATTATTATTATTATATCTTAAGTACGGAGTTCCAGATGTGCCATCCACTTCTCCATCAGATGACAAGACATTAGTAAAGCCCGGTTCAGACTTCCTGCGAATGCTTCGTATGAAGCGAATTTGACGTCACAGTTCCTGTTTTCTCTGCGAATGTTTCGGAAGAGCTGCCCTCTTCCGAATTGTTCTTTGCGGATTTTTGTGACGTCGAAATTCGCATCGCATTTGCATTCGCAGGAAGTATGAACCGGTCTAAAGTCTCCTTGTCGACTCGCTGAAACGAGCTGTCGACTTTACCTCGTATAGTTGACATACTGAATTAAAATGGACGTAAGTGAACTTCTTAGTAAATAAAACCCAACAATTTCTCGACATTTTCACTTAGACCTTTAAGGTTTTTCACTGGTTCCGTTTCATCATTATTCATGAAATTGACGGTTAGATTAGTAACAACCTTTTTTTTGTATTTGATTACAGGTGAAGTCGCTAACCTTACTGTGCCGGAATCTTTCGCGCATTCTTCTGTTGAGCCGTTCGCATACGGCGTCGCCTTCTACCAGGGGTTGTGGGCTTATGGAGGATGGTAAAGAACTTTACATTAAAGGCATCGTACACGTTTGATAATGACTCTGAAAATTTATGGCAATAAAAACTTACTTGGTAAGAAGTACAGCAGCTTTGGATAGTATAATGCATTTTAAGAGACTTTTTACTTCGAAGGACTGTGGTTATGGAAAAATATATCACTTTTTATCCCCAAAATATTTTGAATTTTGAGAAGCGTTACGGTAACGCTTCTCAGAGTGTGTCTTCCAATGCAGATTATTCTTCCTGCGTGGACATAACCGCTCCAGATTTTCGGCAATATCTCAAAAACGCTACACCTTTTGAATGAAATTTTTACAAGTTAGTTGTATGGTATATATCTACAACTATGGGATTGAAACAAACAATAGGCTCCAATTACCAAACGTGTACGATGCCTTTAACGCTCCAAATCAATCAGAATCAAACTCCATTTTGATTGTGATGCACGTCACTGCATATACCCAAACCGATACCAAGTATTTTAGTTCGTTGTGTTAAACACATTTTAATTAACGTCTAGAACAGGGTCCAACTTCAGAGAGCTGCTTTTAAACAGAAAAAGAAGCTATAACACAATGCTTACCAGAATAAGGTTACCAGCCAAAAATATCATTTCACATTAGAAACTGTGACTGGTGTCTGGCCTATTTTTGCTTAGCAGGAAATGTTTAGGAAATTTTCCGCATAATAAGCAGGTCTTTGAAATTAGACCCGGTTTTATTCATCTTTAATATTGGCCAATAGACATCTCGCCATCGCCGAGGTCAAACAACATGCACGTATGCACACGCTACGCACCTCGGCCAACAACGCTCTCAGGGAACTTGCTCTACGCTCTCAGTAAGTTTGCTGTTTGAGCTTGTGATGTCATACGCACGTCATATCTATTAAGTAATGAAACTTTCTTTAGAATATTAGTTTATCATCATTTAGCGGTCGCAACCGAGATTTTAGTTAAACGTGACGGCATAATCCTTTTTGACAGACGTTTGTTTGGTGTTGATGAAAATATCATCGAAAATAAGTATTCGTTATTACTCTCCTTGTAGGCACCAGCTAAACTTTTTGACGGAGGAATTGGTCAACCCCTACAGGTGAATATCAGTCACTAGATCAATTATAAGTAAATGAAGTGCTCTACTTCACTGACTTTGGCCGTGTCCGCATTGACAGCTGCGGTATGGTCACCTCGTTAAACAAACAGTAAAGCACATGTCAGGCCCATATAGCAATACCTTTGAGTACCGCCATTCAGAGCTGTCCGCAACATACCCTCTGCCGCCCTCTAGGAGATATAGTGTACCGTTTCTCACATCTGATGCGCGTGCTTGGAGTCAGTTCAAAGGACACCAGAATAGTTTTATTTAAAAATTATACTGCACCAGGGATATTATATGGTTTTCGAATCTAACTTGTAACTATTGATAGCAAAGAATGATTGGTTGATTACGTTGCATTGCTTACGGGTAGGTCTTTCACTAAGTTTTGTTGGTGGGATTAATGCACCCTGGCTTTATTTAAGTGGGCAAAAGTCCAGGTAAAGGTCCCTTGTGGTCCCATACCTAACACAACTTGTTTTTAATTAACCAATCTTCCCAAGGACTACAACTAATAATTTCTCCTGATGGATGCTCAACTGTAGAATAAAAGTCGCCGAACTAAATTATTCAAATTAATCTTAATAACTTTCCATATGCTGTTAAACACATGTTTATAGATTTCATACGTAACTGCCCGATTTCGTGGACTTCCTCCCAATAAAAATCTAAGCCTATAGTTTGTTAAAAATTGTTACAAGGTATTTCAACATTTCACGATATATCATGCAGGCTAAAATTGAATCTGCTCTTACTACTCACTATAGGCAGTTTTTTATGGCTACCTTGTTTTTTTTTGTGCAGGAATCTTCCACTGGCCATCATAATAAGTATCCCTCTGGTGACAGTACTGTACCTTTTGGTGATCATCTCTTACTTCACTGTCATGACACCAGCGGAATTACTGAGTTCTAATGCAGTGGCCGTGGTAAGACCGTCTTTTTTCTTTCTTTCTGTAAACCCTTACCGTCAACAATTGTTTTTCGACGGTCCTATTTTTAAGAAGAAAAAATGGTTTTGGCAAATGAATTCAAAGGCAATGTCTAAGAACATACATAAGCCGTTTAGCTAAACACTGAATCGGACATGACCTATCTACATCTTAATGTAAACAGTGATTGGCCTTTAACATTCTTTGTGCTGAAACCATAAACCTCATAACTGTGTTTATTTATGTTTTGCTCATCAAATAAATGAGATTCTTTCCTACAGAGCCTACATAGGGCCTCTAAGGTTTAACATATAAAATATCTCAGTGTAATTATTGGAAAAGTGTCGACCTACGTATACAGCTAGGTGATGAGCAAAATTTCATAGAGAATTGTGTAAAACTGTGGTAACCACCTTTAAGGGAAAATAATGCAACAGTAAAAAGGGGACCAACGAATGTTCCATGTTTATGATATTGACTGGTGGTAGTCGCCAGGTCAGTGTCAAACAGACGAGAAACTATATAGAAACTAATTATTCGGTCAAGATTCTGTGTGTATGGATCAAGTCAAAACTCGCTGTAAAGTTAGACCTGGAACGAGCTCCGTTCTGACATGTCCAGATGAGAAACAAACTCAAGAAGCCGGAAGTAGACTATTAATCAAACCCATTATGTGTTTTAATAGACTTTTGCCAATCGTACACTCGGCCCCATGGCTTGGATCATTCCATTCTTTGTCTGTTGTTCTACGTTTGGTGCTGCTAACGGAACCATCTTCTGTGCAGGAAGGTAGGCTTCTTTCTTTCCCTTCCCAACAACCACTCTCTCCGACCCCCCCCCTCCCAAAATGGGCATGATGCGTCATTCTGCAATACATGTATCTAAGTTGTCATATTCCTGAATTCATAGGAAATAGCCTTGTAAATGGATACATCACACCAGTTTTACAAGGTATCAGGGCAACAGGGTGCGAACCCTTTGTATGCCCTATACCCTCCCCCCTCTCCATTACCACCCCCGTATATATTTTTTAACAAGGGGTCTTGAATAAAAGCCATTATAATCAAGCAGTGTGCTGCACAATCACCCTACGTGGGGGTGGTAGTGATCAGTGTTGTAGTCGAAACTCGATAGTCCGAGACTGACACCGAGACCTAAAGGGTGAGACCGATGGGAGACCGTTGTTGAGACCTACAACACTGGTAGTGAATGGGTGTACTTAAAGTCGCCTCCACCCCCGTGGATTCAAAGGACCTGACTATGTCCCTGTGATTTTTCCACACCACCGTAACACAGCCAAATGGCCAGGTTTCCTATTTTCTATTTCTTGCCCTGTAACCCTTATTTAGTTAAAGAAAAGTTATGGCATATTTCCAGATGATGTTTTGTCTTTGTACCTACGTGCTTTTATGTTAGTCATTGTTGTAATTGTCTGTTGGTGTGTTTGTATGTTGTTTGTCTGTCGGTTGGTATGGTAACAAAAGCTTTTGCTTCACCCTAGGCCTAAATGTTGTCTTGTTTTGTGATTATTTATTCAACTTCCGTGTAAATTGGTTTGCCATTATAAATTTATTATCTTGTACTCTAACTTTAACGATGTAACCATGTAATTTAATGGCAACACTGAAATAAATGTAAATGTAATAATACGTTTTTCAATTATAATTAAACACAATACTTTTGACACAAAAAGTGTGATGTGTTTGAGATTTAAAAGTGTAGTTTGTTATTGTGTTTCACTTCGTTTCATTTCTATGAAACAATGTTGTTGAACATGTTTAGTATTATTCAGCGCAATCGTACACCGATTAAAATGATGTGTTCTCTTTTTCAACGTTCTGCTTTTTTCAACAATGTTTTTTTTTAGTTTTATAACTTGCCTCTGCTTATTAGGCTTTATATTTGATTTGGCTTTTTATGTCGCCATGATCATAGCAGGCCTTGATGCTGGTCGTCACATCACTAAGGGGACCGTCATTGTTAAATTGGTTGCGTTCGATTAGCTTGTCCAGGTCGACCCAGTTGTGCTGATCCGGGCGAGCCCCCGACAAGAGCTTTTTGAACTTCCCTCAGCATTCATACCAATGCATCTTGGGACAGCCGACCGTAACTACTTTCATCATTGTGCGCATTACGTCCGAAACTCTTCAAGGATTAACGAAAATATCGTGAAATAATTATTATCATGGCAAAACTTCAACGTTAAGTTATTTTACGAACCCAGGTTAATGAAAAAGTACACGTCTTCCGATTTAAATATAACTTTTAATGCTCACAAAGTCGCTGTTTTAAGGGTGAACATTCCTAAAAGTGTCAAACAAAAAAATGGTGGCCAATGCATAAGTTTTTGTTGTGACGTCATGCACTTGGGTCATCCCAAAGTAACCTTCTCCACGAGCAGGTTACTTGGGTCTGACCCGGGTGGCGAATTTTTTTTTCCCAAACTTTTTATTTATTTACCTTTTTTTATATATTTTATTTCTTTCCAACATCCGCATTCCGATCGAAAAAAAAAATCAAAATCATAACAAAAAAAGGTCATCATAGCAATGTTGTTTGGGGGAAAAACATTTTGCACCCGGGTGAGCCACATTAATGAGGTCAAAGCTACTCGAACGGACTGGGGTCATGTCCGTGTCAACCCGGGGAAATAATCGAACGCACCCGTTGTGACGTCAGGCCATTACAATTTTCTTGCACTTATACCCCATGTTACTTTGCTTGGTAATCAGTATGCAACCGCTAATTAATGGTGTCCTTTTATTTTATAATTATAGCCTCGTTATCATGATTTGTCTCCCAGTTGTTTCTACATTCAAAGTTTCAATTCATTTACTTATTGTCCACAACATGGAAATTTGCGGTGTTAAGCATTCCCATTATGATTGAAATTATTTAAATTGCAAATTGTAAATTATTTCGCCCAATAAATTATAAATAAGTTTAAATATCTACTAGTTCTGCACTTCAGACTTCCCAGCCTCCTACCAGAACTCTTTTCCTCATAAAATTCATGTAATTCATAAGTGTTTGTTAATGCATAGCATTCAAACTGACTGATGTGTGTACACAATTATGTATCCACCCATATTTAGGTTGGCGTTCGTTTCTGCCCGTGAAGGTCACACAGTGAAGGTTTTGTCCATGGTTCATGTCAGGAGATACACACCCGTTCCAGGTCTTCTTTTTCAGGTGATATTTCGAATGTCGTTGCTTTTAAACAAGTAATAATGCCCCCATTAGAAAAGAGAGAGAAAAGAAAATGTATATATATTAATAAATAAATAAATAAATAAATAAACAAATAAGTAAGTAAATAAATATATATATAAAGAAAGAAATGAAGAAAATAATACAACATAATAAACAGTAAAGAAATAAACTAATTTTTGTTTTAATAAAAACTAACCTGAACTATAAAAAAAAAAACATAACGGAAAAATAAATGAAATAATATAAAATAACACAACGTACATCTCCTTCATTCTTATTTAAATTTTATGTTGGTTTAATGTTTTGTATATCTCCTTTCTATGAATGTAGTTTTAATGATTTGTTTTACCTTGTAAATTCAATTGTAATTTAGCCTTTGGCTACAAATCTTTGAATAAAATACCTTGAATTGAATTGAATTGAATTGAACGTACCGTAACATCCGTAATATAACGTAACGTAACGTAAAATGATGAAATAAAATAAAATAAAATAAAATAAAATAAAACAAAATAAAATAAAATAAAATAAAATAAAATAAAATAAAATAAAATAAAATAAAATAAAATAAAATAAAATAAAATAAAATAAAATAAAATAAAATAAAATAAAATAAAATAAAATAAAATAAAATAAAATAAAATAAAATAAAATAAAATAAAATAAAATAAAACAAAATAAAATAAAATGAAACAAAATAAACTAAAATAAAATAATGAAAAATATTATTATAAATCCTTGATCAAGAAACAATGGATGAAAGGAAAGGTCTATGAGAGCAACCTTCTTATGACCTCTATCAGAGGGCGCCATACTCAAATGACGTCATTTGCAGAAGCTCTGTCAACACTTGGGGAAAGTCTAGGTGGCTATAGTTAATGTGTTAATGTTTGATTAATAACTTTATCATGGTGCAGTCAACTTGTTGTCAACAATATTATCGAGGCCGGAAGGGTAATTTATTCTGACTCTCTTTTGGCACAATGAGCAATCAGTCGGCTCATAAGTAATTGCTATAAGAAAATTGGTATCAGATGATAAAGGTGGTTGATAACATGTCTGTTAGAATTGTGTATAGCGAAAGCCCATGTTTGATCGCATTACTTTGCTGTTTTTTTTTACAGGCAGCCATTGCACTTCTCATGTTACTCCCTGCGGACTTTGACACTCTCGTCAACTACTTGAGTTTTACCGCTTGGGCGTTTATAGGAGTTACAATGGTCGCTTTACTCGTCTTGCGTTATAAACGTCCAGACGTGCATCGCCCTATCAAGGTAAAAGTGAACGAGGTCCAGTAACTCTCGATTAAAGTTGAGGAGGCAATAACCACGGTGATCACAAATTTAAATCTAACTGAGTCACATTGACTCTAACTGAGTCTTCGTGACTGTTAATGTTTCAACATGACTCTCTTCTAGTCGCTCTAACCTCTCAAGGGTTAACCACCGTGATCACAAATTTAACTCTAACTGAGTCACATTGACTCTAACTGAGTCTTCGTGACTCTTAATGTTTCAACATGACTCTCTTCTAGTCGCTCTAACCTCTCAAGGGTTAACCACCGTGATCACAAATTTAACTCTAACTGAGTCACATTGACTCTAACTGAGTCTCCGTGACTCTTAATGTTTCAACATGACTCTCTTCTAGTCGTTCTAACCTCTCAATGGGTTAACCACCGTGATCACAAATTTAACTCTAACTGAGTCTCCTTACTTGTCTCGTAGTGTTTCAAATTGACTCTGTTTTCATTTTTGTAGCCTCCCAGCTTGCCTCTCGTGATCGTTCTTTCTTCTTTCTTAAAAAGTTATACACGTTCCATTGACTTCATACAAGTCAATCTAATAGACCCCTTGCATAGGTCGCCATGGCTGAGGTCAAACGATGGAAATGTGAACGCGTGTACGCGCCACGCCCAACTCTTAGCCAATGATAGGTCTTCATTGACCTTAGTGAGGGCGTTTTTTGTTTTGTTTTTTAGTTTGTGACGTCTCTACAAGGTTGTTCCTGTCAGCCTGTTCTATCTGTGACTCTATCTGAGTCAAACTTACCCTAATGTAACCAATGTAAACCTGTTTTGTTTTGTTGTTTTTTTTAATTTTTAATTTGTTTTTTACCGAATATCATCTTGACAGCATCAGTCTGTCTTAGTATGACCCTATTCTAGTCGTTCTAACCTCCCATATTTCCTCTGAAGGGGATAACCACCGTGATCATACATTTAACTGTAACCGAGTTCATTGACTCCAACTGAGTCTCTGTGACTCTTAATGACTCTATTCTAGTCGTTTTAACCTCTGAAAGGAATAACCACCGCGATCATACATTTAACTCTAACCGACTTTATTGGCTCTAACTGAGTCTCCGTGACTCTTAATGACCCTATTTTAGTCGTTCTAACCTCTCGTATTTCCTCTTTATTATGTATTAAGTATTAACTTTAACTGTGTCTTCTTGTCTTAATGTTTTGATTTGACTCTCTTCTCGTCTTTGTAGCCTCCCGCTTGCGATATTTTTTTCCTACGAACTTTTCGTCCCCCAATGCGGCGAACTGTGTACAAACTTCTTTTGATAGCGCCCTCTTGAATCATCCAACTCCAGCTCATGTTAATTTCCCCTATGGGAACAAACAGTTCGTAGGAAAAAAAACCCTTGCCTCCCACTTTTCCTCTCGTGATATTACTTTCTTCTTTCTTTTACAATGCAACCATCATGTGAGGTTATAACGCACTATATATAGCAAAGTGTCTTGCTCAAGGTAAAGTGTCATTGGCCGTGGACTTGCTTTCTACAGCAACCAGAACACGATTTGATGTACTAAAACCACTCGACCATGACACGCTACAATTATCAATTGATTGCTCAAGTCCATCTTCTCGTTGACTCTTTGAGTTTTATTGACTCTTTTGAAGTCACGTTAAACCTCCAGTATTAACCCCTTTCTTCAGGTACCCATCGTCCTGCCGATAATTGTCTTGATCGCTTCGGTCTATCTTGTCATCGCCCCCATCATTGATGAACCAGCTCTGGAGTACCTCTTCGCGGTCCTCTTCATCTTGGCTGGACTCGTTTTCTACGTGCCGTTCGTTCACTACAAATTAGAACTGCCATTTATGGGTAAGATTCTTGGTCTTCTAAATAATGATTTTTACCAAAATGTTCTTAACAGATCTAATGTAGAACTTGGTTCTGTTACTGAACAGAACACAAAATACCTTTCAAATTTCCATTTTTTAGATAAAAAATCATATTAGTCTGTGGACCTTGTATTATAACAAAATTAAGAACTTGATAGCAGACTACCAAAATTCACTTTCAGTTAATGTCACACAATACATGGTGACGTGAATATGACGTCAGCTCAATAAAAAAATCCAGGAATATATAAATACCAAGTTTCAGCCAGGTCTGACTTGCAGCTCTCTAGATATCGGATTTTCAAAAAACATTTACAGGGTGACGTGGTGACGACGGCAGCTAAAATTGTGAATATGAAACATCATGGTTTGTATAATAAATGCAAAATTTCGGCCAGATCGGAAATGACTTGTAGTTCTCTTGAAATTAGACAGTTTATTAATTTGGTGTTACGTGATACACAATGACGTCATCAAGACGTCACATCTTTAGTATGTCGTCTTTGTATGTGCCAGCTTTCAATAGGACATGAGTCTTAGAAATTACCCAAGTGCAGTTTAGAATAGTACAAAAATGGACTTAGGTAAGAAAAAAACAGAAACAATAATATATATAGCGCCCTCTTGCTTTCACGTCGTGTTTTGGGGAACCCCTAGTCTTGGTGCAAGACGTTCTTGTTGAGTTAGTAAAACCATAAAACCATAGGGCCTACATGCACTATCACTATACACTATACACGTCGCGACTATTCCACCGATAGAGGGCGTGTTCTGGAAGCCGCGAATCTGTCGATGTGTGGTGGTTATCTGGAAGTTTCCCAACAGCGCCCGCTATTGTTCGATAGTCATTATGCGCGATAGTTGCGTGATCGCGATAGTTGCGTGATAATGAACAACAACGTCTTGCACCAAGACTAGGGAATCCCCGAAGTTTTACACATCGCTTTCAGTGAGTGCGTCGGTGGTCCTTTCTCTATGGTTGGTCAGAGCAGAGTGAAATGTATACTGTGTTGTAGGGCAAGTCCAAATTTGCTAATGGCAAAGAAGCCCATCAGGGGAAATTTCAGACCTGCTTTTAGTCAGGTTACTTTTTTAAGTAAATACATTTAGGTTATATCTCTCACGGTTGATTTTTAGGAATTGTCAAATGAAAAAAACGTCTTTACATTGTAACTCCCGTCTGATGACGTCATCAACCTGAAACTCCACACCTGTGTGAAGTCAAGGTGTTATTCGTGCATGCTTGAAATGTTTTAGCCTGAACATCTGACGTTACACTTCGAGGCTCTTGAAAAACGCCAGATACCAGCCTTGAGCACCTGGCAGGATCCTGCCAGATGTACCTTTGACCTCAC